>CM021106.1:291247855-291834640 GCA_007115665.2 Sequoiadendron giganteum
TTGTGTTATGGCTTCAGGAAATTTCATTCAAATAACTCATATCAGTACACTTAGGTGTATATTCAATTCTTTGTTAAATAGATCCAAACTCTTCTAATAAGCATCTGATTTCTTGAGGGTTTATCTATTTTAACACTAGCGAGAATTTATCTGTTGTTTGTCCATATACGAGCAAAATCATTTTAATCATAAGTGACAACATATTTTAGGAAAACCCTCCTAGATCTTATAGAGTCTGAAGTGTAGGAGAGATAGCAGTTTTTATTGTTATCTTCTCATTAAGTTGGCATGGTGCTTTCAAGACTTTAATAATTGAGTGTGGCAAGTTCATAGAAGCTATTGTGAGTTCTGCTTGGGTCGTTATAAAAAATTCCAACAGTAGGAAAGGTAATGTACTCTATTCACAAAAAAATACTTTCGATGACTATATTCAAATTCAAGAGAGAGGCAAAAATCTTGTGGATGCCTTTTTCAATATAAGGAAATATAAGGGAGAATCTATGAATTCTTTGTACAATAGGATGATAGACATTTGTATGCAATTACCTCCTCATTATATGCCTACAAGACCCACATTTGTTGCACAATTTTTAAGAGCATCAGAGCCTGAATCAATTTATTGGTCAGAGTCATTAAAACAACAAGTCGTTGATGTAGTAAATAAATTTATTGATTCCAAGCTTGGGAAAAAGTACATGGATACTGGTAATAATAAATCTAATAGTGATATCATGGATGCTAAAACAATGCAACAAACAAAAGAAGCATGTGCTACTAGGATTTCTAATGACAATTTTTCAGATTTGGAAGATGATTGCAGCATTAATGATATTGATAGGGACACATCATCTGGGGAGTGCATAAAAAATGTTTCAGAAGTCGAATTAGAAGAAGATATCATGCCATCCAACAAAGAACATATGGAGAGTCTCTCTTGCATAATAGATTGTGATTCAAATTGTGAAGATGAAATTTTGGATGTTGATCATCAACAGGGTGACTATTGCAGTTCTTATGAATATCAAGAGGTTGGAGAAATGATAGAAGATATGGAAGTAGAGACTTGTTAACTCAGCAGTGAGAAAGTTTCAAATTTGTTAACTCTTGAATACCAGAAGCATGCACATAAAGATGATTCCAAATTTTGGGCTCAAGCCTACAATTTTTTTGATAGTGAAAGTAATAATTCAAATGACCCCATGTGCATCTCTCACAGTGATGAATTATTTGAAGCTGATCAAGAGTCCATTTGTGTCCAAGAAGAGGTATGTGTTTTGAATATTTTTTTCCTACAAGAGAAAGATATCAGTTTGCATATCATTGATGATGAGTATTTACCATTTGTTGATTCAAGTATGTGTGAGGATGACTATATGGATCAAATGTATGTGTCAATGCCAACTGGTGATACGAAATAAATGGAAAGTAGTTTTGTTTTGATTATTTCAGAAGATGCTGATGAGATAGAATTTGTAGATTCCCATGTAAAGCTTTCAGATTTTCAGTAATGTATGATAATGAGCAGGCCTATGAATGTTTTGTTTAATGTGGATACATTTTGTATGCTAAGGGTGACAAAGATTTATTATATGATGAACTGCAGAGTGGTATGTGTCAGGCTGAATACAATTCTTTCCTGAAGGTTTTCAATGATAGTGCATATTGCAGGGTAGGTGGAATGGAAAGTTTTAAGAGAAACCTAATGAGATCACACCAGAATAAAGTCTATGATAGAGGAAAGTGCAGGTTTTTTCTTTTGGGGGGCTTGGGGCCATCCTTTATGGTTTGATTTTTAAACCATAGTAGACAAAGAGGATTAGGGATTGCTAGTGCATGGACAATTCCTAACAAACCTCTTTAAAAATTATCTTCCATGCACAGTAGTTTAGGAAGGGTTTGGGTTTTCTAGTACATGGACATTCTCAGGAAATCCCTTTTTGAAAGCATTGCTTTCTTTCCATGTACAGTAGCTTAGGGTCATTTTCATCTTCCATTTTCCATCTCTACTCTTTCATTCCCTCCATTTTCCATTGCCTTCATTTTCTCATCTTGTCTTGGTCTGCTCTCCCAAAGAATTCTAGATTCTTGTAGTGATTTTCACAATCACTAATCCCCAACAGGAGCCACTGTTAGAACCCAAAATTTCCATGAAAATCCTTAGGTCTTTTGTCCATTTGAATTGAATATTTCACTATCTTTTCACAAAAAAATCATTTTATCATTCATACATCTTTAATACATTTTACCGCCATCCAAAAAAATCAAAATATTCCTTATGTACCATGATATTTCCTTTTTATATCATATACCGCTTTACCGCAGCCTCCCACAATGGGCCCACGGTATGGTAGTAGCGATTAATAGGTGGGCATAAGGTTCTTACCGCCACACCACGCGTGGTCAATTCATTGACCGCGGTATTAATGGTGAATAATTCATTGTAGTAATGGCGAGAATAGTCAATACTACCTGAGCAGTTAATAGAACCAAGTAAACAAGTTGTAGCAAATAGCAGCAATTGAGAGGTAAACAGTTAAGGAGTAGGATTATTACCATCTAGGTATTGGATAGTTAGAAAATTGACGTATTGACAAGTGGTAGAAAGAGAGTAGTGAATCAACAATAGCTTCCCCTTCCACCACAGCCGATCAGAAAACAGGCAAAGTGGCTGACCATGATGAGAGAGATGGCTGACTTTGTAGTAGTAAAGTTAGCGAGAGCACATGAAATGAAATGAATAAAACTAACTTGAGAACCATAGTACATTTAGGTGAAAAGGATGGAAATAGTTAAAGATGGCTCTTGCTGGTGCCTTCAGTAGTCAAACCCGTTGACCAGTAGCCTGATAAAGGGTTGGTAGACATGCGTTGAAGAAGGGCCAAAGACCGATCTTACTTTATCGTTGGGTCAGCATGTTATTTAGTGCGATGATAAATGTAAAGAAAGAGATAGCGACAACAGAAGGAAATATAAAGGTGGGATATGACAAAAGTGGAATTTGAGATTAAGAATGGGAAAGTATATTGAGAGAATTCCAAAATCACGGAACTGTAAGAAATACTTTGAATTTTGCCGATAAGGCAACTAATTAAATATTTTTAACAAAATGTAAACGATTTTACCAGTCAAGTGAAAAGTCATGACTCTTCGATTGTATTGTATAAATTATTCAAAAAATCAGTTGCAGAGGGGTTAGAGTAGGAGGTAGATTTGTTCAGACTAGGGATGGAAATAATGTACAGATACTTCTTGAAATAGAGCAATGGAGATTAATTTTTTAAACTGGTGAAATATTTTCCGAGTTCAGTTATTGTGTTGCATCAATTGAAATTTTTATCTGGTTGTCTCCGACTTGAGATCCTTTAATTATTTAAATCAACATATTAAGTATATCTCGTATTTATCAGATTGTATTCCCATTTTGTGTGATTTAGTTGATTGGTGTCTGCAAGTTAGATTTAAATTCTTTTAAATAAGTCACAGTAATTTAAGGATTTCTTTTGGGTAGTTAAAGAAGAACCAGATAGAAAAATATTTCAGCCTTATTTATGCAAGTCATAAATAAATGAAATTATATTCCATTCATAAGATTTCATTTTATAAATTTCCTAACAACTAGAGTTAAACTAGAGAAGGAAACACACATAATTCTTTATTTTTGACTGCATTGCCCATGTGGATAGAAGGCACTGATCTGCCACAACCCAGAGAATTAATTTTATATACAAACAACTTTTTCAAATCCTTTCTTTTGTGCAGTAGGAGTAGGAATAGGTGTAGTGATTTTGTCTATCCACTACCTTTTTCCATTGTGGGTAGATTGTTGCATTAGGAAAGACATTTCAAATTTGCATTATTCATAAGTACACCGGCCTAGGTCTAGCAGAACCTGAAGAGTAGAAGGTAAAATTGCATCAATTGGCCTTGTAATTTGGCCAAAAGCGTTGTGAGAGCTTGGCAACCTCTCGTGGTTCAAACTTTCATTTTTGAGAACCAACAAGTAGCTAAAGCTATAGTTTAATAAATTATTATGTTTGAGGTAGATATGCACAATATCTAGAAGGATATACCATATGATGTTTGGTTTGTTTTGTTGAAAAGAAGAGAAGATACAATAATGGATAATGAAAAGATGAAAGATGAAGCATTAGAGAGAGTTGGTGCTCCCTTGTTTGAAGTTGACCAAGTCACATTGGCTACCATCTATAGAAAGGAGCTTAGAAATAAGTAGAAAGTAAATATTCTTATGACATTGGATCATAATGATCATGACATGATCCAAAAAGAGTGTAATGAAAAGGCTGAGAAACTTGTACAAAAGTTGGGTTTGCTCCCAATAGTTGAAGAAGGATTAAATGATGATTCTAGTGCCCAAAAAATTAATGCGGAAGAAGATATGCATACCAGTGATTCTCAATATGAACATGAGATCAATGATGGAGTCACTGATGTATAGGAAAATATTTGCAATACTCCTTTGAATACAAAAGAACTAGTGCAAGGAAATTATGAAGATGAAAAGGTTACAGAAGGATAGACAATAATTGGAGAAGAAACTATAGAGCACAACACATTTATTCCTCTAGTTACTCATGATACTACAACGAACTTGTCCACTCCTCCACTGATAAATGATAATCAAGGAAACTCAGAGAATTCTATTCCTATAGAAGACACATAACCTACCATCAATGAAGGTGAATAGCATGTTGAGAATAGAGAAAAAGAACAAGAAAAAGAAGAAAATATGGAAAGAGAAGATGATGGTGAGAGGAAAGAAGAAGAATACAAGAATGAGGATAATGAATAAGGAAATGATATAGATAAAGGAGATGGAGATAAAAAGGATGATGAAGATAAGGATGATCCCTCCAGTGAAAAAGATAAGGTAGAGGAAGAGGAGAACATCGAGTCTAGGAAGGATGACGAAACTAAAGGAAACTTGGAGTTACCTAAGACTTCCAATGAATCTTCCTCCAATAATTCTTTGAAAAATATATTGTCTAAAAAAGTAAGATTCCAACCAGCTATCTCATCTTAGTTATTGTAGCTACCCATGCAACAAGGAAATTTAGTCTTGGATAAAATTTCTCTCATACACAAGTTACATCTAGGTGATGTGTTTCACACATCAGCAATACAAGATATTATTGAAACATATCAAAAGAGTGTTGAATTGATGGATGAAGTTGTGAAAGCATTGTAGGAGATAACCCTTTGGTACAAACATTGATACATCATTATATGCAATGGAGAGTTTCAAGTTCTTGATTGATTCCTTCAAGGAATACACCTTTGGTCTAAAAGGTTAAGCTGAAATAGAAGTTGAGGAAAGTCTTGCAAAGAAGAAATTGTTGGATATTATAGAGAAGTGTTCATCTACACAAAAAAAGGTTGACAAAAGTTTGAAGGATGTACAATCCTATGAGGAAGAAGCAAAAAATTTGTTTTTGTATTGTATGAAGTGGCCAAATGCCACACAAAGCATAAAGGATTCCATAGATGCAATTGAGACACAAATAAGTAGTGCATCAAATGCTTATGATCCAATATAGGATAAAAATGATCAAACCTAGATTTCTATAGTAGATCTACATGAAAAATTCTTTACACGACAGAGCTAGAAGGAAGACATAATCAGGAAGTTTGGGAAGTTAAGGGACTTGGTGAAGATGAAATATATACTTGTATCGAGTTCCCTTGCCAGCAGTGATAATATTTTAAAGCTAAATCTTACTCCTAGACTCCAAAAGAAGAAGAGGAAACCTAGGTTGAGCTTGAGTCTATATACAAAATGCTTGTAGTATCAAAGAAAACTTGGGAAGAAGGTAAATTTGCATGACAAGTCATTTTACAGAAGCTTCAGGGTCAACATCTTTAGGTTGACAATTTCAATTTCTATGAATCTTTCAAGTTTTTCAAGTTTTTTCAAATTCTTTTGTACATATGTGAATGTTATAGAAGTTTTGGGTTAACTTCCTAAGGGGGAGTTATTACTTTCTTTTATTTATTTCTATTTATATGGTTGAGGAGAAGTATACAAAATGTTGGTACCAATACACCCATTTCCATTGATGTCAAAAGGGGAGAGATCCTTGGAGAGTTACTTGGTGAGATATTTGGGGAAGCAACCTTTTGGAGAGGATGTTGCCATCAATGAAAGAGGGGGAGATTGTTGGAAGATTGAGAAGATTGTCATTGATGATGTAGTCTTGTAACATGAGTGTGGTATGTACATATTCTTGATCAATTGTTTTCATTGATGTCAACATTATTGTGGATCATTCTAGTATAATTTTGAAGATGTTTGTATAGGATAAGTTGGTCTAGAAAGTATAATTATACAAAAAGTTGCCTAATTATCAAATATTCCATGGTTCAGTGCATCAATTTTTGGGTTTGCACTCCACCACAAATAGAGATATAACTTTGTGATTCTTATAGAATTTTGGTGATCATTAGATACATCTAAATCCAAGATACTTTTTTTTTGGCGAATTATCCTAGAAGATATGATTGAAAGAGCTCAGTTATATATATTATAGTTATTTCATGTACATTATGTTGGTGTGGGATATTTTCATTCCTTTTTGGATGAATATTTCTAGTTTTGATGTTGAAGATAAGCTTCTAGATGTCAATTGAGTGGGAATTGTAGATAATATCATGTTTTGAGCTCCACATGTGGTGAATTGGGTAAACAAACGATGGTTTTTGTGTTTAGGTCTTATTAAGGGCCAGCCTAATATGTTTGAATGCTTAATATGTGTTGCAATCTTATGTAGGACATATATTGGGTCCATCTTGACCTATCTTGAGGTGAATTGAATTTTGAATTAAGGTGTGAGATATTGATGAATTTTTTTTAGGACAATAAGCTTAATTTTGTGTGTTATATCCAATTAAGCTGGCCTAATTGATGTTACACTTGATATGGATATATATAGGAGATTGATTTTAGTGTTTTGAGGATAATTTAGGTGTGATAAGTGATAGATGACATATTTGGTGCTCCATCTACATGTTTGTGATGTGAAAGTGATCAACATTGTGTGAATTGTGTGTATTTGGAGTATAGTAGTGCATTGATCTAGTTTAGTACAAATCTTGTTTTGTACTTCATTGGAACTATAATCCAACATAATGTAGATGTAATTTTAATAGTTCAATAGGTTTTAAGCCACCCCTTCTATATTATATCTTATTATTTATGGGTAGTGAGTCCACTTGCAATGAGTATCTCCATAATATACATATCCAAATATAATATATTGTGAGCTAACCCTCACTGTGGTTTTTCCCATTTTGAGTTTTCCATGTAAAAATATTGGTGTTCATGTGTTGTTTGATATTGTGGATGTTTCATGCTTTCATTCATTATTGCAGTTAAATATATTTTGGTAATTGGATGGCTAATGCCTGAATGGTTTAATAGAATACTAATTCATCCCCCCCCTCAGTATTCTGAGTGTTCAACATACATGGATTAAGAAAATTAAGCAATCCACATCCCATACCCACTCTGATTGCACTCTGTCCATAATGGGATTATAGGTTTGCATGGTTATTTTATTCAATTGATTAGTATTTATATTTTTTTGATGTTAATTGAGTCATTTTTAGCCATGCTAGACTAAGTTCATTGGATTATTACCTTTATTTTATTTTTTATTTTTTATTTTTTATTTTTTTAGACTATAGGAATCGGGTAGCATGACCCCCTATAAACTGTAGTGCACCTGGTAAAATTTTTAACATGACAGACAGTGCTAGCATGACATGCCCTCCGGTACCATGAGGGTGGGGGAGACTAGATGTCATGACCAACCTCCTGCAACAGGAAAGATTTAGCCAACCAAGCTAGGGCCCCAACCCCGGATTATTACCTTTAAAATATCTATATATTGTTCAATTTATTTCATTTCATGTTACTTGATCAATTGAATTCATTATACTTATAGTAGGTAAAATCAAACAATCAATTATATGTCAAACCTTAAAATTTTACCACTTTATATCTATAAGGATTAAATTAGTAATTCATTTAGGATTAAAATAAAAATTGAACCAATAGCCTTATATTTTGGAATTTAATTTCAATTTATATAGTGTATGAGTTTCTAGCACATGAGGATAAACCCTTGATTTATTCTCCCTTATACCTTTCATTCAAATTGTTAGGGTATGTATAATGCTGACAAAATCCTAAAACTTTTAGCCTCAAATTTGAAACATTTAAAATGCGATAATAAATGTTAAGTTAAAAAATATTGAATTGTACATCATCTTGGACATTTGACTAGGAAAAGAACAAAATTAAATTGTGCATTTGTATCCAAAACCTAATCCATATTCATTTCAGGCTCCAAGGATGAAGCCACTTTTATTTAGTAACTACAAAGTAATTTTATGGCTTAACTCAATCCTTTAAGTAAAATTTATATTTCATGCATAGTTATAAATATATGTAGAACTATGAATAACATGATTCTAGGATCCCCAAGTTTAAGTTTAAATTTAAATATCCAACTTGATGTGAAGTTGACTTTTGTGAGTTCCAAAACCTAAAGCAAAATTATAGGCTATGTAAATTAACATTAGTATGTTGAAACCTATGATTCCTACCTAATAAACCATTTAAACTTTATTTTTTTAGCATAAAAGTGTGAAACAAATTATGAATTCAAGTGACCTAAATGTTAGGCTCAAGATACAAAATTTCACCCTACAAGTTGACATATTAACATTAAATCTTTCATAATCTAATTCTCGTGTCGGGCATATTTCTTCAAGAAAATAATTTCTCAGGGATGTTATTACATAATAAGCTATGTTTAGATTCATTAATGATAGCTTAGAACCAAAAAATGGTTAAGTTTAATGGAGAAAATTTCTAAGTATTTTAAGGTATCTAGAATAGTATTCAACATAATCAAATTTAATGAAGACATTTTCATGGAAGAAAAACTATAAAATATTAAGGAAATGTTAAAAATTCACCCTCATCTATATTGTGTTGTGTGAGTTCTTTTTATCTTTCCTAAATTTTTAAGAATTAAAAATTACAAGATAGAGTTAGGTTAGTTTTCCCATAAACAAACATAGGTATACTAAGTATATGCATTTATACTAGTAGATAGTTTACCACATGACAAAAAAAATCTCTACTAATAGTCAAAGATCCAAAAACTTGATGGATTCATATCTAGCCTCATCAAGGTATTGGTCTACTACCAACCAAGCCTCCCTAGCCTCAATAGAGTTGTTTTTTTCAAAATAATTTATATTCAAATATCTTCTTTAGTTTTTTTGTTTGATTCAAATTTTTTCTTTCTATTTTTATCACTTCTTGGGTAATCCCACAAAGCTAGTTTACAATTTTTGGGAGATTCTGATTTTTGCTGAAATCACATATTTTTAGAATTTCAATTCAAGAGGCTTTGATCAAACCACCTTAGATCAAACCCCCTTGGATAAAACCCCACTAGTTTTAAACCATACCTACAATGGAGTCTCCTTTACACCTATCAAAATGCTGATAAAAAATCACTTTTGATTTACCTTTTGGGGGATCAAATGAATTAATTTAAAATTTATTTCAAATGATCATGGTAGTCCTCGGAATGAGCTATCCAACGAATATAATTTTAATATGTTTTGTAATACCCCTCCGTTTTACTCATTTGATCGAGTAGTGTTCTGTTTGGTTATGTCTTATCTTCTGTTAGTACCTTGGCTACGGTACTTAGTTACTATTTGATTGTTGTCTGTAAAGCGATGTGATTGAGATATTTTGATGTGATGGTAATTTATTCAGATGTTATCATTATGGCATGCTTTAGATTAGCATAAGTGGATATTTGAATTAATGATGCTTTATGTGTTTGATTGTATTATTGATGTTAGATTCGTCAGTTCATAATATTGTATTGGTGAAGGGGATAAGATTGCATCACTCGCTTGTGAGCACCCTGCGATTCCGCGATTCCCTCTTCACAGTGTGTTTTATATGATGCAAATATACATGTGCAATACTCTATTGTTCACAGGTTAGCAAGTACAGGACATCGACTCCACCTAACTTCATAGGGTTGAGCATGTCTATTGCTCAACGGTATTCGATTGGGAGATAGTAGCTAGGTTTTCCGTGCCAAGTCATCACCCTAGTCATAAGCATGTCATCAGTTGTAGTCTAGCACAGTTGTTTTAATCTAGTTCAGTATGCCTTGATTTTATTTAATTGCAAGTTGAAAAAGTTAAATAAATGGCTTTATGTAGTTAAGTTGTTGATTAAATGAATCTAGTTATAATGTTAGAAATGTTATTTAATTTATTGATTAATTTAATTTAATTAATAAAATAATGTAATCTTGGATTAGATTTATTTTATTGATTAATTATATTAATTGCGTTGAAATTAAATTAAGATATTCATTTTGAAATTAATGGATAATTGTTTGAAATTGAAAATAAAAGAAAAGGATTTAAATTTCTTTTTTAGAAAATTTTAAATTCAAAAATTGAAAATTTGAGATATTTTCTGTTTTGTTTTGGAAAATTTATTATGGTGGTTGAATGAGATATTTTGGGGTTTTTGTGTTTATTATGGAATTTTTCAAAAATTGGAAAGGAGGATGAAAAATGGAGTTTTAGAGAAGGAAAAAGAATTTCTAGCTTGGTGGGTTTTGGATTTGGGATGGGGAAGAAACTTTGTGGATTTGCTTGGAGGAACTGGAAACTGAAGAGGGATTAGTGCACCCTTTGGCATCTTCTCAGACTGTGGGAAATCAGATTTTCTACTTATGTAATTTATTTCATTTTGATAAGATTCATAATTTTTCTACATGAAATCTTGTATGAAATTGAAGAAAATCTTTCTTTTCAAACTGGGTTTCTCAAAATAAGATTGAAAATATGACTATAAATATAGTTATTTGCTCAATTAATTTGATAAATTTCTTGTGGGTTCTAAAATATATGTATATACATATATATAAGTATCTATATATTGGGATATGTGTATATATATATTTTATATACTTTTTTTATTTGGGGTTATGTTGTGCAAAATGAATTTTTTTGGAATATATTTAGGCCCTATCTAAAATCGTGGATTCCAAAAAATCCGCAGTCATTGTATTGTTAAAAAATAATTTTAAAATAATTTTTTTTTTGGGTGGAGGGTTTGGGGGCCACCGGGGGCTCACCCCACCGCGCCCCATGTGGGAGGCATGTGGGGGAGTTGCGCCCAGCGCTACCCCCATACCCCCCCACTGTTGCCGGTCGCTTCCCTTACCAGGGGTTCGGCTGTGTGTAACATAGTCAGCGCCCCTTTAGGGGTATCCGATTGTGTTACCCACAGTCGGCCCTGGGTTAGCGTCGGTTGTGGGTTGAGCCAACTGCCGCTTGGAGAAAATACGTTGTCGCCCGAAGAAAACGCATCTGCCGCCCTGTGTGAAACACGCGCGGATCTCAAGGAAAATGCACCTATGGCGTTTGACCTTTTTTTTGGTATAAAAATAAAATAAAATATTTATTTTAATATTTTATTATATATATTTTTATAATATTAAAATGTTAATATATGTATATATTAATATTTATTATTATAATATATATTATTAAAATATTAATGTTTATTTATATATGTCTATATATAGTATATATGCATAAGTGTATATACATATATTATATATATATATATGTATATTGATTATTTTGTATATATTTATATATAGTTGAGCGATTAATTTTATTACATGTATATATATGCATTTAAACATATGCATATATCAAATTGTTGATTTTTAAAATGACATGGGTTAAGTTTAATTGAGAAAATGAAAATATTGTATTCTTAGTCAAATTATTGAATTTAATTTAAAATAATATATCTATTGAAATAGTATTTTTGGCTTTAAATAATATGTTCATTATGATAAGTTATTTGTTTTAAAAAAAAGACTCTGTCGAAAGGAGGAAACAATGTTTATTTTAAAGCGATATGCTCTGAATCGAAGAAGCAACTGCCTTATTTTATTATTATTATTTGCGAGCAATTAAGGATTAAATATTTTATTCTAAAATAATAGATGAATTAATGGACTTTAAAGTAATATATATATTTTGGAAAAGAGGAAACAATTCTTATTTCGAAATGATATTTTCTGAATGATGGAAATAAATGTCTATTCTATATTAAATTAAAAGCAATTAGAGAATGAAATATTTGGTGTTATTTCATCTTTGTCTAATAGAGACGTTATTCAATTCAGTTTTATTAAATGCAATAAGTACCGTAGGTGAATTAAGAAGTGGATTAGGGAAATCTGAAGTAGATTTAATTATGAGTAAATTGCTTGTTTAAATGTAATCCCTTTTGTTATCGCTTTGGGGGAAATTAATTAGAAAAGGGTTGTTAAGTCTTCCAGATAGGGTTTTGATTGTGGGTTGTCGTATCATGTTGTCAACCTGGGTTGAATTGTTGAAGTAAATGTTTATTTCATTATTATCTAATAGCAATTAGGGGATTAAATGTTTGGTTTAAATTTTATCATATATCTGGAAGAGATAATATTAAATTAGTTTAATTAAGACAATAATCTATTGAATTTTATAAAGGTAGCAGATATATGATGTTTTTAAAAGTAATCAGGAATTTCAATTGGTTATTAAAGTTAGTAATTCCCTTCTCTACCATTGATTAGGCAATTAATTATATTAATCAATTATTCTGTTAAGGCAATTATTATCCTTGTTGTGAAATCATTTTGAAAAGGAAATGGATTTAGAATATCCAAAATTAATTTATTTCAATTACCTTCAGTGATTATTCCTTCGCATTCTTGTTTGGGGAAGTGGGGTTAAATGTGTCCTTCATTTGTAATTCTTCCAGAGGATCCTAGAGATTGGGGGTTGTCGTTTTATGAGGTCAACCGTTTGTTAATTCTCTTGGTTAGTGCTTGAGGTTATGTCAATGTTATTACCTAGTTTCCATGAATGGGGATGTTTTGTGCCTCATTTGTAAGGAGTGGGGTATGCGATTGGTGGCTCCTTGTAAGGAGTGGCATTTTTATCTTTGTTACCTCTAGTCTTTGGAGAGGGTTTTGACTTATGTTTCCTCCTAGTGTTGGAGTGATCGTTTTCCCTGTCTATATGCACTTGGGAATCCCTTGGTGTTAGCTTGTAGGTGTGTTGTCAAGTAGAAGAGTGGCTTTCATTAGGGGCCAGAGCCATGATAGCTAAACAGGGTAACCTTCAGAGGTAGTTTATTCGAGGGTTAACTATAGCAATGTATTCCATGTCAGTCTTGTATTGGTGCACTTGTAGTTGGTACTTGATTGTTATGTGTATGGTATGCTTAACATACTTGATCTATTATTTTTGGAAGCAATGTGACCATTTTAGAGTTGTACTAGTGTGGTACTAGTGTTGTACTTGTGTTGTACTTGAGTTGTGCTTGAGTGGTGCATGTGATTGGTTGTGTAGTTTGGTTCAGTTATGATTCAACCTGTGTCTAGAGGTATTTGGCCTTGCCTAGGAATCCTTATTACTATCATCTAGCACAGGGGGTGGGCCTTTGGGTTCCACTTGGTTGGGTGGCGTGCACCTCACTCCATTGGGTTTTCTTCTTGTTCATGCTGACGAGATTCCAGTTGGAGAGATCGTGGGATCTAGTTACTCTTTATGCTTTCTTCCTTTCAGTTAATCTTGTAATTTATTACCCCTCTTTGTATTCGAGGTGGAAGTTGTAATTTGTAATCATGCTTATTGGATTTACCTCATTCAGGGAATGAGAGATGTAATCTCCTTAGTAGATTATTGTAGTTTGGGATCTTATGGTATCTCTAGTTTCTTTGATGAATTTATCTTGTATGGAATGTATGTGTTCTTTTTTTCTTATGTCAATAAATGTTATAGAATTATCTATGTTAGTTTCAATTCATGTTTAAGTTGTTGTGGGTTAATAGGTAACCTTAGTCTCGTAACCTTTGAGGTTGTTGCAATGTGAAGTGAACTTGCATATTAATTTACTTGTTTTAAAAAAAAAATAAAAAAAATTAGTTCGCTTGAGTAGTAAATTGCAACTTCCTCTAGGGTTGTGTGGTGGGGCGTTACATGTTTTGGTTTTATTATGTATGTATTTTTTTGTTTTATTAAACATAGGTTTTTCATTGAAAATCAAGCTCTCTGTTATGCACATGTGGAAAAATAGCAGATTATCAAAATAATTTTTTAAAAACTATGTTCAAGTTGGATATTGATGTCCTTGATCCATTAATTCTTTTTTTTTGATACATACAAAAAAGGTTATGTTGTATACAATCTGCCTATGTTTCAATTGTAATTTGTTTGACTTCAAAACTTGATTAAAGAAAAAATATTTAATAAAAAACTATGAAACCAAATGAAAGTGATATATATCATAGTTACAAATCTAAATTCGAAAAAATTAGAATTTTATCCTTCATACAAAAAAAGTTGTGTTGTATACGGTGAGCGTCACTCCTTAAAAATGTTGTTTTTAAAAAAAAGCTAGTTTTTGAAGGAGATTCAAAAAGAAGTGAAATCTGATTCAAAAAAAATTGAAAAAAATATATTTAGAATCTATAGGCAAAACATCACAAATCACTAGTTTGCATCATCTTAAAATTCCTCATGGTTTAGCTGCTATAGGAGCTCGAAAGTGAATATTTAGTTAAAAAAAATTCAATTAAGTGTCCAGTTTGCCCAAAAATTGTAAACCAGTATAGTGGGTGTTGGATGTTGTGGTTGTATTGCTGATATGTGGTTTTAATTTATGTCAACACTATTAGCATTAATGATTCTTAAGGCTGTATATGTCGAGGAGATTGAGAAAATTGTAAAAATATAGTGCAGGCAACCAGTGGAGCTGAGAAGGTCAGAATGTTGGAAAGTTTTGTATGTTGAAGATCTGAAGGTGCGCTTCAAAGGGTTTGTTGTTGAAGCTTTCTAGTATGTTTTCCAAAAGTTTCAGAGGTTCACATCAAGTTTTGTGTAACTACAGTTATTCAATTTTTTTAGATGATGTTCTTGGATAAAGTAGATGAAATTTTGGTAATTTCATGTGTTGCACATGTATCTATGATGTTCAGGGATGAATCTAGATAGTGCTCTATCCTTTTTGTATGTCTGCATTGATTGGAGTGTTCATGATCAAAGAATTTTTCAATGTGTGCCCAATTTTTCATGTTCTTGGCCAACACGATGGTGTTAGCGTGTTGCGGATCCATGAGGATTAATATTTGATTATTTGGCATGTTTGGAGGTGTTTTTTTGGGTCCTCACTATGTTGTGACTAACTTGTGTTAGTGTGCATTGAAATTTATTCATGTATTAAGGTCAAGAGTTGTAATTTATTCTTTATTTGTGGCTGATCGAATAGTGGATGTAAATTTGTGTAGTGGATATATATATGAGATTATTTTCCTCATTTAGAGGCAAGTGCTCAAGTGTACAAGTCATGTACATGTGTGAATGAATGTCAGATCATTCAGAGCAGAGTGTGGAATAGATTGAGTAGAGTGTGGAATAGATTGAGCAGAGTGTGGAAGAGTTTGTAGAAGTTTTGTGTGCCTAACTAGAACTATATCAGGCTTTTGTAGAAGCTAATTTCTCAGTTCAACTTCATCAAATGGATTTAATCTAATTACTGTATGTAAGATAGTGAGCCTTCCCTTTGACCAGTGTGCTCTAGGCAATTCACCTGAATACAAATGAATTCATTTTTTTTCTTCATTATACTTCTAACAGGGTATAATCTTGTGGACTAACATCCACCATGGCTTTTCCCCTAGCAAGGTTTCCACGTATAAAATCTTGGTGTTCATGTATCTCTGATGTGTTGTTGATTAATGCTTGGACTATTAATTATCATATCAGATATCTAAGGTTGATTAATGTTGTATAAGTTTGATTTTGGTAACAACTGATTCACCCCCCCTCTTAGTTGTCTATCCTTGCCAACAATTGGTATCAGAGCTAGTTCCTCTAAAGAATCCTAACAACTTGAGGAGATACAATATGGCATCATATAAGAAGGATAGTCCTAGATTCAATCATACAAACTACTGTCTATGGAAAGTCAGGATGGAGTGTCACTTGAAGTGCATTGGTGAATCCTTATGGAAGATTACACAAAGTTCATATACTATTCCTCAGAATGGTCTTTCCTCTGAAGATGAGATCAAGCAAGTAGAAATTAATACCAAGGTAGTAGAAACATTGATGAGTTCTTTGAAATATTCAGAGATGAAAAATGTGATAGGATTGAAGAATGCATACCAGATCATGAAAAAGTTGGAAACATTGTATGAAGGATATGCACTAGTGAAAAGTGATAAGCTACAAAGTCTAAAAGGAAAATGGGAGAGCTTGAAGATGAGTGAAGATGAAAACATCTTTTCCTTCTTGCAAAATATAAATGAGTTAGTAATGGACATTAGGTGTGTTGGTGGAACTTTGGATGAAGATGAAATTGTGGCTAAGATACTTAGATTTGTGCTTCCTTCCTAAAAGAAAAAAGGTCATGCTATTGATGAAATCAGGACAATGACAAATATTACAAGAGACATGCTGATTGGAAAACTTGTTGCATTTGAATTGAGTGAATTTGGTGAGTCTTCTCCTAAGAATGAATCTACCTTCAAGGCTACTGTATCCAAGAAAAGAAAGCAGAGATATGATTCAAGAGAGAATTCTAGGAGAACATTCAAGTATGAAGATGAGATGAAGCAGATTGAAGATGAAGAAAAGGAATTGGAAGAATTGGAAGCATTGATTGTGAAAAGAGAATCAAGAGGTCATGGTAAGTACAAAGGAAAGTTACTTATTAATTTTTTTTCTTGCAGTAAGATAGGTCATTTTGCATCTAGATGTCCTGAAAGAATTTCAAAGTACAAACCTGAGAACACTAGATTTCAAAGGAAGTGCTATTATGTTGAAGGTGTAACTGATGAAGAATCTGATAAAGAAATTGGAAACGAAGATGAATGGGTAGTTATTGCTATCAAAGAAAATGGTCAAGTTTCCACTAAATCTACTAGTAATGTGAATGCTGAGAAAGATCTTGTAGCAAAAATTGAAGAAAAATATGAGTGGGTAATTGACAGTGGACGCTCACATCATATGACAGGTGACAAAATCAAGTTTATAATCTTGAAAAACTATGATGGTGGTGTTGTGAGGTTTGGAGACCACTTCTGGTATGATTTGTGGCATAGGCACTATTTCCTTTGGTGGTAAGAACAATACTAATGATGTTATTTATGTAGAAGGCTTAAAGCATAACTTGTTGAGTGTTGGATAGATGGTAGACAAAGGCTACAATCTATAGTTCAAGGATGGTAAGTGTAGAATAGGGGGAAGTTCTAGAAATATGATTACTTTAGGTACAAAGACAAAAGGTAATATCTTTCATTTGAGTGTTGCTAGTGAAATTTATTTGATTGCTCAAATTGATGTAAGTTGGTTATGGCATATGAGGTTGTGTCGTGTGAACTTTGATAACATTGTCAAGATAAGCTCTACTCAAGTGGTTAGAGATCTACCTAATTTAGTGAAGCCTACTAACACTATATGCAAGGAATGCCAGATGGGAAAGCAAACAAGAAATTATTTCCAGAGCAAGTAGTATAGCTCTAATGAATTACTAGATCTTATACATACTGGCCTATGTGGTCCATCCAGAATCAGAAGCCTACAAGGTGAAAGGTATTTTATGTTGCTCATTGATGATTATTCTAGAATGATATGGGTTTCTTTCTTAAGAGAAAAACATGAAGCATTGGAAAAGTTCAAAAGTTTCAAAGCTATGGCAAAGAATGAGACAAGTCAAAAGATCAAATGTCTAAGGTCAGACAGAGGTGGTGAATTCACTTCATGAGAATTCAATTATTTTTGTGAAGAGCATGGAATCCAAAGACAACTATTTGCTCCCCGGAACCCTCAACAAAATGGAGTTGTTGAAAGAAAGAACAAAACCATTCTAGAAACTACTAGAACCATGATAGTGGAAGTAAATGTTCCTCATTTCTACTCGAGAGAAGTTGTAAGTCTTGCTATGTACACCATTGACAGGGTGAATGTCAATAGTAATTATGGTAAGACACCTTTTGAGCTATGGTTTGGTTATAAGCCTACTATCAAGTATTTCAAAAAATTTGGAAGCAAATGCTACATCAAGAGAGAAGATGATATAGGAAAGTTTGATGCTAGAAGTGATGAAGGAATCGTTCTAGGATACTCTACTAAAGCAAAGCTTTCTGGTGCTTTAATAAAAGGTTGAAGAAAATGGTTGAAAGTGCAAATGTCAAAGTTGATGAAGATATTGGTAAACCATCCAGATCTAGTGGTTATGATTCATATGATCAACATGATAGTGCTAACAATGAAAGTAATGTTCAGGAACATAATCAACTTCAAATTGTTTCGATGAACCAAGGGAATCAAGAAGCAAAATCTAGCAGAAGTACAGAAGAAAGAACATAAGAAAAAGAGGTAAGAGAAAATCTCAAAAATCCTATGTATGTAAGGAGAAATCATTCCGATAGTTAGATCATAGGAGACAAAAGCAAAGGTGTGAAAACTAGAAGAAGAATTCTAGAAGAGTAATGTCTAATCTCTAAAGTTGAGCCTAGAAATATCAGTGAAGAATGCGATGATGAACATTGGATGAAAGCCATGAAAGAAGAACTAATGCAGATACAAAAAAATGATACATGGGATCTTGTTCCTAGAACTTAGAACAAAAATATGATTGGAACCAAGTGGGTGTTCCATAATAAGCTAAATGAACAAGGTGATGTGGTCAAAAGCAAAGCAAGATTGGTTTGCAAAGGATACTCACAGATGGAAGGTATTGATTTTGAAGAAAAAATTTCTCCTGTTGCTAGAATTGAAGCTGTAAGATTATTTCTTGCTTATGCTACTTTCAATAATTACAAAGTATATCAGATGGATGTAAAGTCAACATTTTTGAATGGTGAACTAGAAGAAGAAGTTTATGTTGAACAACCAGATGGATTTTAGTTGACTGATAAAAAGGACATAGTATGTCGATTGAAGAAAGATCTTTATGGACTTAAGCAAGCTCCTAGAGCTTGGTATGCTAGGTTGGATAAATACTTGTTGAAACTTGGATTCAATAAAGGTACTGCTAACAACAATTTGTATTTCAAGTTGGATCAGAACAAAAAATTGATCATTGAAGTCTTTGTTGATGATATTATTTTTGAAGGTGATGATGATTTGTGTATGAAGTTTGCTGATGAAATGAAAAGTGAATTTGAAATGTCAATGATAGGAGAGCTGAAATTGTTTTTCAGATTGCAAATCACTTAGTTAGATAATGGAATTTTTGTATCTCAGTCCAAGTATGTGAAAGAGTTACTAAAAAAGTTTGGCATGGAAGATTCAAAGGTAGTTGGTACACCTATGGTGACCGGATGCAAAATTACATAGAATGATGATTCTCCTAAAGAAAATTAGACAAGATATAGGTCAATGATTGGTGGATTACTCTACTTGACTTAGACCAGGCCAGATATAATGAATGGTGTATGCATGGTTGCTAGAATTCAAGCTGAACCTAAAGAGTCTCATGCAACTGCTGTGAAAATAATTTTCAGATATCTAAAAGGGAGAGTTGATCTTGGTCTTTGGTATCCTAAGGATGATGATCTTATCCTAAATTCTTTTATTGATGCTGATTTGGTAGGAGATGTAGATGACAAGAAGAGTACCAGTGGTGGTGCATTATTGACTGCAAAGGTAGAATATATTGCTGCTGTAAACAGTTGTACCCAAGTATTATGGATGAAGCAAATGTTGAGAGATGTCAGAATTGAGTATGAAGAACCCATTGCCATATTCTATGACAATTCAAGTGTCATCAAAATTTCTAAGAATCTAGTGTTGCATTCAAAGAAAAAGCATATATCCATCAAGTATAACTTCTTGAGAGATAAAGTAAGTAAGAAGTTATATTGGAGTACATACCTACCAAAGAGAAAATTGCAGATATCTTTACCAAGACATTGCCTAAGGATACTTTTGGGTACCTTAGAGGCAAGTTAGGGGTGATTTCCCCTCCTAATCAGAACTAAGATGTAGGTATTTGTATCAATCCATGAATTCATAGCCATATCTTATTCTAGATTGATGTTGTGGTGGCTGCTACTTAGGGGGAGTAGCCAAATGAGTCAAATTTGTGATAATAGAATGTATACCTTTGCCATTGATGTAAAAGGGGGAGAGAAATAATGTGGAAAAGAAGAGAAATGGAGGAAACAAGAAAGAGTGCACAATTTGAGAGGGAGATTGTTCGAAAAGAGTTAGTTGGGTTGATGGTATTATTTTTCACACCATGTATTGCCATCAATGCCAAAGGGGGAGATTGTTCGAAAAGAGTTAGTTGGGTTGATGATATTATTTTTCACACCATGTGTTGCCATCAATTCCCAAGGGGGAGATTGTTGGATGTTGTGGTTGTGTTTCTGATATGTGGTTGTCATTGATGTCAACAATATTAACATTAATGATGCTTAAGGCTGTATATGTCAAGGATATTGAGAAAATTGTAAAAATGTAGTGCAAGAAGCCAGTGGAGCTAAGAAGGTCAAAATGTTGGAAATTTTTGTATGTTGAAGATCTAAAGGTGTGCTTCAAAGGGTTTATTACTGAAGCTTTCTAGTATGTTGTCCAAAATTTTTAGAGGTTCGCATCAAGTTTTGTGGAAGTTATGAAGATCTGTGTGCCTACAACTATTTCGTTTCTATAGATGATGTTCTTGGATGAAGCAAATGAAATTTTGGTAATTTCATGTGTTGTGCATGTATCGGTGACATTCAAGAATGTCTAGATCATTGTCTATCCTTGATGTACATCTATATTGATTGGAGTGTTCATGATTAGAGAATTTTCTGATGTGTTTCAAAGTTTTCATGTTCTTGGCCGACATGATGGTGTTAGCGTGTTGCAGATCCATGAGAATTAATATTTTATTGTTTGGCATGTTTGGAGGTGTTTTTTTGGGTCCTCACTATGTTGTGATTGACTTGTGTTGGTGCACATTGAAATTTATTCATGTATTGAGGCCGACAATTGTAATTTATTCTTTATTTGTGGCCGACCAAATATTGGATGTAAATTCATGTTGCGGATATATGTATGAGATTTTTTTCCTCATTTAGAGGCAAGTGCTCAAGTGCACAAGTGATTTACATGTGCGAATAAAGGTAAGATCATTCAGAGCAAAGTGTGGAAGAGATTGAGAAGAGTGTGGAAGAGTTTGTAGAAGTTTTGTGTGCCTAACTGGAAGTATAATCAGGCTTTTGTAGAAGCTAATTTCTCAATTCAACTTCATCAAATGGATTTAATCTCATTACTGTATGTAAGGTAGTGAGCCTTCCCTTTGAGTAGTGTGCTCTAGGCAGTGCACCTGAATGCAAGTGCATTCCTTTTTATTCTTCATTATACTGCTAACAAGGTATAATCTTGTGGACTAACATCCACCGTTGTTTTTCCCCTAATAGGGTTTCCATGTGTAAAATCTTGGTGTTCATGTGCCTTTGATGTGTTGTTGAGTTAATGCTTGCACTGTTAATTATCAGATCTCAGATCTAAGGTTGATTAATGTTGTATAAGTTTGATTTTGGTAACAACTGATTCACCACCCCTCTCAGTTGTCTATCCTTGTTTTTCCAATAGTGGGATCACCCTCTTTCTTTCTTGTTTTAAATAATTTTATTTTCAATTCAATTTACAAGCAATGAAGATCATAATTTAGTTTGGAAGTACCATTTGCACATAAGAGGGGAGCATCAATCAAGAGTTTTACCTAATATATAAGCCATAACGATTAACCTAGTTGAATTCAAAATATATTTTACAGTGATTATTTATGGGCTATAAACCTTCCTATAGAATTTATAATTTTATTTTACTTATTCCATCCATTAAAATATTTTAAATAAGTTTACCTATGATTATTTTTAATTTCTACTTTCCCTATAGAAATTTCATTTTATAATAGTCTAGAGAACTTAGACAACAAAGAAATTGACAATTAATTTACAATAGCCCTAACTAGCCACAAAGTAACAAAGTACACCAATATCATTATTCAAAACATTTAGAAGGAAAAAATTGGATGATCTAGAATGACACAAAAAAATTAAACTATCAAAATATTTACATTAATACAAATATTTCTAAGATATGTAAAGGAAAGGGGAGGGTCAAGGAAATTCAATCATTGAATTAGTATTTTGAGAAATTTCCTAATTTTAGGTCCAATGGGTGGTACTCTCCAATTAATGCATGAATTCTACATGTATTTTTTCTTGTAATCTTAAATCATGAGGTCAACACATAATACTATTTCCTAGCTTTTGGTCAAAGCGAGACAATGAAATCAACATTTTATACCATATTTTCACTTTCTATCATGTAACAACTAAACCACTACAAATTTGAAGATGATGTGAACTAGTGATTTTTGAGATTCTTTATGTACATTGTAAATATATATATTTTTAATTATAAGAAGGTTTGTTATTTTTTTTATGTAAGTTTTAATAAGTTATTTTTTATATTTAATAGAATTTTCAAAAAGTAGCATTTATTCTATATCAAATAACTATTTTATAAAAATATAAATAAAAAAATTATTAAACATAGATTGGTAACACCAATATTAAGTGCACAAATATTTTTTCATAATTTTTTGTTGCATATTTTATTTTCTATTATTTTTTGAAGATTAATTATAGTTTATACATAGGCTTGTTCTATATCACATCATTATTTCTGTGTATATCCAAAATAAATTTTTATTTCTTTGTTGAAATAAGGACATCAATACCTAGTGCAAGGATATTTTTAGATTTTTTTGCTCTATTTTTTAATTTTTGTGTGTGTGAAACAAAGACCTTGGTACGAGCTAAAAAGTTTGTTTTCATAAGAAAAATAAAATAAATATATTCAAAAATTTACTTTTTGGAAAGATTACAATAAGAGCTAGATTCTTACAAAATGAAAATTCAAAATGACTTCATTTGATCTTCAAAATGTAAGGAAAAAGTGGTTTTTTGACAACATTTTGATAGGTGTGAAGGATACCCCATTGAGGGTTTGATTTGAGAGTAGCAAGATTCTATCCAAGAGGGTTTTATCTAAAGGGTTTTGATTTGATCCTCTATAATTAAAACCCTTAATATGGAACCTCTCAAGGCTTAAATAATCATATTTAATAAAAAATATGTGATTTAAAGAAAAAATTAGGATGACCTAGAAATGGGACATGTACAATTATGCGAAAACACCCCACAATAAGTAAAAATTGCATTTTAGGATAACTGTGATGAGTATAAAAAAATGGTCAAGCATATGAAGACCCATAGGATAGAAAATTGCATTATTCTAGGTGGTCCTCGTATGCTACCTATGCTATAGGGAGCATAAAAGAAAATAATTTCATTGTGGGAAAACACTTCGAGTATCATAAAATTTGGGTGCATGTGAGTGAGAGGCTCCCTTATAATAATTGTATGATGCCAAGAAATAATATTTATTTAAGGTAAGGGGTGCATGTGAGTGAGAGCCTCTCTTAAAATAATTACATGATACCAAGAAGGAAGATTTATTTAAGGTAAAAATAGAATGTAGATAAAGGTGTCTACTATGAATAAACACTAATTAGGATTATTTTTTTATCAATATAAGTGATTCTAATATGGAGTCATACCCATATATTGATATCATAAAAATTTAAATGTTTATTCACCTAGCAGGGCACAAATACCACACACATAGGTTTGTAGAGAATGCCTGTTACAAACAATTTTGGAGCCTTATATAAAAAAATGGCTTATTTACATTATAGACCAAAAATATATTACATATTGTTAAGCTAAGAATCTATAGCCCTAGCATACAAAAAATCCAAAATATCTACTAGTAGTGATATTTGTAGAACAAAAGGGAGAGACCATTTTCTAAACTAGGCTCACCAAACTTCTCAAGATTCCATCACTCACTTTGTCATCTAAGTATAAGACCCATAAAAAGGACCAGTCCACTTCTCTAGAGAAAGTGACCCCAACAACCACCTTTAGGAAACTAATGCCCGATTTCAACTTCAAGTGTTGAGAATTATCATCTACTCTAGAAGCATGGATTATGAATGGGATCCAAGGCCCATTGTAGACACTAGACAATTGAGGCCAAACTCCATCACACAAGTGCAAACTAAAACCAACCAAAACTATATATATAAGTACCTCCTTAAGTTGTACCATCATTTCTCCTTAACTAACTTGCCCATTACCATCTTCACAAACTAGTTATCCTCCCCACAATCAAGAAGTGCAATCATAAATATTGAGGCCAAACCAAAGTTAACCCGGTATCTATGAGAAGTATTTACATATACGTCACCTAGGACCATTTTATATTGAATTCAACATAATAAATGATTGGGTATTGAAAATAATTTTAATACAAACCTTAATGATAACACCCTTGAAATCTATTTGTTGCACCTAAGCTAAGAGATAGATTGTAGTATCTATTATTGGGTAGAAGATACAATGAATCAAAATTATAGTAGCATGATCTTTTGAAGCATGCTTGTAAAAGTTTCTCATTATTCTTGCAAAGTTCACATTTCCTCCTCCCACAATTTGGATTAGAGGGATTGTAGTTGTAATTTTTATTTGTTGTGTTTCTATATATTTGGTAGTTTAGAGGGGATATGATATATACACACATAATTTTTACATAAATATCATTATAGCGCATGTTGAGTGTCTAATTGGCTAGTCGATTAGCCTTTTCATTAGCCTTGTAATATGTATGTGAGATTTTGTAGTCCTTTAAATAAGATATGGTCTTTGTTAATAGTAGCAAAAGATTATTTAATTTCCAATTCAAAATGGAGTTGCTATAGATTAAATTAATAGTAAAAATCAAGTTACCTTCCAAGTGAATTAATTATTTATTTAACCATATGCATGTTTGTAGGCCTAATAGAGCCACTTGAAATTTGTCTTCATTATTCATTCAATTTGTGAGATTTTTTGTTGGTAGGTCTAGTATGTTTCCTTCAAGATCTTTCATTACACAACCTAATTCACATTTTCCTTGATTTTCATGGGATGCACCAACAAAGCTAAAGTTTCTCCATTCTCCATTTAGAGGCACTCGACATGCATCATATTTCTAAAGGGAACACAATCTACCAAGAGCGGGGGTGAATCAATTGATCAAATATATTTAATTTTTTTAAATCAAATGCACATATCAGAAGTGAAACTTAAATCAAAGATGGAGGATAATGATCAAGGATCAAAATAAGAATACATATATACACAATTGGACACTAGATATATGTGGAAAACCTAAAAAGGGGAAAAATTGTGGTGATAATAGCTTCTTAGATCTACTATCCAAATCCAACCTCACACTTCAAAAAATATACAAGTGAATTTTACACATTGAAGTAGCACCAACCTATCAAAGGACACGATCCTCTATTGTGCTTGTAGACACCAACCTAATCAAGACACCAATCCAAAAATTAAATAATACAATAGTTAGAACACCAATCCTACTAGAAGATAATGATAAAGCTTGTAGATCTTCAATACAATGCATACTTGTGTCAGAGTCATTGTTGACACTCTTTCTCACTAAAAATGATCTTATGATATAGGCACACACACTGGAATATAATTTTCCCTTTTATCTTCACCACCTTGTCTTCAAATTTCACAATGACCAACTCGTCTTCATACAAGTGTAATTATAATTCATGTGGCCACACATGAATATGTAACAATGCATCTAAACATTTGAAATATATACATGACATTACATTAGCAATCTTCTATGTCGACCAAGGATCCACAAATAGCCAAGACAACACAAGGTGGATCTAATTTCAATTTACATGAAACATGTAATATGTTAGTCCAAAAATAAATTTTCATGCTACCAAATGAACATGATACCATACACTATTACAAGAACCTTAAGTATGTCCTATCTTAACACCACATGCAAGATTTGAATTCCACACACAACTAGCCATTACTGCACATGTATTGATCTTCAACTAGTTGACAAATAGACCAAAAGAACCTTTTATCACTTCAATATTTTTTCATTCTTAACATATCCTTGAAAAACTCAAGAATATGATAGAACTAGTATAGGCATAATCTCCTTCCAAACCACAAAGAAAAATTACATTTCTAAAAGAAATTCTGACCATAAATGTATTGATAGATAGATTTATCTGTCTAGAAAATATACCAAAATATGTTGATAGAGATTTCTAGACCACCACTATCATAGTGAATAGATGTAGAAAAGATATTGCAAGCATAAACAATTCATACACATACTCCTTAGCAACTAGTAAAGTATATTTATTTATTTGGCATCCTACCAACATAGACCATATTGAAACTTTTGACATACAACATGCATCAATCCTTCTGCAAATATTTTGTAACTCAAAATGATAAGTTGTGGGGAACATAATGAAAATTCTAGTAATCCTACAATATTTTTCATCCTTTGACATCAATGAAATTACTGAAAACCTTTGAAATCCTTTGACATCAATGAAACCCTATGTTCAACAATCTCCCCCTTTTTCATTGATAGAAAATATAAAAATGTTGGGCCACCAAATGAGTTAGCTACACATGAAGATATTTACTCCCCCTTAGAACGATTTCTCCTCTATATCATTTTGATTTTACTCTCTCCCTCAACACTCCCTTTGAACTCCTTGGATTTCACTTTCTCCCCCACTGATACCAATCTCTACAAATACATCCTTCAAGTTGTAGGATAATAAATTCAAATGTAAAGAATTTCTCTTAACCTCTCTGACTACAACAACACTTCTTTCTCCTCCTTTCTTCATTTTCAATACTCTACATAATCTAGAAACTTGCTTCCTGGATAGACTATCCCTAAGTCCATACTTCACAACCTCTAAAAGTATACCACAACACCACCCAACCTTCTTGTGATAGGGAGATCAAGATCTCCCTCAACCTATGATTCCTCTTGATTCAAGAGGAGGGAGCAATAAATCCCAAAATCTGTTAGAGAAACTCAAATTTCTCAAGAAGTGGCTTTGTGAATATATCTGCTACTTGCTCTTTTGTCTTAACATACTCCAACTTTACCTCCTCTAAAATCTTCTCCCTTAGAAAATGATACTTGATTACAACATTTTTTGTCCTTGAATGTATTACAATATTCTTTGAAATGTTTATGGAACTAGTGTTATCACAAAGAATAGAGATAGGTTCATCAAACTCAATCTTCATTTCCTTCAAATTCTACTTCATCAAAAGCACCTGATTGTAGCATGATGCTGCAACAATATATTCTAATTTTAGTGTAGACAAATAAATTGAGTCCTATTTCTTGCTCAACTAGGACACCAAACTGTCACCAAGAAATAATGTGCCACCCCTTATGCTCTTCTAGTCATAAATGCATCTTGCCCAATCTGCATCTTTGTATCCAGTTAAAGTGAAATTTTCACTCTTTGAATACCACAGTCCAAAATCTTCAGTATCCTTCAAATACCTAAATATCCTCTTCACCACTTTAACATGAGTTTCTTTAGGTGCTTCTTGAAATCTAACAACCATTCCAACTACCTACATTATATCTAGTCTAAATGTTGTCACATACAAAAACTACCAATCATAGATCTATAAAAAGTATTGTCTATTGAGACAAGTTTATTATCTTTACTCAACTTGCATCTTGTAACCATTTGTGTTCCAACAGGTTTGCAATCTTCCATCTTGAATTTAATTAAGAGAATAACCCAAGAAATAAAGATAATTCTCCTTGCATAGACATTTCAAATTCATTCTATATTGCCTTCTGAAACTCCTTGCGCATGTCTTCATTGCTACCTCCAAAAATGATGTCATCTACATAGACCATAACAATCAATAATTGATCTCCTTTTGTATTTATGTACAGATTATTGTCTACACTTCCTCTCTAGAATCATTTCTACTACAAGTATCCATCCAATATTGAATACCAAGCTTTGGGAGCTTTCTTGATTCCATATAAATCTTTCTTCAATATGCAAACATAATTTGGATTATCAAAACATTGAAACCCTTCTGATTATTTAATATGGAATTTTTCTTTAGTTTTCCATTCAAGAATTTTGATTTTACATCAATATGATGTACATTGAAGTTATTGAATGATGAAAGATCTAAAAACATCTTGATTGGCTCCAATCTTTCTACCGAAGAAAATGTATCTTCAAGGTCTATGCCTTCAACTTGAGAATACCCTTTACATACAAGTCTTGCCTTATTCTGAATCACTTCACGTTCTTTATTTATCTTTTTTTTTAACAACCCACTTGGTTCCAATTACATTTTTGCCTTTGAGTCTTGGGACAAGTTCCCAAGTTTCATTCTTCATGACCTCATTCAATTATTCCTCCATAGATTATATCCAACCTTTCTCTTTTCTTTATTCTTTATATGACGTAGGCTCTATATTTTAAAGTAATGCAAAGTTGACTTGCTCACTTTATTTCTTAAGTCTCTTCTAGGTTTGAACCCAACTCTCTTTGTCTCCTATAATTTGGTCTTCAAAGTGATTCTTTTGTACATACTTTGCTAGAGTTTTTGTAACAACTTCTTTTGAATCTTCAATACTAGTATGAATTGGTTCTTCATCATCTTCCACTTTGAGAATACCAATAGACTGAATTGTTTCATCAAACTCATATTTTCACTTTCTACAATCCTCTTCAATATTTTTTTATAACATCTATATGCTTTAATTCTTAAAGAATAACCAAGAAAAATACCTTCATTAGATTTGGAATCAAACATACCCAATTTTTATTCATCTCTTTTTATGTAGTCTTCCAAATATTTTGATATATTAGACTGATGTCGGTCTTCCTCACCATAGCTCATATGGTGTCTTATTACTCTTGTGTATGATTTGAACTTTATTAAAAATGTATACAATACTTTGAGTTGCTTTTTTATAGTACATATTTGGTAGATTTTCTTGACATAACATTGTTCTTTCCATCTCTTATATAGTTTGGTTCTTCCTTTCCACAACTCCATTTTTTGTGAAGTTCTAAGTTATGAAAACTACCTTCAAATCCCATGCTCTTAACAAAACTTGTCATACTTCTTACAAGTCAATTATCCACCTTTGCGTAATCTCCATGTTAGGATTTAGGTTCCATCAACCTTGTAAATCCTTTAATTAATTATTCTCCTAAAGTGTTTTGTACATTTACCCATAAGAGGTGAAAACATTTGACCAATGGTGGTGAAAGAGACAATGTAAATGTAGTGTTATTACCGTTTGTCCTTTTGGAAAAGGACAAAATAGATAGGTGTCCCATCTTGGAATCCTATAGAATGAGGTTGTTGGGTCAAAATAGGGTGTTGTAAGAGAATATATGACATTTATGACAGTTTTCATAAGATGCTATGATAGTATGACAGATTCGCTATGATAGAATATGTTATTTTTTGGATCCTAGGTGCCCATGCATGAGAGATGCCTTATGAAAACTGTATGAGCATCTATAAGAGATTATTTTTGGTATTTTTTGACCATTTCAAGGAGGGAGGTGTGTGTTTTTCTAGGTGGTATTGCTTCCTATATTTTGGTGAAACCATGGTGGTTTTCATCCTCACAAATCTCTTTAAATTGGGGCCTTGAGCTAGAGTTATTCAACTCAGTTTTATAAGTTTCGAGGGTAACAGGGTGTTGCCAGATTTTATAAAGTTTGATAAGAGAATTTTATTGCTACGTGTAATATTTTAGATTATTAGTAATATACTTTCCTCTCTTTTAGTGGTGGAGTTTTTCCCCTTTGAGGTTTCTCCATGTAAATCTATTGTTGCATGTGTTATGATTCTTCTATCTCTCTCTCTCTCTCATTCTTTCTTCACACTAAGGCTAAAGGTTAATCTACATATTTTAGATTTTCATACACTTATTTAAGTTCATATTGCAATTTTTCTTCACCTTGATAATCAACATTTGGTATTAGAGCTAACAGTTCTGTTAAGGAAGGGACACTTTCCTTTTAAAGTGTTGAAGGTTTTTTGCTATAGTGGGAGCTTTTGTGTTGTGGGTTTTGCAGATTTGTGCAAGATTGCATACCTTGACCTCCACCTCTCATCAAGATATTGAGAATTTCAATGGAACTAGTTACACGATGTGGAAGTTAAAAGTGGAGGATCTCCTTAAGGAGAAAGATCAGTGGTTACCAATTTTAGTTGATACAAAGCCATCTACTTCATTCTTGTCAGATGAATATTGGAAGAAGTTAGAAAAGAAGGCTTGAGGGACCATTTGGTTGTTACTCATAGAAATTTTCCTGCTGAAAGTCTCTTTAGAAGATATGACATACAAGCTTTGGAGGAAGATAGGTGAAATCTACCAAACTAAGAGTTTGTCTAACAAGTTTTATCTCAAAAGACATTTATATTCATTAAAGATGAAGGATGGTGATTCTATTGTTGAATATTTGAATGCTTTTAATTTTATTATAAGTCAGCTTGCATCTATTGATGTTAAAATAGAAGATGAGGATAAATGCATTTTATTGATTTTCTCGTTTTTGGAATCTTGGGAAAATTTAATTATTGTTATAAAAAGTGGTGGTGCAGAACCTAAGATGGATACTATTATTCTTGTACTTCTTTTAGAGGAGATGAGGAGAAATACCATGCATAGTGGCTCCCAAGATGCCTTGCATGTGCAAGGTAGGTTCAAGGGAAAAGGGCTTAAAGGGGATAAGAAGAAGGATAAGTCTAAAGGACGATCTAAGACCCCCAGAAAGAGCAGAGTGAAGTGTTGGAACTATGGTAAACGAGGAAATGTGAAGAAGAAATGTAGAAACAAGAAAAAGAATGCAGATTCCTCCACATAAAATTCCTTGATAACAGTGATTTTGATGCTTTGGTTATTTCAGCTAACACAGTTTGTAATGATGCTTGGCTTATTGATTCAGGTGCTTCCTTCCAGATGACTCCTCACAAGGAGTGGTCTTCTACATACAAAGAATATGGTGGAGGAGAGGTCTTCATAGGTGATGAAAACTCACAAAATATTATCAGTAAGGGAAAGGTAAAGTTGTGTTTCACTAATGGGAGGGTTAAAATCCTTGATGATGTTTTACATATTCTAGGACTTAAAAAAAAATTTATTTAGGTTTCCAAGTTGAATGATTCTGGAATGCATGCCACATTTGACAAGTCTAGTTGTAGGATGGAAAGGGGAAGTTTGGTGGTTGCTAAAGGATCTCAGATAGGGAATTTGTTTACGCTACATGCCTCTAATTTTTGTAATTCCTCTTTTGTAATTAGCATTGAAAATGCATGTATATTGTGGGACCATAGATTGGGTCACATTGGTGAAAAGGGTCTTAGGACCATACTTGGTAAGAAACTAGTAGATGGTATTTATAATTATTTTGTTGGTAAAAATGATTTCTATGATGATTGTGTGTTTGGTAAAAAAAAAAGGTAATCATTTCCTAAAGGAACTAATAAAGCTAATGGATTGTTAGAACTAATTCATTCAGATGTATGCAGGCCAATGGATACAAATTCTTTAGGTAGATCTCGTTACTATGTTTCCTTCATTAATGATTACTCTACATATACTTGGATTTATTTAATGTATACAAAATTTGAAATTTTCACCAAATTTAAGGAATTTAAGGCATTGGTTGAAAATCAAATAGATTATAATATAAAACTATTGAGATTTGACAATGGGGCTGAATATTGTTCCAAGGAATTAGATGAGTTTTGCAAACATGCAGGAATTGTTAGGAAAAAGACTACACCTTACACACCTCAACAAAATGAGGTAGCGGAAACAATGAACCATACATCAATGGAAAGAGCTAGGAGCATTTTAAGTAGTGCTAAGTTAGATAAATGCTTTTGGCCAGAAGTTGTTGGTACTACTTGTTATTTAATTAATAGACCTCCTTATAAATCTCTTGTTGATAAAACACCTTATGAAATGTGGTTGGGTAAAAATACTTTAGTTTCATATTTAAGGGTCTTTGGTTGTGAAAATTTTGATCATATGCGTGAAGAGAAGCAGTCTAAATTAGATCCCAAATCTCATAAATGCATCTTTGTAGGTTATGGTGAAAATTTTAAAGGTTATAAACTTTGGAATCCACTAACACAAAAGATGATATTTTCTAGAGATGTAATTTTTAGGGAATTTAGAGCTAACTCTGAAGATGAGAAACCAAAGGAAAAGTCAAAGATAGTGCATTTTGAAACTAAGCAGGAAGATGCACATGTGGAAGAATAGAGAGATGGAGAAGAAGATGGAGAAGACAAAGAGAGTTCAAGTGAAAGTCCTGAAGAATTTGAAAACAACGAGGATGAACATGAGGAGGAACCTCTTACTCCACCTTTGAGAAGGTCCACAAGACAGAGAAATCTAGTTGACAGGTATATCCCACCTGATTTTAATTATAAATTTCCTTTGTTAAGTATTGATGATGAACCTAGATCTTTTTGGGAGGCTCTCTCTTCAAAAGAATGTGAGTCTTGGATGTAGGCCATGCATGATGAGATGATATATTTGAAAAAATGTGACACTTGGGATCTTGTTATTTTTCCCAAAGGAAGAAAGGCCATTGGTTGTAAATGGGTATATAAAAAGAAGTTTTATACAAATAGTAAGTTGGAACAATACAAGGCCAGATTAGTGGCCAAGGGCTACTCCTAGAGAGAGGGAGTTGATTTTGGTGAAATATTCTCTCTTGTTGCTAAGTTAACTTCTATTAGATTCCTTTTATCCATTGCTGCTATTTATGATTTATAAATTAAAAAAATGGATGTTAAAATTGATTTCTTGCATGGGGATCTTGAGGAAGAAATTAATATGCAATAGCCTGACGGTTTTGTTGTGAAAGGAAAATAACACTTTGTTTGCAGGTTAAAACAATCTCTATATGCTTTAAAATAGTCACCTAGGATGTGGTACCGGAATTTTGATGCCTTTGCATTAAAATTGGGTTTTGTTAGAAGGGAAGAGGATCATTGTGTTTATTTTAAAGTTATTGATGATCAGATACTGATGATTGTCTTATATGTGGATAATATATTGTTCATTGGTAACAATAAGGCAATGATTAGGGAAATTAAAACTCAAATTTTTGGCACATTTGATATGCAAGATTTAGGGGCTGCTAAATATATTCTTGGGATGGAAATCATTAGGGATTGGGTTCACAGAAAGCTTTGGTTAAGTCAAAGTGAGTATGTTAACACTATTTTGTAGAGGTTTAATATGTAAGACTATAAACTAGTAAATATTCCATTTCCTATTGGTACTAAGTTAAGTTTAGACATGTGTCCTAAATCGAATGATGATATTGATGAAATGTCTAATGTTCCTTATGCTAGTGTTGTTGGTAGTTTAATGTATGCAATGGTTTGTACTAGACTAGATATAGCCCAATCACTGGGAGTTCTAAGCAGGTTTATGTCTAACCCTGGTAAAGAACATTGGACTTTTGTTAAAAGGGTATTTAGATATTTGTGAGACTCTTCTAATTAAGATTTGTTTTATCATGGTACTAACAATGTTGATAAGTCATTGGACATATAGGTTTTTGTTGATGCAGATTGGGTAGGTGACTTGGTGATCCAAAGGATTTTTTTGTCAAATTTTGAAATTCTCCATTTTTCTCTAGTTTTGGTATCATTTAAAACTGCTTGAGATCCTGACTCCAATGCAACTTGAACATAATCAATTAGAGTCCTGAAGCTCAAGATATATATGGTCAAACTTCTGGTCAACTCTCAGAACTAGGCCAAAAAAAGGGCAAAAAAAATCAAACTCATCAAAACCGGTCAAAGTCAACACCATTGTGTAGTGTTCATCATCATGATTCTGGAAGAGTTTGTTTCACAAAAGATAGATTCCATATGGCGAAGTTATGGAAGGTCAAAGATCAGGTCAAAATTGCACCGATGATGCCAGTGCTCAATCAACTCAATGACCAATCAACCCTTGACACATGGCATCACCTCATGGCAATAATATTGTCTTATTAATAAAATAAAAGAGGAAAACAAATATATATAAAAATAATTTAAATGGGCCCCACCCATCCAAGGGGGGCAACCCACATTAAGTGGTCACCACCCATGGAATGGGGGGTGACCCACATTAAGTGGGGCACCACCCATGGTATGGGGGGTGACCCACTTTAAGTGGGGCACCACCCATGGTATAGGGGGTGGCCCACCTTAATATGGAGTGCCTCCCTTACCTTAGGGAAGGGATAAAAAGGAGGGGAGTGTAGTGGGACCGCCACCCACCATCTTCTCTAAAATGGTTTTAATTTTTTTTTCAAGCCTTAAAATAAGGTTCTATCCCATGTGTTAAGGGGCCTAATATATTCCCTTTATACTGAAATATTAGGAATATCATTCCTAATTTAAAGGGGCCTAATAAAACCTTACATGAATAAATATCCACTAAATAATAGGGAATAAGTCCTTTTGTAACCATTGAAATGGAAAAAGAAATTATCTTGAGGGGATATTATCCTTTCGGAAATCATAAAAAGAGGATATTATTGGAATTTTTCTATGTAAGGGAGATTGGGTAGTTAATTGGTTTTACACCAATCTTGGCAAAAAATGTAATATAAAAAGGGGTAGAATGGGGGGTGTGGAGTAAGTGATTTTGGAATAATTTTGGAGGAGTGAGAGATTTTTCCCTTGGAGAAATTATTTTATTTCCATGCTTTTGGAGAAGCTTGTTTCCACGCACTTTGGAAGTGCATTTTTAGATTTCTTTGTAAACCAAGGGGAGGTTCTGCCGATGAATGTAACTGAATTTTTGGAGGAATAATTGGATTGGTCCACTCATTAGAGAGGAGCCCGAAGATGTAGTCATTTTGAATGAAAAACTTCATTATCAAATTTTTTTGCACTCTCTTTCTCTCTCTCCTTTTGTTCTTTCTTTAATCTCTTTGTAATTTCGTTAACTTAATTTCGTTGAGTGTTAAGTTTTGATTAAGCACTTTTGGATTATAATTGTTAACATAAACATTCTTAGCATCTGTCATAGATTCGTTAAATCAGATCAAATTTGGTATCAGAGCCATGTTTGGCTAAGATTGTAGGTTGAATGCTAATGCACTCCAAGATTTAGAAAGGCAAAGGGGAGCTTGAAGAATTTAACCCCAATATTGGAAGATGAAGAGCTCATCCATGAACACAGATGGTAGATCCAAACGATGGAAAAAGTTTGGAGCTTGATGAGAATGGTTTTTAGAAGGATTTTCTTGAGATGAATACCATGGTCAAAGTCTTATTCTAGGAGAGGCAAGAAAAGATACAGAGACATGAAGCTCGTGCAGGCAAATAAAAAAAATTAGGAGATGATTATGAGCCTCCAAAGACACCTCCCTCTTCTCCTTCTCCTCCCTCTTCTTCGTTTTCTCCTTCTTCTACTCATTCTATTCCTTTTAATCCTTTTAAGGGTGCACACAAGCCCAAAATTAAATTGGATATGTAAAATTTGACTTACCAAAGTATTGTGGTGAATTAAATGCTGAAAAAATAGATGACTAGATTCAATAGGTTTAAGTCTATTGTAGAGTTCAAAACCTTTTAGATGATGCTAATAGGATCCAACTCACTACTCTTCAGTTAGGGGGTAAAAATATAACTTGGTGGGAGAGTAGGACTAGGGAATAAGTCTCCCAACATGGTAAAGTCAACTTGTCTTGGACAAAATTTGTGTGCTCTTAAAAAACAATTCTATCCCTTAGGCTACATGCAATAGTTAATGATGAACTGCAAAATGTTTAGATAAGGGAAAGGTCATTCCATTTAGGAGTACACTCATGAGTTTCATAAAAGGGATATTGCATTAGATGTTCCTTTGTACACCCAGGATACTTTTTTGAAGTACATAGGATGTCTTCATTCCTATCTTAGACATTCAATTTTGGTTTTGAATCCCAATAACCTAAATGAAGTTTGTGTCCAAGCTACCCACTTAGAGTCTAGAGGTAAGGATCATTCATTGATAAATTTGATAAAAAACCATCTAAGTCTAAGGGGAAACCTAAGGGTAAAGATAAAGGAAAAGGAAAAAAGATAGCCATGGTAAAGAAAGAGGGTGAAAAACCCACATGTTCTCACTGTAAGAAAGAAGGACACAAAGACTCTAAGTGTTTTAAACTACATCTAGAACTTAGGCCAAAGAGGTACAGTGGAAACAAAGGGAAGCAACAGACAACTGCTATAACACAACATGATCTTGGATCTAATTCCGGGGATGACACGAAGATAACTGCCATTGGGATTCAAGGTAAAAACAAAGGTATATCTCTTGCATCTGAATCAAGTATTTGTGCAAGTACAAGTAAAAAACCTAAAGTAGATAAGAAAAGGAGTGAAATTTTTCATATCCATGTGATAACTAAACAAACTAAGGTTGATACTTTATTTGACATAGGTTCACAATTTAATCTCATATCTGAAGAAGTTGTTAAAAAGCTAAATCTGACTACAACTCCTCATCTGAAGCCATACCCTTTGGGATGGGTTGTAATGATGCACAATTACAAGTCACTAAACAATGTAAGCTTAGCTTTGCAATCACTGCAAACTTTAAAGATGAGGTTGTAGCAGATGTTGTACCTTTAGATATTTGTAGAATTGAGTTAGGAAGTCCATATTTGTATGACCGTAAAGCTATCTTCTTTAGGGAGCAAAATAAGTATCACCTATTTAAGGATGGGATTGAATATATTATACATGCACACAAAGTCAAAAATAGTCTTGCATTAGTTAATGCTAGACAAATGAAAATATTAGTGAGCTCTAGTAAAAACTTTGTGTTAATGCTTGTTAAGGCCAAAGAAGATGAAACGTCTAAGGTGTTTAAAGGAAGTGATCCTAAACATAAGGCTGAATTGGTCAAAGTTGTTTCCACTTATGATGACTTGTTTCAGAAACCAAAAGGATTTCGTCCTAAAAGAGATATTCAACATGAGATTCAATTGCAACAGGATGCACGACTACATAATATTGGCATGTACCATTAGTCTATCATGCAAAATGAAGAAATAAAAAAGCAAGTTTAGGAGCTCATCGATAGAGGAGTGATTCATCCAAGCACATCAACTTGTGGATCTCTGATCATTTTGGTTCCAAAGAAAGATGGAACATGGAGGATGTGCATTGACTTCAGGGCATTGAACAAAATTACCATAAAAAATAGGTATCTGCTTCCTAGAATTGATGAATTTATTGATCAACTTAAGCATGTAATTTATTTATCTAAATTAGATTTGCAAAGTGGTTATCATCATATTAGAATTATAGAGAATGATATTTGGAAAACAGCTTTCAAGAAAAAATAGGGACTTTATGAATGGTTAGTTATGCCCTTCGAACTTACCAATGCACCTGCCACATTCATGCTAGTCATGAATGACATCTTCCATCCTTACATTGATGATTTTGTTATTGTATATCTTGATGATATCCTGGTTTTTAGCAAGTCTTGGGAATACCATGTAAGTCATGTTAATTTTTTTTTTGATGTACTAAGAAAAGAAAAAATCTATGTAAAAATGTCTAAATGCGAGTTTGCAAAGACATACCTTGTGTACTTAGGTTATATCATAGGGAATGGTCAATTGAAAGTCGACCCTGTGAAGGTTGAGGCAATTGTAAACTGGCCTAAGCTAAGTACTGTAACTGAAGTCAAGAGTTTTTTGGGAGCTGTCCAGTACTAGAGGAAGTTTATTGAGAACTTCTCCTTTATTGCATCACCATTGCATGCATTAACAAGTACAAAGATAAATTTTCAGCGGGGAGGACCATAACAAAAGGCCTTTGGCACACTAAAGGAAAATTTAAGCACAACACCAGTCCTAGCTCTACCAGATTTGCACCAACCATTCAAGATTGAAACAAATGCAAGTGGATTCTCCATGGGAGTAGTATTGACACAAGGAGGTAAGCTGATCTATTACCACTCTAAAAAATTTTCTGGTGTAGTAAGCAATTATCCAACTTATGATAAAGAACTTTACACTTTAGTAAAAAGTGTTAATAAATGGAAACATTATATAATGGGAAAGGAAATAGTAATCCATATCGATCATTGACCATTGCAATATCTACATTCACAAACTAAGTTGCAGAAAAGTATTCATTTTCGGTAGATGGATTTTTTATAGTAGTTTCACTTAGTCATTGAGTATAAGAAAGGAGCCCATAACAAAGTAGCAACATGCTTTCTAGGCCTCCATTTTCTAATGCTTTGATAATCCTTAAAATTAGTTCTATGATTCATGCAAGTTTTGAAGAACAATATGCTACTGATGAAAATTTTAAGGATATTTATGTAGCTCTAATCCAAGGCAAACAAGTAGAAGAAAAGGATTACTATGTGCATGATAAAATATTTTATCACTTAGGGAAATTATGCATTCCAAAGAATGAACAAGCACATGTAATCAAAGAGGCACACACATCGCTAATTGCAGAATATTTTGGGGTTAGTAAAACTTTGGCACAACTTCATAAATATTGCTACTGGCCTCAAATGCAGGAAATTGTAACAAAATATATTAAGGAGTGTGTGATGTGTGCAACTAGCAAACCAAGTAATAGGAAATCGGGGTTGTACACACCTTTACCTATATCATCCCATCTATGGAAAGTGTTTCAATGGATTTTGTTGAGGGGTTACCTATGTATAGGAAAGGGCATGACTATTTGTATGTAGTAGTTGATCAGTTTAGCAAGATGTGTATTCTTATATGCCATGTAAAATGCAAGTCACTGCTGAACTAACAACTCATACATATTTTTAGTTTGTATGGGTTCACTTTGGGTTACCCACTTCCATTATATTGGATCAAGATTCTTGATTCCTTGGAGAGTTTTGGTTAGTCTTATGGGGAATTATGGATACTAAAATGAAGAAGAGTACATCCTTCCATCCATAGACCGATGGACAGATAGAGGTATTCAACATGATAGTTGTGCATTTTCTCAGAGGATATTACAAAAACCATCCTAAGTTGTGGGATGAAATTCTTCATTATGTGCAGCATGCCTACAACCATGCAACCCATTCTTCTACAAAAAGGTCTCCTTTTGAGACTTGCTTCAGATACTTGCCAAAGACACCAATGGACTTCACTTTTGGAACAAATAATGTTGAAGATGGATGCCTTGATACATAAAAGGCTTTAAAGTTCATCTAGAAGGTCCAACCAGTTCATCAGGTAGTAGAAGCACAATTGGAAAAGAGTCAAGAAAAGTACAAGGCTCGCCATGACAAGCATCACAACAATCATCATTTCCAAGTTGGAGACAAAGTTTGGTTACACATAAGCAAGGAAAGAATGAAATTTGAAGGAAGGAAGCTCAAGCCGATCAGATATGGTCCATTCGAGACTCTAGAAAAGATTGGCACCAATGCCTTTCACCTTAATCTTCCTCCATGCATGCAGATTTACTTGGCAGTAAATGCTGAGAAATTGAAGTTGTACAAACCTCCAATGATACTAGACAAGGAGGTTGAAGTGCATGTTCCACTAGTTGATGACCTTTCACCAGAGTACATGTCAGAATTGCTTGAAGACATCATCCTCAATAGGAACACCAAGACTTCAGAAAGGGGAGCAGTTGAATACCTCTGAGTGGGGATAAAAGGGATGCATCCAAGAAAGGAAAAGTGAATGGATATTGGTAAAGTGAGGGAACTTTACCCTCACTTACTTTCCTAGTAACCACCTTTCAGAAGTTCCAAAAGCTCTCCAGTGGGGAGGACTGATCCGAAGGATTTTTCGTCAAATTTTGAAATTCTCCATTTTTCTCCAGTTTTAGTATCATTAAAAAGTGCTTGGGATCTTGAATCCAACACAACTCGAATAGAGTCAATCAGAGTCTCAGAGCTCAAGATATATATGGTCAAACTTTTGGTCAACTCTTAGAACCAAGCCAAAAAAAGGGAAAAAATCAAAGTCATCAAAACCCGTCAAAGTCAACACCATTGCATAGTGCTCATTGTCATGATTTCGGCAGAGTTTGTTTCACAGAAAACATAATCCATATGGCAAAGTTATGGAAGGTCAAAGATCAGGTCAAAATTGCACCGATGACATCAGCGCCCAGTCAGCTCAATGACCTATCAACCCTTAACACATGACATCACCTCATGGAAATAATGTTGTCTTATTAATAAAAAAATAAAAATGAGGAAAATATATATATATATATATATATAAATAATTTAAATGGGCCCCACCCATACAAGGGGGGTGGCCCACATTAAGTGGTCACCACCCATGGAATGAGGGACGACCCATATTAAGTGGGTCACCACCCATGGTATGGGGGGTGACCCACTTTAAGTGGGGCACCACCCATGGTATAGGGGGGTGGCCCACCTTAATATGGAGCACCTCCCTTACCTTAGGGAAGGGATACAAAGGAGGGGAGTGTGGAGGGACCACCACTCACCATCTTCTCTAAAATGATTTTAATTTGTCTTTTCAAGCCTTAAAATAAGGCTCTATCTCATGTGTTAAGGGACCTAATATATTCCCTTTATACAGAAATATTAGGAATATCATTCCTAATTTAAAGGGGCCTAATAAAACCTTACATGATAAATATCCCCTAAATAATAGGGAATAAGTCCCTTCGTAACCATTGAAATGGAAAAAGAAATTATCTTGAGGGGATATTATTCTTCTAGAAATCATTAAAGGAGGATATTATTGGAATTTTTCAATGTAAGGGAGATTGGGTAGTTAATTGGTTTAAGACCAATCTTGGCAAAAAATGTAATATAAAAAGGGGTAGAATGGGGGTGTTGAGTAAGTGATTTTGGAAGAATTTTGGAGGAGTGAGATATTGTTTTCCTTGGAGAAATTATTGTATTTTCGTGCTTTTGGAGAAGCTTGTTTCCATGCACTTTGGAAGTGAATTTGTAGATTTCTTTGTAAACCAAGGGGAGGTTCTACCAACAAATGTAACCAAATTTCTAGAGGAATAATTGGATCGGTCCACTCATTGGAGAAGGGTCGACTGAGTGTTAAGTTTTAATTAAGCACTTTTGGATTGTAATTATTAATGTAAGCATTCTAAGCATCTATCATAGATCTGTTAAATCAGATCACTTGGAAAGTTGAAGGTCCACTAGTGGCTATGTGTTTACTCTTTTTGGAGGTACGATGAGTTGAATGAGTAAAAGACAACCTATTGTTGCTTTGTCAATGACTGAAGCAAAGCACATGGCTGCTACACATGCCTCTAAGGAGGTAGTCTAGTTACAAAGACCTGGTAATGGTTTTGGTTTTGATTGCAAGATAGTGAGGATCAAATATGATAGTCAGAGTGCCATATGTTTGGCTAAAAATCCTATGTATCATGCTCATAATAAGAGTGTATATGCTTAGTATCACTTTGTATGAAAAATGGCTGAGAATGGATAGGTCTTGATAGAAAAATTTGACACTTTGGATAATGTTGCAGATTCTCTTATGAAGTGAGTCACCATGGATAAGTTATCTTGGTGTAGGAAGGCCACGGGCCTTGATCACTGTACTTGATTCTATGTAATTGTTTCTCTATGGGTGTAATTTACAATGTATGATTTCAAGTGGGAGAATATTAAGATTTAGGTGCAATCAACCTTGTAAATCCTTTAATTAATTATTCTCTTAAAGTGTTTTGTACATTTACCCATAAGAGGTGAAACTATTTGACCAACGGTGGTAAAAGAGACAATGTAAATGCAGTGTTATTGTTACCATTTGTCCTTTTGGAAAAGGGAAAAATAGCAAGGTTTCCCATCTTGGAATCTTCTAGAATGAGGTTTTTGTGTCAAAATAGGGTTTTGTAAGAGCATCTATGACATGTATGCCAATTTTCATAAGATGCTATGATATTATGATAGATTCCCTATAATAGAATGTGTTATTCTTGGCCCTAGGTTCCCATGCATGAGAGATGCCTTATGACAGCTATAAGAGCATATGTAAGAGGTTACTTTTGGTATTTTTTTGACCATTTCAAGGAAGGATGAGTGGGATTTTCTAGGTGGTATTAATACCTATTTTTTGGTGAAACCATGGTGGTTTTCATCCTCACAAATCTCTTTCAATTGGGGCCTTGAGCTAGAGTTATTCAATTCAGTTTTGCAAGTTTGTAGGGTAACGAGGTGCTGCTAAATTTTATAGAGTTTGATAAGAGAAGTCTATTTCTGCATGTAATATTTTAGATTATCAATAATACTCTTTCCTCTCTTTTTGTGGTGGATTTTTTTTCCCTTTGGGGTTTCTCCATGTAAATCTATTATTGTGTGTGTTACGATTCTTCTATCTCTCTCTTATTCTTTCTTCACACTAAGGCTAAATGTTAATCTACATATTTCAAATTTGCATACACTTATTTAAGTTAATATTGCAAGATTTATTCACCTTGACAATCAACACTCCAAACCTTGATTGTCCTTTCAATTTCATTCTTTACTAATGTCTTGAATGCCTTAAAATTATCAAATTCTTTAGACTTCTCTTTTAGAAATGTAATCCAGGTCATCCTAGTGGAATCACCAATGAGAATCATGAAATATGTATCTCCTTGTAGGATTTTAGTCCTCATAGGTTTTCCCAAATATGTATGAACCAAATCCAATGGTTATGATGTAGAATACTCCTTAGTAGGATATTTTCTTCTTGTTTGCTTCCCTTCATGACATGGATTATAGATGGTTGATTGAGGCTTATTAGTATTTGGTATATCCCAAACCACTCCTCTTAAACTAATCTTTGCAATGTCATCAAAATTCATATGTCCTAACCTTCTATTCCAAAGCCAACTTTCTTTTATCTACATAGCGAGACAAATTTTTCCAGTCAACTCACTAAGATGATAAATATAACCATTTTTCTTGCTTCACTCTACAATCAGTTCTCTAGTGCTTGATTCCTTGATTCATAACCTTCAACACTAAAATATAGCTTATAGCCTTTATCAAACATATGATTGAAACTTAAAATATTATGCTTTAAACCTTCAACACATAAAACATCATGTGTCTTTGTTCACCATAATTAAGGCTAAAAGTAACCTTACTAGAAATTTTGGCAATTAAATGGTTTCCTAGGTCATAGAACCACCTTCAAATTTCTTGAGATTCAGGAACTTACTTTTATCTCAAGTCATGAGGCTAGAGAAACCACTGTCTATGATCCACAATTTCCTCTCCTTTTTAGCATGTAGATCAATTTGAGCAATCATTTACTTTTTTGACTTATTTTCTTCAAGAACCTTCTTTCAAACTTTATTTGATTCATGACTTCTACTTTCTGATCATTTTATTCCACCTTTCATTAGAGGAGGACTCACAAAATCACCTTTTTAGTTCCTTGCAATGTGTTTAAAGTTTGTTTATTTGGAACAAATGATATTAAAATTGTACAAAGGTGAAAATGCATTTTTTGTTGACAAAATTATTTCTTCTTACCAGAGCTTTTCTACAATCCACAACCTCATGACCAAAATTATTGCAATTAAAACAATAAACAAAGAAAGGATAATTGATATTGGTGTTGTATCCCTATCTTTCATAAAAAAAAAATTCACTTGAATAAATCCATCATTGTATGTCATTATTTCATCACTTTCCATGGTTCTTTTAGACTTTGAACTTTTAGAGCCCATCACTTCTGGACTAGCTTTAGCAGTCTTCATAAACTGTTCTATCATCTTATTCTTATGATCATCAAAACCTATTCTGATTTTGACATGCAAAGCTCTTTGACTTCCTCATATTTGATCTATCATTTTATAAATCTTTCCAAACTTCTTTTACAAGCATTGATTCACTTTCTCAAACCATTTTCTTATTGTCACAATTTTTGCTTCTAGCTTCTCATAATCCTTGTCTCTTGATATAAAATTTTCTATTGGAACTTCTTCCATATTTTTTGCTTAATTTGTATGGGTCTTCAAATCAACAATCATATTTTCTACTTTCTTCAATTCCTAAGATACCTTTTCTTTAGCCTTCACTTCTTCTAGAATTATGTTCTTCAACCTTCTGTTTTCCTTTCCAACACACATCAATTCTTCCACAAGATCTACTTCATCTTCATTATTTCTAGAATTCATTTATGTATCTCTTTCAATAGACTCAAAAGTGATAAACACAACCTTTTATTTTTCATCTTTGGAGATATATTCATCTTCTTCTTCAATGGATTAGCCTTCTTCCTCTAACCTTTGTACCTTCTCTGAAACGATTTCTTTCCATTATTTTTCTCAACATTGTTAGGATTCTTATGGGGACACTTAGCCATAAAATGTTATACTTCACCATAATTAAACACTTAAAATGTAACTTACCTTTGTACTTACCAGAACCTCTTTGTAGCTTCCTAACAAAATTTTCTTCTTCTAGATCTCATCCAATATCATAATCTTGATTAACCTACTTCTTAGATACTTAAAATGCAACTTCTTTCCTTATTGAATCTTCACTTTCAAATCTCATCTCAAATGTACTTAGAATTCCATGTAGTGTAGTCAACTTAAATAGATTCTTAGCTTCTTCAATAGCAAAGACTTTAGAATTAAACCTTCTAGGGAGAGATCTAAGTACCGTTTTCACAATATTCTTCTCTTTCAAATTCTCACCAAGACCTCATATAGAGTTGGCAACTTCATCAACATGGAGTAGGAATGTATCAATATTTTCATTGTCTCTCTCTTCATACCTTCAAACTGGGCTCTGTAAGTTTGCAACTTTTCCTCTTTGAATTTTTCATCACCTTCATAGATTATCTACAATTTATCCCATATATCCTTTACTTTTTTGCATTGCTTTTCTTTTAAAAATTCTTAATTAGTCAATCCACATAAAATAGCATTGTTGGCATATTGTTTTCATTGATGTCAAAAGGGGATATCATGCAAAGAATATTGTTGGCATGATTACAAATGATGACTATGAGAGATGTGGATCTGGTTCTAGAAGTCTTTGAGTAGTTGTATATGCAAACAATAACATTTTGTAAAATTGTATAGTTGATAAAATGTTGTGACCTTTTTTGCAACAATGGCTTCTAGGAATTTGAATGAGAATCTATTGATAGATTCGATGTGGTTTTTTTGAGAAATTCTCAGAAAAATAGATTGTAGGTCTAGAGGTTGAAGGATGAGCTTATAAATGGCTTAGGCATGCTCTCAAACACATTTAGGTTTTATCAGTTAAACCCTAGCTGTTATAGTCATGGTGTTCAAATAGAAATTCTATTTTGTTGTTGAGTATGTATCGATAGTTCCGAGTCACATATATTAAAACTTATGTATTTGAAGTCATGGGTATGACTGACCCTTCACCTTATGTTTACCAAGAAATATAATGTTTGTCGATCTTAATATTTCCTAAGTTGAGTGACAAATATTTGGTCTTACATCGGGGAGAATTCAACATTTTGGTAGTTGTTATTTTGAGTCCCTTCGACACAATGATGATGCTTGATCAATGGTGGAGATCAAGCCTTGGAGATTGGATGATGCCCACCAACCCGTTGAGTTTTTGGTGGGCCTTGACTAAGTCCCGTGGGACAGCGGGGAATGGTAGATATTAAATGATGTTGATCGGATAGTGATCGAAGCTGCAACCTATATTGAAAAGAATTCAACATATCAATGTGAGTAATTTTAATTCCCTTCAACACTCTGAAGGTGGGACTAGATGAAGTTAGTAGATGGTGATTTCTGATGACACATGGAAGAGGATGATTGCTTGGTATAAAAATTCACATCGTTGTTGTGAATTGTGTGGTAATGATGTGGATGAAAAATGGTGACAACCCACCAGGCCGCTGAGAATTAGAGGTCTTGTTGTTAGAGCTCACATGATAGTGAGCTTTGGACACATGTCTTGGTGGACCTCATGTATGGAAAGCAATGTATGAATGAGATTAATGGTGCCAATTAAATAAATTTTAATGATGTATATTTAAAGGCAAAGATCTAATGGTAAGTAATAAAGAAAGACTAGTGTGCAAGGGATATGCATAAGTTGAAGGCATTGATTTTGAAGAAACATTTGCACCAGTGGAAAGATTAGAAGCAATTAGAATGTTTCTTGCACTTATAGTATATAAAGGATTTAAAGTATATCAGATGGATGTTATATCTCCATTTCTGAATGGAAACCTAGAAGTCTATATAGAACATCCAAACCATTTTTATCTATTAGAGGATGACAACTATGTATGTATATTGAGGAAAGCACTATATGGTCTAGAGAAAAAACCAAGAGCTTGGTATTCAAGATTAGACTACTACCTATAATAACAAGGTTTCAGGAAAGGATGTGCAGATAGCAATTTTTATTTCAAATCTAAAGGTGAGCACTTTATTGTTGTTGTGTATGTGGATGACATCACATTTGGTGGTTGCAATGATAAAGTGTGTAAAGTATTTGATACACATATGCAAGATGAATTTGAGATGTCAATGTTGGGAGAGTTGTCATTTTTCCTTGATTTACAAATTGCACAAACTAATAAAGGGATATTTATATCTCAAACTAAATATGCTAAGTAAATGCTTAATAAATTTGGTATGGATGATAGTAGACCAGTTAGTACCCCATGATGGCTGGTTGTAAGATAAGAAAATTAGATTAATCACTAGAATAAAATTAGGTAATTTATAGGTCAATGATTGGAAGTTTCCTGTACTTAACTACATCAAGACAAGACATAATGCAAGTAGTATGTATGGTAGCAAGATTTCAGGTTGCGCCAAAGGAGTCTCATGTTAACACAATGAAAAGAATATTTAGATACATCAAAACTACTATTGATTGTGGGTTGTGGTATCCAAGAGAAAGGATTTTTCTTTGGTAGCCTATACAAATGCTAATTGGGCTGGATGTGCAGATGATAGAAAAAACATAAGTGAAGGACAATTCTTCTTGGGAGACAAGTTGGTTTCCTGGATGAGCAAGAAGCATGAATCAATCACTCTTTCCACACAAAAAGCAGAGTATGTAGCAACAAAAACATGTTGTACTCAAGTCCTATGGATGAAACAAACACTTAAGTAAATTAAGGTAGAGTACAATGAACCTTTATCTATTCTTTGTGATAATTCAAGTGCAATAAACATCTCAAAGAATCCAGTGATTCACTCTAGAACAAAGAAAATATCTATAAAGTATCATTTCATTAGAGATAAGGTTGTAGAAAAAGAGGTCAACATGGAATATGTTCCCACCAAAGAACAAGTGGCTGACATTTTCACCAAGCCTATTTCAAAGAATCAATTTGAATATCTGAGGTAGAAGTTGGGAGTCATTTCTATCACATCATATCACTAAATATTAGTGATAGGGCATAAATCTAGGGGGAGCTTCATTGGTTCTTCATTCTTCCCTAGAAAAGTAAAGATAGATTGAGTCAGGTAAAACTTGTTTTACAAATTTCTAATGACTTGATGGTTGTAGATTCAAGGATCCCCACTTTCTCTTTGAATTTCTTGTCAAAGGGGGAGTGTGCCCTTTGCCATTGATGTCAAAGGGGGAGAAAATAAAGATGATATTGATACATAGAATGAACTCTAATAAATTTCATTGGTACATGGCTTCTCAACAATTGGTACAGAGCATGAATTTCTATTAGATTCAAATGATATAGGCTGAGTGATCATTTGGTTTTTCCATCAATGATAAAGGGGGATATTGTTGGCATATTTTTTTCATTGATGTCAAAAGGGATATCATGCAAAGAATATAATTGGTATGATGAAAAAGGATGACTATGAGAGATTTGGATCTGGTTTTAGAAGTGTGTGAGAAGTTGTATATGCAAAGGAGCACATTTTTCAATATTGTATAGTTCACAAAATGTTGTCACCTTTTTTGCAAAAATGGCTTCCAAGCATTTGAATGAGAATCTATTGATAGATTCAATGTGGTTTTTCTAAGAGCTTCTTAGAAACATAAATTGCAGGTCTAGAGGTTGAAGGATGAGTTCAAAAATGGTTTATGTATGCTCTCAAAAAAAAATTAGGGTTTATCATTTAAACCTTAGTTGTTATAGTCATGGTGTTCGAATAGAAATTCTATTTTGTCATTGAGTGTGTATTGTTGGTTGCAGGTCACATAAGTTACAACTTATGTATTTGAAGTCATGGGTATGACTAGCCCCTTCACCTTATGTTTACCAACTAAGCTAATGTTTGTTGATCTTAATATTTCCTATGTTGACTGGCAAATATTTGGCCTTACATCAAGGAGAATTCATGATATCGGTAGGAGTTATTTTGAGTCCCTTCGACATGGTGATAATGCTTGATCAATGTTAGAGATCAAACCTTGGAGATTGGATGGTGCTTGCTAGCCCATCGAGTTTTTGGTGGGTCCCAACTAAGTCCTATGAGACAATAGGGAATGGTAGATATTGAATAATGTTGACCAGATAGTGATCAAAGCTGCAACCTATATCAAAGAGACTTCAACATATCAGAGTGAGTAATTTTAAGTCCCTTCAACACTCGAAAGGTGGGACCAGATGAAGTTAGTGGATGGTGATGTATGATGATAGATGGTGGAGGATGATTGCTAGATATAACAATTCACATCATTGTTTTGATTTGCGTGGCGATGATGTGGACAACAAATGGAGACAAGCCACCAACCCGCTGAGAATCAGTGGGCCCGTTGTTAGAGCTCATAGGATAGCAAGCCTTGGAAACATGTCCTGGTGAATCCCACATATGGAAAGTAGTGTATGAAGGAGATTAATGGCACTAGTTAAATAAATATTAATAATGCAGATTTAAAGGAAAAGATCTAATGGTGACTACCTGGGCTTGTGTCTTATAGTGAAGATCAATGATATAGTTTTAAATAAGATGAATCTGATGGTGATGTTTTAAAGATTTTGAGATGAATGAAGAGCTAGAGGATCATGGTGTGAAGTAATAGATTGACATGCCAGTTTCAAAGATGAAGATCACAAATAATTGAGTTTGTGTAAACAAGGGTTTCAAATGGTAACTAGAATAGAGGATATATTTAATTGGTCCAAATACACTAACAACCAATATGAATGAATATTTGATTTGCAAGTTGGTAGCATAGATCATCATGTTAAGAAAAATCAAAATCAGATTGCATAAATAGAGGAATACATTAAATACATATATGATTCTAAGGCTTTCTAGATTGCTATTCTTAGAAAATTCTCTATATCTAAATTTAATGTGGATGTGGCTCGATGTAGAGGTTGTGTGACAAAAAAGATGCTAGGTAAAACCTAACAAATATTAATTATGTGGATGAGAATCTCAAGAAAATCACTATTGGTTGATGAAGGAGATACAAAGTTGTTAAAATGAACAAGACAACTAAGAGGGGGTGAATTAGTTGTATCAAATTATTTTCTTCCTAACTTAATAAATTATGCTTTATCTTCAATCTATTATCAAGCATGAACATGAAATGAAAATAATAGAAACACACCACCAGAGACACCAAATTTACATGGAAAACCTAATAAGGGAAAATACATGGCAAAGATTAACTCACAATATAGTAGTAATGCAATACCAGATACACAGGCTCACTTCTAGAGGGCTCACTACCTAGATACAAAGGCTCACTACCCAAATTAACGGATCACTACCTTAGGACTCACTATCCAGAAAGAGAGGCTCACTGCTTATAGAAAAATACAAAGAAATAGATAAAGATCCACCACTAGGAGTTCCACACACTTCACAACTTGATCAAAAGATTATAGATACAATGAAGTATTGTTGCCACAATTCACTCTTCCACACTCTTCTCTTGCTCGAATTGAATGATGGATGGATAATCAATTCACTAAAATTTGATTTGCATTTATATGGTCTTCAACCTTAGAAACATTCTCCAAGGTTGGCTATACAAATTCAACTTACAAATTCAAACTAGGTCGGCTACTCAACATTCCCGCGGTGGATAAGAATGTGAGAGGACCAATTACATATTTAATTTAGGACCCAAACAACATCTTGGATCACACACATGATGTATCAAATTGAAGCAACAACATAATGTACCATGCAAACACCAGGTCGGCCAAAACTAATGAAAACACCGATGATCTTTGAAGTACACACATCACTAGCAAGATAAACACACGTAGATAGATCAAAACGCTTCACTAGTCATTTTATCATCTCTGAGAACAACTCAGATACATCTGCAACAACTTCAAAAAACTTCCTTTGTGGAGAACACTTCATCAGTCCAATCGGGACAACTAGCAAAAACACAAGAGCTTTAGAGTAGGTCTTCCGGAGCACCAAACCACAAGAGAATTTTTCCAAACATAGAAACCATTAGAAATAGTAATATCCTAGATCCTTAAGATTTGAAACCAAATACCAAAAGACTATGGAGCTAAAATCTTTCTCCCAATCTACAACCAGATAACTCTGACAAACTAGTTCACACATCGATGAACATAAATTTTATTCTCCATCGAACTAGAAGCTGAAACTTGGAATGTATCATCCATTTAAGCTTTAAAAAACACCTAAAAATCCACATAGGCATAGGATCAACACAAAAATAATGCGGACCACAATACCAGAGCATGCTCAGAACATACTTCAACACAACTTTCCTTATTTCTCAAATTTTCTCAAAAGAACTTGGTAAAAACACAACGTACTCAACCTGTATAGTGTTGAAATCAATGCCAACATTAATGATAACACCACCAAACACATCCATACTTGCAACAAAACTATGATATCAATTTTTGAATAAGTGTGGGATAGTAATGTGAGAACTGAGTGACAAAAGAAATAGTGCATATGTTGTAGAGAGTATCTAGAGATTCTTGAAGTGGAAAAAGAATGCACTAATTGAGAAAAGGAGAAGAAAAGAAGAAGAAGAGGGGTGAATAACATTGTGCAATTTCAAATAGGTTGCAACATAGAATTGTAATCAAATTTTAATACTCTAAATTGTAAGCCTGATTGGCGGGTGCCATTAGATATCTGGGTAGGTGCTCAGATTAGGGAGTGGGTGCTTCCTTGGAGTCGATGCTCCCAAAACTAGGGGACTAGTGTCTCCTTAGCTTTTTTTCCCTTAAATCATTGTAATTGAATATTGGATTATGAGGCTAGATTAGGATAGTAGCTCCTAGCAGCATTCCCCACCATGGTTTTTCTCATCTTGGGTTTTCCACATACATATTGTGTTATGTGATGCTTGTGTGTGTGCATGTTCATGTATTTGCATGTTAAGTATTAATCTACACATTAAGGGTTTAAAGAATTATTATGCACAAGTCTCTGAGGGTTAAAGTTTTAAGATCTATTGATTCACCCCCCTCTCAGTAGATTGTTGTGTTCCAACAAGAATTCATTTCCTTAGCATTGATTTCACAATACTTCATTCCAACTTGATCCCTAGGATGGTTTTAATGAATCTCATATCCCTCTACTATCAAGATCTAGATTTCCATTCCTAAAGCCACCAAATAAGACTCCATCCTAAATTTCCAAAATACAAAATTGGACCCATAAAAAATTGGTGCTTTATTTCTAGAGAATCCTTCCTATGCCATCCTAGACCTATCTTAATTTTTTAGAATTATTCAAAGAAAGTTGGATCTAATACTCATTGAAGGGCACACAATCTATTAAGAGGGGGATGAATCAGTAGATCAAATCTATTTAAAACACTTAACTAAAATGCACATATCACAAGAGAAACTTGAATCAAAGAAGAGAGCTAATGATCAAGGAACAATATAAGCACACACATTTGCACAAGTGAACACTAGATATGTGTGAAAAATTCAAGATGGGAAAAACCACGGTGAAAATAATTTCTTGGATCTACTGTCCAAATCCAACTTGATAATGCAAAAAATATACAAGTGAATTTTACATACTGAAGTGGGCACCAACCTACCAAACATAATAATCCCCTATTGTGCTTGTAGACACCAACCTACTGGAGACACCAATCCCTAAATAACATAATACAGTAGGTAGAATACCAACCCTATCAGAATATAATGATAAATCTTGTGGATATTCAATACAAGACATACAAGTGCCAGAGTCACTGTTGACACTCTTCCTCATTGAAAATGATCTTCTAATATAGGTGCATACACTAGAATTTAATTCTCCATTTTCTCTTCACCACCTTCTCTTCAAATTGCACTAGTGGCCAACTCTTCTTCACATAGGTGTAATTCTAGTTCATGTGGTCACACATGAATACATAAAAATGCATCTAAACATTTGAAATATATACATGAAATTATGTTAGCACTCTTCTATGTCGACCAGGGATCCAAAAATAGCCAAGATGACATAAGGTGGACCTACATTCAATTTACATGAAATGTGTAATAGGTCATTCCAAAAATAAATTCACATGCTACCAAAAGAACATGATACTATGCACTAATATAGGAACCTTAAGCATGTACTATCTTAACAACACACATAAGATTTGAATTCCAAACACAACTATCCATTACCACACATTCCTTGAACTTCAACTGGTTGATAAACAAACATAGATAACCTTTTTTCACTTCAATCATTTTGCATGCGAAACATATCCTTCGAAAACTCAAGAATATGATAGAACTAGTATAGGCATACTCTTCTTCCAACCATAGAGCTAAAATTAATTTTTGAAATAATTGTTGACCTTAAATGTATTGCCAAAGAAATCTCTCTATCTAGAAAATATCCCAAAACATGTTGATACAGATTTTTGGACCACCACTGTCATAATGAATAGACATAATCAAGATATTAAAATCATACAATATTCATACACACACTCCTCCACAACTAATAATGTAAATTTATTTATTTTAGATCCTACAACCATAGACCATACTAAAAATTTTGACATACAACATGCATCAATCTTTCTAAAAATCTTCTACAACTCAAAATGATAAGTCAAGGGGAACATAGTGACAATTATAGTACTATAAGTTTTTCATCCTTTGACATTAATGACATTATTTATAGCCTTTGACACCCTTTGAAATCAATCACAACCTATGTTCAACACTTTCACCTTGGTTGTTAGATTAACTCGAGGAAATCCATGAATGGGGGGATAACAAGGTTGAGCCACTTTTTGTGCAATTCACTATCCCAAGACAAGAATACTTGGTTATTTTCAAAATATATTTTTGTCCATATTATTCACTACTTTCTTTATCATAGTTTCTAATTTACTAGCTAAATATTCATTGGAAATTTCTTTCCCTTGAAATATTCTACTATTATTTTCCTTCCATAATTCTTAGATAATAAAAGATTGGAAAGTAGTCCATAGGCTATTAAAGGTTGATTTTTAATGATTATTTGGACACATGTTGAACACCAATAAAATATCTTGTGTCAATAGGATTTTCTAGTTTAGTTTCTTCAACACTATTTTCTAACAATATTCTACCAAATCACAATTAAGAAGAATATTATCTAAGGTTTCATCTTCCTTCTTGCATAAGAGGCATCTATGAGGACCATTAAAATTAAATTTCTAGAGCCAATCTCATTCTAGGATTCCATTTTGGATAGAGGCCCAAGAAAACAAGCTAGCCTTTGGTAGGAACTTGTTACTCAACCAAAGATGGAAAAGCTAGTAATTTTTCTTGATTGCATCTTCAACAAGCATATATCCAATTTTAACATTATAATTTCTTGATTTCAAACTACACCATATTATGATGTCTTCTTTGATGTTATACTTATCCTTTGACCTTTGAGTATTTGATTTAGTTTCTATTTTTGAGGCTCTAGAAATTTTAGTAGGAAGGATTTTCATTTCAATTTTTTCAACATATTCATAGAGAAATTTACCCAAGCATTAGTAAGGAAATTTTTGGTCTCTTTAAGTTCAAGGATCATAGCCAAGGATTTATGTCCATCCCAAGTATCATCTCAAAAGGAGAATTTACTATTTTTGTTAATGTCCCAAGTGATTTGGTTGGTGACTATGCTCCTATAGGATAAAACAAAGTTCCATATTGTCAAGCTCATAGGAAGATTGTCCACAATAAAAATATGAGATGGATCTATTAAGTCCAAATACTTGTTTTGTAGAATTTAGCCCCACTTTTGATTAAATTACTATACATGAGCTCCATACACTTTAAATCCAAGGAAGAGTTTAGGATCATCCATTTTCTTAGACCTACTCTGCTAGCATTTTTGGGCTTACATAATTTTCCCACACAACTAGCAGTAGTTTTGTGTTTTTTTTTTCACTCCAGAAAAAGGATCTCATTCTCTTTTCTATGAGATCACGTATCTTTCTTAGAAGTTTTAGGCATGACATGGAGTAAATAGGAATTTTTGAGATGATTGATTTTAATATTAAAATTGTACCTATAGGTGAGAGTCATTTATCTCTTCATGATTCATGTTTGGAGAGCCACATTACAAATAGTGTGTCTTATAATTTAGACCTATTGAATCTAGAAAAAATAAAAATTCCTAGAAATATTCTAAAAATTTGACTTGTTTTGAATCCCAAGATTAAAGCTATTTATCTTTTCTTTCTTTTGTCTATATTGAAGAAAAAATATCTGATTTTCTTCAATTTATTTTTTATCCTAATACATAGTAGTAATTTTTGTTGGTGTAATTAATTATTTAATTACACTTTAGCATAAGTTTACTTAGGCATATTTTATTTCCTATGTTTATTATAATCTTTATCTAGTTGAGCAATATTTTTGCTCAAGATAATATTAGGGTTGTGCATGTCTTTCCTTTTTGCATGATTACCTTTTTGAAGGCTTTTGTATTATTTGTAAAACAATTACTTTCAATAATTATTTTTCTGGTTTTTGCTTGTACATATTTTCTTTGAGGGTTTATAGAACATCTCTTGTTGTTTGTTTTGAATATCTATTGCATGTGATAGGTGATTGTTTGCAGGTGATTCTTGGGGATTGTGAAGTTGGTTTTTCAACTTCTACATGGTATCAAAGCTCTAGACCTATGGCTTCATGTTCGTGATTTGAAGATATTCTCTCACAATGTTTCTTTTTGTGTAAGGGTTTCAAATCAGGCTAATTTTTTGTGCTTCTAGGGATAGGAAATTTTTTTGTGTATTTATGGGCCAAACGGACGTCGCCATCATGTTCAGAGCGCCCAAAAAACCTAGAAATGTCTTTTATTTCATTGATTTTGGAGTCAGGAGTAGAAAAGGCAAAGAAAATTTGGTTTTGGAGGCCTACAACCCCAAAACCATGTCCATACTGCACAAATTTCAAAAAAAGAATAATAAAAAAAATAAAAAACCTGAAGGTTTTTCACACAACTAGTGCAAAAACAACCTTTTGTTGCCATGCCACCCTTTCACCACTGGCGGAGTGGCGCTCCGGGCGACACCACCATACCTCTTCCTTGCTGCCGGTCGGCACCCTCTAGCCCCCTGCGGGCTTAAAGCTAGAGCCACCGGTCACGTGGGTGACCAAGCCCCACATGCCAGCCCCCACCGAACTCCCAGCCCAACATGTGGTCACATGGGTGACCGAGGGCTTCAGCCCAGCCCCCTGGTCTTGCATGCGACCATGGGCTTATTTTTTTTAGCCCCTGAGGGCTCTTGGAGGCCATATTTTGCATTTTGGAGCTGTTTTTCGGAAACGTGTATAACTTTTGCAAACAAAGGCCTTTTTTCAAAAATGAGATATCGTCGGAAAGCTAATTTGACGCTCTATGCAGTGGTGGAGGTTAGAATTTTTTATTTTTCATTTTTGAGGCCTTTTTCACCTGTCAAAGTCCGAAGTTGCTATTTTCACCTAGGGAGGCATATCTTTTGCTTCCAGACTTTGTTTTGCGAAAAAAAATAGGCGTCAGAAAGCTAGTTCAGTGCTCTACACAGATCTCAGACCTTTTTTTTCAATTTTTTTTCTAGGTATCTAGTATTATTCTTTGATCTCAGCCTTTACCTTTTTAGTTATTTTCTTGGGAAGCGTGCAATCAGGCTATTTTTTTGAGATCAACGAGTATTGTTTTTTTATTTGAGAGTATATATTGTTGTTTTCTATCATGGATATACATTAAATTTCACCCCTTACTCCATTAAACTATTTTGGTTGGAAAAAACAAATGGAGATTCATTTGAAACACAAAGGGTTGTACAAGGTAACCATGGATATAGAAATTGAACCTACCGGTGTTGTTGAGAAGAGAAAGTGGTTTAATAGATGTGATGAAGCTTATGGTACATTATGTCTCTCTATTTATTCTAATATTATTTTTCATATTGAGTCTTGCACTACACCCCATGAGGCTTGGACTACTTTGTAGTCTTTGTTTGGGAAGCAAGATACTATGAGAGGGTTTCTTAGAGAATGAGCTTATTGGCTTAAATCCTAGGGATTTTGATAGCATCCAAGAGTTTTTCACCAAACTCAAGTCTCTTAGATTGCATTTGTCATAGTGTGGTGTTTAGAAGGAAGGCTCTCTATTGATATTCTTCATTCTTTCTAAGCTTGGACTAGATTATTCAGTTTTTGTATCTACCTTTTATGCCACTAGGGATGCACTTGGTACTAGATTCACTATGACATCTCTTGATGATTTTTCTTAATCTCTCACTCGAGAGAAAGCTAAGTTAGCTAGCATGGGCATGGTGAAACCTTCTTCATCACAGGCACTTATTGCATCACATGAGTCCAAAGATCAGAAGGCTTCTACAGGAAAAGGCAAGAAATAGAAACACAAGGATTCCAAATATCATGAGCAGCAGAAGGAGTCCTCAGATTCATCATCCTCTTCTAAGGGTAAATCATCTAGTAAGGAGAAGGGCCCCATGTGCATATTGCAAGAGATAAGGACATGCAAAACATAATTTCTACAAGAAGGACATTGATGAGCTGAAGAATATTCTTCATAAACATCAGATTGATTTTCCTACTAGGATGTCTGCATCATCTCCTTCCCCTCCTTCTTCTTCTTCTTCAGTACAACATGACAGGGGCATAACTGGTTTACATACTTCATCAAATATGAATGGACACGCTCTTTGTGCTTCTTCAAGTCTTGGATCGGGGATATGGCTTCTAGATTCAGGAGCATCTCATCATATGGCTTCTACACAGTCTATGTTCAATTCCTTTGAGTCTCACATGATGTCTCCTATTTTATGGGAAACAATACATACATGAGTGTTATAGGGAAGGGGTCTATTAGTTTTGCGGACAAAACCTTTCAAGATGTCTTGTGTGTTCCTCATTTGATGAACAACCTTCTTTCTATATATCAGATCACACATGGAGGCAATGGGAGGTCTGTGGAGTTCACACCTGATTCAGTTATCATCAAATACATGGAGAGTAGAGCGGTTATTGCTATTGGGGTGGTGGATCACTCATATTGGTTGTATTCCTTTGCAAATTTTTCTACTGATGGTGCTTTTGTTCCTATAGCTATTCATCACACTTCTAGTGTGAATCATCATTCAGAGGATAAATTTGGCTTCTTGAACATTGGAGTTCTCACTTTAGATCCTACTCTTGAGCCATACATTCCATATCCTCCACCTACTATTGCATTTGTTGATACTTCTATGACTATAGATGTGGTTTCTTCCATTTCAGTGCAACAGGATCTAGTTGATCATCCATCTTTGGAGGTTTCTATTCAATCTTCACCTACTTTGACTTCTTCATTTTTTGAGGTCACACCTACTTCATCTTCATATATTGCATTCATTCGACCTCTTCCCTCTCACTTCTTTCCATAGATGCAGTTTCTTCAGTTCTTTTGGAGCTACTTCATTCTGGGGGGGATCTATGGTCTCATTCTTCCTCTCTTCTGAGGGGGTTATTTCATGTATCTTTGTGATGGATGGTGTCCTTGGGGGGTCTTATGGAGTCCTCCATATTTCATCACTTAGTTCGTTTTAATTCTATTTTGGGGAGGAGTTTTGTTCCCATGTGGTTTTCTTCTTTACCTTGTTTGATTTAGTTTGCATTGCATTTATAAATGGGAACCTGATCAGGCCTTGTTGTCAGGACTCATCTTTGTATAATAATTTGCTTCTCCCTAAGTTGCACTTATTGGGGGTGTTGGTGTAATTAATTATTTAATTACACTTTAGCATAAGTTTACTTAGGCATATTTTATTTCCTAGGTTAATTATAATCTTTATCTAGTTGAGCTGTCTTTTTTCTCAAGATTAGATTAGGGTTGTGCATGTCTTGCTTTTTTGCATGATTTCCTTTTTGAAGGCTTTTGTATTATTCATAAAAAAATTACTTTCAATAATTATTATTCTAGTTTTTGCTGGCACATATTTTCTTTGAGGGTTTACAGAACATCTCTTATTTTTTTTGAATATCTGTTGCATGTGATAGGAGATTGTTTGTAGGTGATTCTTGGGGATTGTGAAGTTGGTTTTTCAACTTCTACAATTTTTAGAGTTGATTTTATCACTCTTTCCTCTATCTTTTTTGCTACACCAAAGAGAATTGTGTCATTTGTAAATTGTTGATGGATTACAAGATACACTGTTGGAGCAATCCTTATACCTTTCTTATGCTACTTTTATCTCTCCTTGCTAGTTCTCCTACCCAAATACTTAACCTTGATGATGAAAATGAACAAGGATATTGAATCCCCTTTCCTAATACCTCATGAGAATGGAAATTAACCTCTTGGTCTACCATTAATAATCACTAAGAAAGAGGGAATCAATATGCAACTATTTCCCATTGCACCCAAGTCTCACAAAAATTATTTTTTTCTAATACCTTTAGAAGAAATGTTCTATCTACTTGATCATAGGATTTCTTGATATCAAGTTTTATGATAATTATTTCTTCTCTAGTAGCCTTCAATGTATGTATGGATTCATGGTACAGAATTATTCCCCCCATAATTGATATTCCAAGCATAAATCTACTTTTCTCTTTTGAAATGATTTTCAACAAGACCTCATTTACTCTATTTCCCATTACTTTTGTGATGATCTTATATGTTGTGTTGCATAAAGAGATTGGTATTAGGTCATCCATTGTATCAAAAACTTATTTTTTTGGAAAAAGTGAAAGCGTGTACTATTTTTTTCTTTTAACGTCATGTTTCTTCTCTTGTATTCTTCCATTGAAGCCACAAGATCTCCCCTAATTGTGCTCCAAAAATTCTAGAAGAAGCTTGTTGGAAAGCCATCAAGGTCAAAGGCTTTATCTACCCCAAGTTGAAAGGTTTCCATTTTTACCTCATCCTCAATTATTGGTCACATAATCCTTAGAATTTTCTCTTGATTTATAATTATAGGGATGTTATTGAGGATTTCTTCCCTATCTTGACTTGTAGGTTGATTGTCACCATTGAAGAGTTCTACAATGTAGTATTCTGCTATTTTATTAAGTTCATCCTAGTTCTAGATGTTCATTCCATATCTATTTTTAATCTCAATGATTCTATTTATTTTCCTTCTTATTTTGGTGGAATTTTGAAAAAACTTGCTTTTCTTGTCCCCATCCTTTAGTGAACATTATCTGAACTTCTAACACCAAATTATTTCTTCTCTAGCTAAGATCTCTATATTTTATAGTTAACTCTCTTTCTTGTTGAAATGGTATTGCATTCATGCATTTTTGGGTTAAATTTTCATTTATTGTATCTGTTTCCTCTTCTAATCATTCTCTTTCTAATAAAATGTCTTTAAAATGGCTCTATTCCAATCCTTTAATTATTTTTTGATGAATCCTAGTTTTTTTGCAGCTTGTAGAGCTTAGTTCCTCCCTATTTTATGGAATTCTCCCACCATTCTTCCATTTTCCTTAACATTTTTTCATCTCTTAATGATCTGAATAGGATCTAGACTAATTGCATAATTGAATGCTTAATTTAACAATTTAATGAAAATTCAATACATGTGTACATTATTGAAATTATGCATTTAAAAATTAAGGTGAAAACTAGAATGTAGGAGAGAAGAAGAGAGAAAGTGAAAACAATCTGATAGCGGAGTTCGCCACAATCATGACTACATCTCCGGGTCCGCTCCAATGGAGTGAGACCGATCCGATTGATCTCAAAAAATTAGTTACAATTTCTTCAAGACTATCTCCCTTAAGCACAATAGCATAACGTTCCTCTAGTGTGCAGAAATGTCTTCAAAATCTCCTAAGTATTCTCCCTTTTGTATCACCTATCACTTGTTTCTCATTAGCCCCTAAGAACTTACCCCCCTCTTTTATGCATAAAAATATGCCTAAAAAGTATTAACCAAAAATAATAAATGCATAACCCCCTTCAACAATTCATAAAATACCCCATTTGTCCTCTATAGCCTTTTAGCTTAAGAGGTTAGAGTGTTTTCTTTACAAAAATGACCTATTTGTTAAGGCCTCAGCCAAATCATACCACAAAACAAACTGACCCCCATATATGTTTAAACATATATCGGTAGTCTATCAGTGGTTAAGATTTTTGGAGGATGGGAGGTCAGCAGCTCCAACCTTGCCAATCACCCTTTTGTCTTAATTCCTATGTTGAACACTTATCAAAATGAACCAGGACCCATATATGGTAGCGGTTAGTTGCGTAGGTGCAACAATGGAGCTTTAGCTCCCCACGCGGCAAGTCGGGGGTTCAACCCTCATAATTTTTTCCTTTTAAATAACTAATGGAGGAGCTCAGCGGTTGAAGGAGAATGGAGAGGCATGTGGCGTGCCAAGGAGGTGCCACATGTCAAAAACTAATTGGTTCCTAAAAACATGCCAACACCACGTCAACAATGACCGGGCTACCACTTGTGATGCCACGTCAGTAGTACAAATGGACATGTGTCAACACCTATTTGGTCCATCCTGGCTTCATACGGTATGGTACTGACATGTCAACATGCTGACATCATCAACCATACATGATGGCCCCTCTTGGTCAACCCAACTTTGACTGACTATATCTCAAGTGTACGATCTCAGATTTCAATGAAACAAACATCATTGGTTCATCTCATTAAGCTCTTTGTGTTGACGCCATTTCTGTCAATTTCTGAGATGATCAATTTTTTCACTTCCTGGACGACCCTTGGTACCTATTTGACCCTACCTTTGATTGGCCATAACTTGAGGAAACATACTCTTTTTCGCTCTGTTTAAGTTGTGTTGGAACCAAGGCTCTGAGATATTTCTAATGGTGTTGAATTCTGGAGCATTGGAGATACTTCAATTTTTAGTGAAAATATCCCTCGGATCACTTAGCCACACATTTTTCAAATTTAAAGTACATTTTTTAGTGATTTTTTACATATCAATCTAGATGAGCAACAAAAAGTGATTTGAACTAGTGCTTGGGAGAATAGAGACTTTATAGGACATTGATAGATTTAACCACTCTCTAATAAACATTATTCTATCCAACCTTTCTACAATGCTTGTAAAACCTAATATCCTATTGGTCCATGTGTAGTTTCCATTCTTGGGTCTTATTTCTAACAAATTGTTTTCACTTAAAAAAAATTTAGAAGCCAATATATGTTTGAGTGATAATCTTAATGCCACCCCACTTTTTTTTATTAATCTAAAGTAAACTTAAAGCCTCCCTCAATTATTACCTTGGAGTTTCCAAGGGAGTGTAGCATATATATTATTTTCCCCCAAACCTCTCATTTTCTTATGGAGCTTAATGGGTGATGCACACTAATAAAAAAGAACTCCAAATCCTTGACAATACTTTTAACTTTCATGACCTACTAATTTTTCTAGAATGTAAACATTTAATATTAATTCTACTTTAACTCTAGTTTACAATCAATCCTATTGACGCCCCACAAGTAGCCTCAAAAATTTCTTCCCATTTTCCCCATTTAGCTAACAAGGTTTTTGCTTTAGATTTATTCATCCTATTTTTGTACAAAAGAATGTCTACTTTTAATTGGTCAATTTGGTGCTTGACAATATAATTTTTGTTAGGGGCATTGATGCCCCTAATATTCCAACTTATGACCCTAATTGCACCTTAGAAAGGGTGATCCCCTTACTTGATCTTAGTTTCATCTACCCCTTCACATTGCCTATTGTTCCTAGCTTGGATTTATTAGATTTCTTTTATTTTGTTCCCTTCTCACTAGCTTGGGATTTTTTAAATTTGATTGTGATAGGTTGATCACTCCTTTCGATAAGATATCAATTTCCCATTCTTCAAACTCAATGTCACCTTTTGAGTCCTTTTTCAGTTTCTCCACACTATGATTCAAGTTTGGAGTTTGGTTTTCCTTGTTTTCCTTTTTTAATCCTAAATAAGTGTAATCCCATTTTGAATGGCATCACATTCTTTGACTCATTATTTACCTTGTTTGTTAGTGGAGTGAGATTCTCCAATTATTTTAGCAAAGACTCATAATATATTATTAGTTACTCTTCCAAAGGGATGTTTTATTTTCCCAAGGTTGTTAATATTCTTTTCGATGATGTAGAATGATTTATTACTTCATTATATGAGATACCTTTTTACAGATTTCTAGCACTGAAGTCTTGACTAGTTCGATGCTTATCCTCCATGATAGGTTTTTTCAAGTTACCATTATGTTTTTCTACACTTCTTACTTTTATGGTTTTCTTCCTCTTTCGAGTTCCTTGATATAATTGATCAGTGGCTTCTAATTTTTGATCTATAACAAGATTAGGACTAATGTTCTTTCCCATTTCCTAGTGAGGTTCAATGCAATCCTTTGCGCTATGACCACTTTCATAATATTTTTAATAGATTTCATTTGGCTTCTCAAATTCAAGTTTTATCTCTACATTCCATTTTATATTTGGATCTTTATTTCATCCAAGATCAAATGTAATGGTTAAATATTGATATGGATTTTGATATAGATCCCATAATCTCTATCATTTATGTTATCATATCTCATGATAAAGGATCCCAATTTAAATATCCAATACATTTAAAGGTTTCTTGGTCTCAATATTTTGAAGGGAGGTTGTATAGTCTCACCCATATCAAGATTTCGTATTTTAGGGCATTAAATTTTGTCTCCCAATCCTTTATGTAAAACCCTAATCCATCCTAGTGTAAGGCCCTTCATTTAGTATTTTCCTCTTGATGGGTCTAGTAGGACATTCTATCAAGAAGAACCCACTAGAAAGTTATTTTAATTTTACATCCTTCCCCTAATTGACATCACACTAGTTCTAAATTTTAGGTTTGGTTGGCCACTCTCTAGCCCATTTCATAAAGAAAGCATTATCTTTCAATTTTTCTATTTTTTTTCTTACCTTTTAATTTTGAAGAAGAAAATAAAGACATCAATTAACTTGATAGTTTTAAGAGGTATGATATTCTCACTTGTGTCTATCAACTCTTTCTTAGGTATCCATTTTTTCTATTTTTCCTCTCTATCATCTATTGCCTTCAACTCAGAGGATCTCCAATTCTTCCTTCTGAAGTCTCAAAATCTATATTTGTTCTTCTCCTATGGGTTAGGGTTTCTTCTTTGATTTTTTTGTTTGGTGCCATATAGGGGTCTGCCTCAATCAAACCTCATGAATAGTGCTTCCACTTTCACAATGGTAATGTTAATGATAAAAGCCTTAAATGGAAAGGAAGGAAATGATGAATGAACGCTTGTTGCAACTCACCACCCTTTAATGTCTTCCTTGAAGGACTAAATTCATACACATATCTTTATATGAATTGGATTTCACTTACTTTATTTTCTTGAATTCTTGAATTATTGAAGACCTACAACACTTGTTAGCCTTCACAAGACAACATGAACACACACAAACCTGGACATGATGTTAAGATCTTAATTTCTATTATAAATTTTTGTTAATGTTTCTCTTGAATGCTCTTGACGATAATATTTTCTCTTGAGTTTCTCTCATAAGGTGTGTTCATTTTAAAATGATAAAATGACTATTTATTTATAGGTGGTTATCTAATTTCCCAAAAAATAGATTCCAAAGATGACACAATTTTAATTTGGATCATTTAAAGGCCACCAAAAACATATTTTAAATTAGTTCCAAGCACATAAAGGGGACCTATTCACCCATGGGTGAATGAGTTCTAGCCTATACTTCCAAGACACACACTATCCAAGTCAATTTAGATATTAAATGCATTTATTTAATGTTGGTTATCCTTTCATAAAACGGTAAAAATAAAGCTTTGGAATGCATAATTTAGAAAATTAGAAGCTTAATTAAGTCCAATAAATTAAGGTACCCAAACATAGTGTGAATTGTAAAGGTATATAATTTATTACACTACATTTAGCCCCCCACTTTAGTGAGAGTATGCACTTATGCTCAGACTCACACTAAAGTAGAGAAATATATTTCAAGGGAGGTCCAATTGTACAACTATTAGAGAGATGATACATAAGGACTAGGGAGGTGGCCAAGCCCCTAGGATCTAAGATCTCATGGAAAACCAACAAAGGCACAAAATAACAAACACATGTATATCACAACAAAACAAGGTACACCAACATCCAATGTCAAAGTTAATCTAAAAAAAGGAAAAAGTATGGATTAACAATCCCATGTTGTATGTAAATAAAATATGCTAATGCTAAACTAGGTTCAACACTTGTGAATAAAGTGAAGAAAAAATTCCAAATTCACCTCAAGGGGTGTAAAAAAACTCACCTCAAGGGTGAGAACAAAAATCACCTCAAGGGGTGCAAATAAAACTCACTTGAGAGGGTGAAAATAAAATTCACCTTAGGGGGTACAAACAAAATTCACCTCAAGGGCTGGAAATAAATAATACCAATGTATGCCCCTACTTTAAAAAAAATGTTAAGCACCATGATGTGAGAAATTACTTTAAAGTAGGAAATGATAAATTTCCTACAACTAAAGATCACCAAATAAAGCTCATCATGATAAGGGGTTGCCCCTAGAACATAATTTCATGAACAACATAGAAAGGTACACTGATGGATCCATGAATCTGGGGCTGACATATATCTTTTCTATAGTGATATAATAGAGCTTGAAATTTTCATTATCCCCCAAATACTCATGAAACAATAAAAACAAAGGAAAGACACATAGGGAGAGAAAATATTCTTTTGGGTCAACATGGAAGAGACCTAAATGTCTCAAGGCCCTACATTGTCCCCAAAACATAAACACAAGACAAAGAAAAGATAACATTTAAGAAATATAGAAGAATTGAGATACAAACAAAATAATGTCATGATAGATTTTTTTCTTTGTATCCTTGTGCAAATGGAATAACAAGGGTCATCCAAAGAAACATCATAAGCATAAAGACATGCCAAAAATAATAGTACATGAGATCACATTGCTTGCAAGAAATCACAAATAACATATAAAGAAAACGTAAAGTAGTATATAACATGTAGGACAACCTAAAACAGGTCATTTGTATCTCAATCTTGCTCATCATAAATGGAAGGAAAATAACTAGCTATAGGGACTACAAAAAGTGTCATACTAGGAGAATCACTAGGTTCAACATGTGGTGTTATTAGGAGGATCATCACGGTTTCCCCCATATAAATTCATAGAAGTGGAAAATAAAAAATTTAGCTCAATATGCACTTCTTCATCAATCTTAGCAATCTCATCATCATCATCCAAATTAGTCACAATAGGATGTTTTTGTTGAAATAATGAAGAAGGTTGTCATTAATGAGTTTTTATTGATGTCAAAATTACATGATAGATGCCAAAATTTTATTGAGGAAAATTGCATAAGAGACATTTTACAAGAGGGTTTGATCTGCACACAAAAACAACTAAGTATTTTTGCTAAATCTACACTGGTAGATTCAATGCATAGAGACCTCCAATATTTTGGTCTGCATTCATTCACCCTTAGAGATTTACCTATGTGATTCTAATATGTTTTTTATGGATGTCATTAGTATCTCCATTCATAATTTAATTTGGTTTGGATAAGTGGTTTGGAAGATGCATGTAACAAAAGATCAACATATAAGGTTCAAACTATTTTTCATGTAATGGCTATGAATTATCTGGTCTTCCCTCCTTTATGGATTTTGGTTAGGCCTTGTTGTTTTGGGGAAATTTTAATAGGTGTCAAATAATTGTGTTTTCTATTTGGCATGAAATTTTGAGGTCCACGTGTCTTATGGTGATGAATAGTTGGTGTATTTTTCTTTTAGGTCCTATGCATGGCTGACCTAACATATGTAAAGGGTTGTGGAGATTAAATATGCGATGCATGGTGGAACCCTAATTTTTTTTCATGTTATACTAATTTTACATTCATAGCTGGTTGATTAGGTTGTCTAGTTGGTCTGATGACCAAGTTTGGTTTCTTAGGGTTTATGGTTTATTTCATTTCTAAACCTTAGACTTTTGTGCTCTTTTCATCTAATCCCTCATTGACTTGATATCATTGGTTACCATTCTTCTAAGTCATAGCTTGAGTCATTAAACTTGTGTTTTGACCAACCCCTATTCCTAGGAGTTATCAATAAATACCTCCCATGAAATATTCTTTATTTTTGGCCTTATGTCTGAGTCTTTTCCATGGTCAGGTGTTCTAAAATATTTAGCCTTTTATCTTAAGGTTAGACCTATTATTTGAATATGTTATGTCAATATTTCCTATCTAACCTAGGTGGCCCCCTTTAAAAACAAATTTTATGGATGTGTAGAATTTCTCTCACCTAAGTGCATCCATCGCGTGCCTCATGAACATTGCACTTTGCCTTTGTCCCATCGGTTCCATTTCTATGATGAGTGATGGAATCTTTTCTCTTGCATCATGTGGTACCTTTTTATCATTGAAATCTTATTTCCACCCATATCATTTTTGTGATGAGTGATGCCTTTCATTTCCTTTCGTATCACTAATTTTTTTTTATTGTTGAAATAACATAGCTTGCTAGACTCTTTGTGCGATATGTGATGGAATTTTGCATACCTTTATATCATGTTGGACCTATACATTGTGCTCTAATTTATACCACTCACTTCATGATAGTGATATGCGGTGAGTGATAAGGAATGAAGGACCATTATCATGCCACTTGTTAGAATCTTATGTTCTCAATCCTTTCTCTCATATCACTTGAAGCTCTCTCTCTCTCTTGAGTATACTTTAGCGATATGTGATAAGCGATGGGGAACTATCAATTTCCTTTGCATTGCAAGATCTCATTGCATCTCTAGAACATTGTCAGACCTATGGAACATTTTTGCAATGATCGACAAGAAATGGGATAGTATATTTGTGAATATTCTCTCCATCACAATGACTATTCACATCACTATTTCATTTTTTCAAGTGGGAGGCACTTCCGTGATACACAATGGATTCATTAAAGGAAGTGCTTGAAAGTGTTAAAGAAGCTACGTGGTAATTTTTTAGAGCATTGCACAGATGGTTAAAATTGATAATGTAGGGAAAGGTACCAAAAGTAAAAAGTGATATGCAAAGGTGATGGAGAGCCATTGATCATGTTTTAAATAAAATAGATCGATGGTTGAATTTTAAACTTAAATGGATAAGTGTCAAAACATTTCCATTGACTCATATGAACTATCTTTCACCACAAATGGTAAATCTACTTGATCCAAAGATCATTAAAGGGGTGAATTTTTCATTTTTCCACTATTTTCACAAGAATTCAAGAGTAGAAGGGAAAATAGGAGCTTCAAACAAGTAAAAAATGAAGAAGAAAGTGCTTGTTTTCCTAGGTGAGTACATTTACACTCTCTTGTGCCGAATTTTCAAAGAATAGGGTTTACAAGATTAGGGTGTTGCAAGGTGTATGCCCTTGTTCTCCTTGTTCTATGCAACACAACGATCAAGTTCTTGACATGGCTTATTCTCCTATGGATTCATTAACTCTAGTGGTTGTATTTGGAATTAACAAGTCAATCTTTTTGTGCAACACCAACCATTTGTGCAACAATTGGTATCAAAGAGGGTCACGGGTTTGAACCCCTCACTTGCACTAGGGGGATTGTTACAAGTTGTGCACCATTTCTCTCCTTGTGTTGTGTATCACAACGCTCAAGTTCGTGACATGGCTTAATTACCTCCCATGGATTCACTAACTCTGGTGGTTGTATTGGGAATTAAAAGGTCAAACTTTTGGTGCAACAAAAACTATTTGTGCAACATAGGGTTATCAATTTCTCCATTATGTAAGGAGAATTTCATAGTTTTTTTATTGGTTCTAGCATATAAATTGGTTTAATTTTAGAATTTGAGTTGAGAGTCCTACAATTCCGAAGCGAGAGCCTTACTTATTTTTTCAAAATTGAAAACCCTAGTTCTCTTAAGTCTTGAAAAAATGAGTCAACTTGGTGAATCCTCTAAGCCAAAAGTGAAGCCTAAATAGAAAATGCCTAGAAAGATAAAGCCTAAATATGATGTACAAAATCTAGAAGTATGAGAAGAATCTAAGAAGAAGGAATTGAAGAGAGATTTTACTAGGTTCATGGAGGAAGGGGAAAAAGATTCATCTTCAGGTGTAAAACTAGTAGGGAAAAGAGAAACTGGTGAAGGGGTTCTCACAAGCCACTTCTAGTATTTGGTATGTGGATTTGGTGAAGTTGTTGTACTTCCAAGTGGGTGGGAATTGTTTCTCTATGCTTTTAATAGAAGATTTGCTAACCATCCAACATGTCATCTATGGAAATGTGACCTTGGAAAACTTATTATTCCAATTGTCTTTGTGGAGATAGATTTGATTCTAGAGTTAGCTAGGTGCTATAAACCCAAGGATATGGTGATGAAGAAGTCTATAGATGGAGCCCTTATGCTAGATACAACCGAAAGTCAGATTGTGAAAATTTTCCACTTGAATCCTTCTATAACTCTCTTAATTAATTTTGGTTCCTTATATCAAGAATATGAGGATAATAAATATTGATACAAGATAAACATGATACCAAGGCACAAAAGAAATGATTAGAATAAGAAGGGCGTGGATTTTAGGCCAAGCGATGTTGAATCCTTTGACTGTGACGAATTTGAAGACTACTTCAAGAATATTCATGATGGGTTATGCTAGGTTCTTTCTAGGAAGTATGACATAAAGATGAATGTCCCTTTGATGGTTATGGCCATGGAAATTCAAATAAAATATCAGAATAGAGGGTTTGATTATGCCTCTTACCTTGTAGAGAAGATTCAAAATGACTTGGTAGACCTGAGGGATGCAAGACCCCCTCTGGGTTTCAGACATTATTCATTTTTGATGCATATGTTGTTGTGGAGAGGTAGGAAAGTCTAGAGGAATTTTATGAGAATGAGAGATAAATATAATCCAAAAAATGATCTACCTGTGAAGATGTGGACCCACATTTGAGATCAAAATTGCCCAGATTCTAACTATATTGATTTTTGCAATAGTTTCAAGTTAGGTGTTTTGGAACAATTGGGTCTAAAGAAAGTTTATAGAATTTCTAGAGGTGTGAAGGAGATTATGAGGCCATTAGATTTTAAGTAGAATACATCACAAAATCATAATTGGGGTGATTGGAATTTACATATAAATTATACTATGAGAGTCTATGGAGCTTTAGTGCCACCCCATCGCCTACAAGTGTATGTATCTAACAGATTGTCTTTCATAGAAATAATGTGGTAATTGGATGTCATGGATAAAGAGAATTTTAGAAGTTCTAGGAAGTTATCCCTCATTCCCCCATATGTGCATTCTCATATTTTGTGGTTGCTTCAAAGGAGGGTATTGACAAATTCAATACCCTAATCAGCAATTATAGATGAAACAAAATATAATAATGAATTGTGACCCTAAGGAAGTCATTGGTAGGGAGAGGAAGACAAGAGGAAGGTCTAGGTATCATCACCATTTCCTCTATAAAAAATATGTAATTAAAAAATTGTCATCGGCTCATGTATTTTCTAAGAGGAAGAATGAGTGGAGAGCCATATGTGTTTTTGAAGAAAAAATATTGAAGAATAATCCATTTTATGTAATTACTTATGGTAAAATAAAATTTCCTTATGAGTAAGCTATGGTATTGTTGGGTGCTTATAAGGATAAAAATTTCTTTGAAAAGGTTAAAGAGGTTGAGGCAAAGGCCAAAATTTCCAAGGAGCAACATGATGCAAAGGTAAGGAGCTAGCCGAATCAATTTGTAACTCATTACACCCAAATGCAAGAAATGGAAATAAGAAGTGAACTAGTAGTTGACCCTTCGGTTGCATATTCTAAAACAAAGTAGGGTGGTGGAGATAAGATGCAAGAAGAATCTACAAAACACAATCCTACTTAATAGGAGGTGGATCAAAGGTTCCCCTCCCCTAAAAGGCATGGTGTTCTTGATACTTTGTCCCAGCTAATAGGATTGTGAAGTGGGAGTATGATGAAGAATCAGATGATGACATTAGATTAAATGCTTGCAAAGATTCCATAAGTGATGAAACATTTATCTAGACTAAGGAGTTTAGGGAATTTTTCATCCAAGTCAAAATCATGTACATTAAGAAGAGGATTGAGGATGAAAAATTAGAAGTAGACCCCTCATTGCAAGAGGACATTGAGAAAAAAGAAGAGGAAAAAATAATGAGTGAAATTGCTACAATCACCCCTGAGGAGGCCATAAAGTTGGTAAAGGATAGTTGCATTCTATTATTTCATGGATGGGACTTTACATCAGCTATTGCATTAGATACAATCATATGTGATCCATGTGCTTCCATTTACAAGGAATAATTTGATAATAAGATGTTTGGTTCTAGATTCAGTCCTAAATTGCACACTCTTGTAATTTGGTCTATGGAACCAACAAAGGAGAGCCTAAGGTCATAAATTTAGTTGAAGAATTCATTGGTTTTGTTGTGGTAAAAAGAGCCACTAATATTTCTCCCACACAAGTTTCATAATTAACTATTCATGTAGCTATGTTAAGTTCAGACACTGCCCAAATATCTCAAGGAAGATATTGCAAATTATTGGAGAAATACAATAGGCTTCTAGACAAATACAACAAGATGGTAGCTATTGCTACATAGACCAGTTCAACATAAAAGACCTTGCCTTCTCTAGCCTCCTCTTTTGACTTGTCTTCATAAGATAGGGATACTTTATCATTAAGAATCAAAGGTTTGTAAGAATAATTATAGATAGAAAAGGACAATGTGAAGAAAGCTAAGGAAGAGATCTCAAAGGTGGAAAACAATATATTTGATGATTTTTTGAGACATAGTGTTTCCCGATTGGTGCACAAGTTAGACAGTGTTTGGAATTTTTATAAGAGTATCCATGAAGCCCACTTAAGATACACTTAGGTACAAAATTCTTTCTAGAATCATTGTAGAAAATAGAGTGCAAGGGTTGGTGCTCTAAAGGAGATGATTCCAAACATGGAGGAAGACACTGAATCACCCACACACATCTCTAACTTGATAAAATTAGATTACTTATTGGGAGAAATATAAAAATTTCATGGTAAGTTGGGTCCGTAGCTTAAAAATAACTTGAAAATGTTTAGAGACATGGAAGGGTAACACATGCCCAAAATTTTAAATGATGAATGAGACTTGAAGGATTTTAGTGCATGTAAGGATGAGTAGGGAGGCTTGCTCCCATATTTCAAGGAATTAATTAGCCTTAGTGATTATACCATGTTAAATAGTGTTATTGATGTCATCATTGGGATTGAAGTAAATATGGACACATTTGTCAAAGAGGCCATGGTATTGATTGATGCTAGGTACAATCTTCACAACTCCAAAGTGTACAAATTATTGGATACTCAATGGTCCATCGAGGAGGAGAATAATAATTGCCTTGGAAAATTCATAGATTAAGCCTTAGATAAAGTATGGATAAAATTATCTCCTTCCAGTTTCAAGGTTGATGACAAATGTTGTTGATATGGAAGTGTTCTACTTTTTACTTTTCTTTCTTTTATGCTTTAATTCCTACAATTTTGGAGAGCACATGGAAATTTTTATTGCTCATGGAAGGAGTGTCTTCATTTACTATGGAGCTTTTTGGAAGTCAGGAAGTATCTATGTTGACAAATAAAAAATGACTTTTGTCTTATATGAATACTCCCCCTCATGTTTTGTAAATATAACAGTCTTTGAAATGTAAACGTAATTGTCAAATAAAAAGGTGACATGTGTGCATTGGCTTGAGGCTTATTTTTCTCCCTTGTTTTTATAAAATGGAATTTAGGGCCAAGTGTAGGGTGGTTGGTTGATCGATCTCAAATAAATTTTGTAACTAGGTCTAGATAATAGAAGTTTGAGTCTATTTCTAGGTTTTAATAAGTTTTGAGTCTTGTAATGGTGAATGTTGATAATATTGGTATCATAGTTTGAAATATAAATGGCATGTATTCAAGGCCAACATTCTCCACTGTATACTTTGCATAGATTATGAATAAAAATGAATAAAATATTGTTTCTATTCATCTTCATTGTTTTTCCTTTGAATGTTTATTTATTGTTAATACACTTTTTCAAAGAATGAGTTAAATATATTTTAACATGAATAAATTTTTATGTGAATGTATGCATGGATAATAAAGTATTGTTAGTTTAGTTTTTGAGTTGGAAAATGTAAGGCACCATTGATAATATTTGTTATGAAAGGAATAATGTTGTTATATGTTTTCAATTGCATGGTTTAAGATTTTTTACCCTAGGATAAGGCACTAGTCACCATAGGTTATGTCTATGTTATAGTTTTCTTGAGCGCTCATAGCAACTACATTCAAATCAAATCTAATCTTCATTTTCTATATGAATGTAAGTTGGGCTGAAATTATACCATTTTCTCATGCTCTAATATGATATCATCATAAGGATTAGCGAGATCCTTAAGGTTTTCATCTATTAAGTAATTAAGGGAGAATTTATCTATTAAGTTTACAATGTATATGATAATTGGAAAAAGAGTATTTGAAAATACATTGTAGGGTTCACCCTCCCAGGTTTTGTAGAGCCCAAAGTGCAGAGGGAAAGTATAGAAAGCTTTCACCTATTTGTTGGACAATCCCTCAGAGTTACTAACAATTAAATTTGGCACATTCATATATAACTAGTGAGATAAACTTGGTACATTAAAAATAACCAACAAATTGGTGACTCTACTAGGGACCAATCTAGTCCAGTGTCTCTAGGTTAGATCATACATAATTAGAGTCAATGAAATTCCTTGTTCTTTGTTGTCTAAAGAAATATTTATAAAAAAATATCATAATAAGTTACATCTATATTTTGTGGGTCAAGTTCATGCTCTCTTTTTTGGTTCTTGTTAGGGTATGGTCAAATTTCTCCCTAAATTTACAAAAGCTTCTCAAAATTATGATATATTTTCATTTCCCCATTTAGTTGGTGGTGACTCTGAAGTCTCTTTTGTAGTAAAAATTTAAAAATTCAATTAAATTGAGAGAGGGAGATTTGTAAGGAGAGATTTGAAGCCATGAGATGAAATAGGAGCAATATGAAGAATAATACTAAGCAGAAGCTAGAAGTAGAACTACCATGAACTAAGAAGTCATCATAGAAAGCAAAAAATGTGGAAGAAAGTAAGTCTACTAATACTCTTGATCCTACATCTACAAATTTAAATTAAAATTCCTATAAAGAAACAATTGAATATGGTATGTCTCATAACAATGAGGGAAATCTTAATAAAAATGAATCCCCTATTACCACTAGTCAACCTAGTCCTGATCCTCTAGTTTCGAAAGAATCTGAACTTAGGAAAATTTGGGATAAAGAATTTGAATCCCTAGGTGGAAAGGAAAATATTGGGGGAACTTTTATTTTTAATGAAGATAATTTCAATACAAGAGGGAGATCACGTATTAGAACCTCACGCCATTCTTCTAAAAGAAAACTGCTAAATCTTACATATTATAGCCTAGAACCTAGTGAGTCATATTACTCTAGAGGATGAAGATGATATAATAAACAATATGCAAGATATCTAAGAAGAGGAGTTGAGACCTAAGGAGATAAAAATAAAACAAGAAAATTAAAAGGAGGAGAAGTTGAGAGCTCTTATGATTGAAAGAGATACCCTAAGAAAAAGAGTGAAAAAGATGAGAGAAATGGTGAAAGAACTACCTCTTGAAGATCCCTTTGAACCAATTGTTAGGGAAATTTTTGATCACCTTAAGGTAAGTGTTTATATTGGAAAAAATTCTACAAGAATGTATACAAATTATATTATAAAAAAAAAGGTTTCAAACCCATCTGTCATTGTCAAGAAGTCTCAACCTATAGATATAGGAAAAAGACCTATAAGACAACCCAAAAAGGCAACCACAAATACAAACACAAGTATCTCATTCACTAATACTTCTACCACAAGTGCTCAAACTAGTTCCATCCCATTAAATGCACACCCTAATCCTAAAGTTTTGAGGTTTCAATTAGCTAATGATAAATTATAGAAAGAACTAGATAAGATGCAAATTCTTGCTGAAAATGCAGAAATGGAAAAGAAGATTACATTTCTAAAAAAATCCATTATGGGCCCAGGAAATTCCATTTTTGGTCATTCCATTAATGATCCCCAGCCATAAAACATTCAATCAAGTGGAAATATCCCTATTAGTAGTGGTGGTGGAGGTCAAGGTGGTGGTGGTGGTGGAAATAAGAATACCCAATTTGCTAGTGGAAGTATAGGTGGAGGTAGAAATAAGAAAGGCAATAAATAGTCTAATGACCAAGATGGAGGTGGACCTCAAAATAATTATAGAGATTGGTTCACTAGAAGAAATATGCAAATGGATATGTACAAATAATTTTACTTTGTTGGCATACCCTGTTACCCAAATCAAATCCTTGATGATATAAAAAATGTACTAGTTAGGTTCTTTGGAAATAATGAAATAAGTGGTGAGGATCACTTAAGATCATTTGTTAACATGATGGATGATTTTGAGGTAGAATCTGAAGATATTATAATGAAACTTTTTATATAGTCACTCATTGAAGATGTCAGCGATTGATATAGATCTTTTCCATCAGAAAGAATTGGGTCATGGGAGGATTTTAAATGGATATTTAGAGAACAATATGGATATAAAATTGATCCAATATTCATGCTAAATGAATTTAACAATATCTCTATTGGACTCGAGGAAACACTGAGAGGGGGGGTGAATCAGTGTTTTGAAAATCTAAACTTTATTAATCTAATATTTAAACCATTTCAACATTAAACCAAAGGAAATATGCAAACACAAAAAGTAATCATCCACAACACCATAACACAAGGATTTTTACGTGGAAACCCTGTTAGGGGAAAAACCATGATGGAGGTCAATCCACAATTTGAGTACTCAAATACAAGTTTTACAAAAAGGAGAATGCACTTGCATTCAGGCTCACTGCTCAAAATAGAAAGGCTCTCTACCTTAAAAAATGTTCAGATTAAGACCATTTGAAGGTTTGAAATGAAGTAATAACATATACTCATGACAAGTTGCAGTTCAGATTAGGCTCGTAGATTGGATTTTGGACCTTATTTATGATTCTGCACTTCGCTCTGCTTTCCTCTTCTCTACTCTATTCTTCTCTATTTCTGCATCATAAATCCATGCATTGATGAATTCACATCACTATCCTTTTGAATTTCACACCACACACTAACATACTTCACATCTCATGCATTCGCTTCTTCAAAATGATACAGCCAATCTCTTATATATATCTGCTACCAAGGATTTGATCATTCATATGTCGGCTTTCATAAAACATAGAATGCTTTCCAACTGTCGGCTAAATCCTCAACTAATTCTTAATGTGCACCATCCATAGTCAGCCATAGCATCGTAGGAACCTAATTAAACATGTTCAAGCAAAATTTTTTTTAGCTAATTACACCTTAAACATCTGCAATGACTATGTCCACCAAGTCGGCTTTCTAGCACAGATAATCAAAAGATCAATGCACCGAATCTCCTAGATCATACACTAGTAAATGTGTACCTTAATAATTCTTAAATAAGATAGTAAAAACATCAACATGCCTTCTTCTGAGATCCACAACTCAAAATAATAGTCCGGTAAAGTACACAGATCGACATCTTTAATTTTAATCGGATACCTTATTCTTCATTATGTCTGCCAATACGAACCAATACTATATTGTGGACTTGATGAGTGACTTAGTTTGCCATCAATTACAACACTAGAAGCCATAAGCCAACAATCTCCCCCTTTGGAATTGATGGCAACACTTAGTGAAAAATTACCAAGTGTCAAGACCAATATGAGTATGCTGCCAAACTTCAAAATTTCAAAACATGGCTCCCCCTTAGATTGATGAGGCATTTTTCATTGCTCTCTCTCCCCCTTTGACATCAATGAAAAAAATTACAAGCCATATGCCAAAATTCAATGAAAAAACATGTGTTCAATCTCCCCCTTCGAAATATGACCAAAACTTCAAAACTGATTCAAAATTTTGAAAAAGAACAACTGCTAATTAAGTTAGAAAATTATCTTGTGATTTTTTCATCTCCAGAAGAAATTTCTTCCAAGCTTCTATTGCAATCCCAGTGATTATTATCATGTTGTTATTCTTATATGTCTTGTTGACAATCTCAGTTAGGGATTCTAGAATTGTGATCGCTTCCTCTAACTTCTTACCTTTCCCTTGTATCTCAACCATCTATTCCAGTATGCATTCAATTAGGTCCTTCACTTTCCAAAAAGTGTCCATAAGTGTATTTTTAGTGAATTGATTTTTTTTGTTCTCAGACTGTAGCTCTTGAATCCTTTTCTTGATTGTACCATCTTGATCCTAAAACATATCAAAACTTTTTCCAATCCCATTTAATTTTGTTTCAATTTTCTCCAACTTCTCTTTGTATTTCCCAACTGCATGAGGCCAATAGATGCAATAGTTGTAGATATTATTTGCTGCACTTATGCATTGCCTCAACTCATTCATTTTATTTTTCAACTTGGTGAGTGATAGCCTAAACTACCCCTCCAAATGTAAGATCACTTTTCCTCCTTTGTTTTGAGACTCAGAGTCCATTGTTTCCTTTATGCATTCAATCATTTCTTCTAGTAAGATATTCTACAAAATTTCCAATTTGATCTGACTGTGCACAACATGAGCATTTATTACACTTAAGATCATATCCTGATCATATGAGGGTCTAATAGACCATAATGTAGCAATTTTTTGCATTCCACCTTCATTATGAATAAGTTATAGTAGCTTCTCTTTTGTCAAGTCATATTCTTCTTCAGTTGCTTTTGCCATTTCCTTTTCTTGTTTTGGTTCGATGGATTCCAGTTCTTTTCTCTGTGTGTCCTCAATTTCCTCATCAGATTCCTCATCTAGTATATCCACAATTTCATGTTCCTTCCCTTTTCCTTCAATTTTAAGAATCTTGCATTCTGGAGGAGTACAAACAACAACTTCCTTTTCTCTTTTCTTCTTTCTTTCCAATTCATCGGAAGATGAACCAACTTCAAGTGTCCTTACCAAAAGAGAAATACCAACTGACCCAAACTTTCTTAGCAAAATCTTAAAGAAATTTCCAAATTCTTGATCACAATTAGCCAAATTATTAAAGTGTGTGTAGATTTGTTTGCATACTAGTTCATTTTATTTCCACACCACATTGTTTTTCATCGATAAACAATTTAGAAAGCACATTACTAGACATATGATCAGAGTACCAAACCTGAAAGGGTAATCTATTTCTTTTGTTAATTGCACATTCTCCATCAATTGATCCTTTAGCAGTCTGCACAGGTCAAATTCCCGACCTTCCATTATCATTTTGTGAGAGATGTAAACTTCACCATCCAAGGTTGCTTCTTCTCTATTTTTGAAAAATATTTTATATGATAATCTATGTGCAATGTACATTGTCACAAGGTTTTTGATTATCGAGATTATTAGTGCCCTTTGATCTCCAATAACTCCAGTTAGGGTTTTGACTTCTTTATTCCAGATGGATTTCTTTTTCGATAAATCCCCAACTTCACATAATCCATTCAAATTTTCAATTATTTATTTTGAAATGATGTAGGGTTTGTCTAGAATCAAAGTGTCATTATTCAATCTTCTCAAAATGAATTTAGCGATTTCCATGTTTTCGAAATAGTGAAACTCATTCCAGATGTCCAAATTCTTGTGTTTGGCTTCTCTCAACCACTTCAATTCATCAGGCGACAAAACCTTTCTCACAACCCTAATCTAATCATTTTTGTATTCATCTAAATTGATTGACATTTTGATTTGTTCCATTTTTCCTTCCATACGACCGCACGCCAAATTATATGGAAATTCTAAAAACAACTGAAGTATTTGATGGATTTAGATATTCGTCGTTGAATTATCTTCAATCCTTCGAAATTATACTACTAAGTGCTCTCCTTCTTCTCTTCTTTGATGCAAAGTGGAAAATGAGAGTTTCAACTTGCCTTATATAGCTCACACACTTGTAATAAATGTCTTTGCCCTAGGTTTTTCGGATACGCCGCTTTCTTAGACAGCAAGAGAAAAATTCTTCTATAGACCTATGATTTCTTGAATTTCCTTGTGAATGTTTTCCAAAACCTTTGTAGATCATTAATACACATTTTTGACAATCTTTCATGTTTCAGTACCAGTTACAGGGGAAAGGGATTTTATTGAAAACTTCCCCTAGGCCAATGGCCTGAGATTAGTTTCCGGGGGAATTACCCAAAGTAGGTTCCGGTGCAGAACTGTTTCCAACATCAAAATCATTCTTCCTTACGCATGTATTCTTAATTTGATCTCTTATTTCATCCACAATAATTTTTTCTTTTTCTTTATTTTCATTAAGTGTGTTTTGCTTTTGTATACCGGACCTCTTCTATCCATATTTTTGTTTCTACAAAATCTTGCAATGTGACCATATCTATTGCAATTGTAGCACATAGTATTTCCTTATCCAGACCAATCATCCCATTGATTTATTTTTTATCTATAATGATTAGAAATATGCCCAAGTCTTCCACAAGTATAACATTCAACATTTCTTCTACTGACAAAGTAGTTTGACACATTTCTACATTCAATTGATTTATGACCAAACTTTTTGCAATTGAAACACCGACCAAAAAATGATGAATCTCTTGATTTCATTTTACTTCTACATTGAGCTACCATATGACCAAATTTATTGCAAGAAAAATGGTATCCATTAAACTTTTTATCATTAGGTTGTATTATCGGATACCTTCCACCTTTTTTCATTTGGTTACCTTGCCTGAAATTCTTATGTCCAGATCTAGAGCTTTCTCCTTTTTCATATCCATGACCTCGCTTGTCATTTCCACTCTTCTGTCCTTAAATCAGCTCATCAAGCTTAAATGGGATAATTTTAAAATTCTCCTTGTATTCATTTGTAGTAATAAGTTCATTCCTGAGAATAACAATCTATTTATCAAGTTCTTCTTCATTGTTTCTGGATTGTTGTAGTTCACTCTCCAACTGAATGAATTCTCCATTTACTCTTCTACATTCATTAGATTTTTCTTTTAAGTATTGAGCAAGGTTCTCCTCATTCTTCTTCCTTTCTTCAATCTTCTTAGTTAGCTTCATCACCATAGATTCTATCTCATGTTTTAGGGTAACATTGTCTCTAGTAAGCTTTTCACATTCTTCAGTTATTTCCTTCAAGGTGTTATTTAGGTAAACATCATCCATTATTCTACTCTCTTTTTTCTTGATCTAATCACAAAGATCCTTTCTCTTCTCCTTGGATTTAACAATTTGATCCTTCAATGTTTGAATGAATTTCTCAGCATCTTTAAGATTCGCTCTCAATTCCCTGACTTCTACTTTAGACTGGTCAATGTCATGAAGTTCCACCAAAATATGTTGCTAAAGACTATTAGAGTCCATTAAATTCCAAGATCTACCTCAAGTTGCTAAAATTATTTTGAGGAACTAAGCTCTGATACCAATTTTTGGACTCAAGGGAACATTGAGAGGGGGGGTGAATCAGTGTTTTGCAAATCTGAACTTTATTAATCTGATATTTAAACCATTTCAACATTAAACCAAAGGAAATATGAAAACACGCAAATTAATCATCCATAACACCATAACACAAGGATTTTTATGTGGATACCCTATTAGGGGAAAAACCACAATGGAGGTCAATCCATAATTTGAGTACTCAAATATAAGTTTTACAAAAAGGGGAATGCACTTGCATTCAAGTTCACTTCCTAGAGCTCATTGCTCAAAAGAGAAAGACTCACTACCTTACAAAATATTTATATTAAGACAAATTGAAGGTTTGAACTGAAATAATAGCATCTACTCATGCCAAGTTACAGTTTCAGTTAGGCTCATAGATTGAATTATGGATCTTTTGTTCGATTCTACACTTTGCTCTGCTATGCTCTATTCTTCAAATCAAAAATCCATGCACTAATGAATTTGCATCACTATCCTTCTAAATTTTACACCACACACTAACATACTTCGCATCTCATACATTCGCTTCTTCAAAATGATACAACCTATCTCTTATATATATTCGCTACCAAGGATTTGATCATTCATATGTCGACTTTCATAAAACATAGAATACTTTTCAACTATCAGCTAAATCCTCAACTAATTCTTAATATGCGTTATCCATAGTTGGCCATAGCATAGTAGGGACCTAAGTAAACATGTTCAAGCACAATTTTTTTTAGCCAATTGCACCTTAAACATTCATAATGGCTATTTCCACCAAGTCAGCTTTCTAGCATAGATAATCAAAAGATTAATGCACCGGACATCCTAGATCATACACTAGTAAATGTGCACCTTGATACTTCTTAAATAAGATAGTATGAACATCAACATACGTTCTTTTGAGATCCACAACTCAAAATAATAGTCTGGCAAAGTACACAGATCGACATATTTACTTTTAACCAAATACTTTGTTCTTCATTCTGTTTGTTGGTATGAACCAATACTAAATGTGGACCAGATGAGTGACCTAGGTTGCGATCAATGACAACACTAGAAGCCATAAGCCAACAATCTCTAAAGGTTCTAATGAAATGGTTTTTAATTTCAACACCATATTCTAGAAAGAAATTAATATGTTATCTATTGATTTGAGGTTGAATGATAATGTGTGTTTTATCAATTATTATAATGTTTTTGACTCAAAAATGAGTTATCATTTGAGAGACAAGGATCCTCAAACCTTGAGGGATTCCTTCAAGATTGCATTACACATTGAAAGTAATAGAAGAGCATCAAACAATTTAGGGAGGAGAGATGATTTTAAAATCATAAAGAATCCAAAGAAAGAAGATAAAAGCTCTACAAAAAAGGGATCTTCCCTTGAAGAAAAATTGGATAAAGTTGCAAGCTCTATGAAGCATATAAATTATAGAATTACTAGGCAAGAAAATGGACTGACAAGTGATAAGCCTAGTTTCCAAAGAAATGAAAGACCTCCTAGGCTACAAGATAATCCTTACAATACCAAATGGCATAATGGAAATCCAATTCAGAATAATCAAAAGAATACACAAAGAAAAGTCCCCCATGATCCACTACAAAAGAACTTTGCTAATTTTGCTAATGAAACACCCTAGTGTATTATGTTCCAACTACCACATGCTTCTAAAACATGTTTAGTGGAAATGATGAGAATTGAAGAACACAAGGAAAAGGTAGTGGCCCTCATTAATGGTGCTACTATAGCCTGCATTGACAAAAGGGTGTCTACTCAGCCTAAAGTGAGTGGAAATAAAGTAATTGAAGGAGAAGTGGAGGGATAAATTATTGAGATCCCTTAGATCTACTTGGGAAGCACTATCACAACTTGCCTAATAAATATTGATACTTTCTATGAGACTTTGATTGTTGATGGAAAGCTTTTAGAAAATTGTATGATTGATTCAAGAGCTTCATCCAACATCATGCCAGTAGAAATTATTAAATAGATGGGTTTGAAGAAAAATTGTGCCTATGGAAAATGTGCCATGGATTCAAGATTAATCTCAGTCATAGGAGTGATTAAGGATGTCCCATAAAGGTTGGTTACTTTTCTAGACAAGGAATTCATTATGAGTATAGTTGTGGTGAATATCCCACCAAATTATGGTATGTTATTGTCAATAAAATGGAGTGCTTCCATGGGAGGCAGTATGTAGTGTGATATGTCTTTTGCAACATTTCCAATTGAGGGAAAAAAAATTAAACTTGTGATGAAGCCAAGGACCCCACACATGATTGAATTTATGGATCAAGAGGACAAAATTTACTTTGTAGATATCGATATTGATAACTTCAGGGTTGAAAAGTTACAAGAAGAAGAGGATAGATAACTTGCACCCCTTGAAAATGAATTTTTGTAGTAGGAAAACAATGATGAACTATGGAGCATTTTATTTATGGTGCTTGCTCAAAGGAAGGATCATGTGCATGGGTAATATTCATTTCTCCTAGTGGCAGACATTTTCATTTTTCATTTTCCTTGTTATTTTCTTGTACAAAGAATGTAGCTTAATATGAAGCTTTGTAACTAGGGTTAAGATTAGTTTAGAAACATGGAATCAAGAAGTTAAATGATACTAGTGATTTAAAACTTGGTGTTTCTCAAGTTACGTTGAAATTTGCATAAAAGAATAATAGGTTGAAAAAGTATAGGAATTTTATTTGGGACTCAATATAACAATTTAATGCTTTTGGTATTGATTGGTTGGATAGGAGCAAGAATCAGGTGGCAGATTTACTTGCAATATTGCTCTCTAACCAAATGACATTACATTTGTAGGCATTTCAAAAGTTGAAGTGCAGACCAGACCTTTAGTTCTTGATAATATAAAAAAATGGTAGGTTTTTAATGATGATGAGGACATTCTGAAGTTCTTGTAGTGTGTGGATGAGTACAAGAATCAAGAAACTGACTTTGGATCTTTTGTGGAAGAAGTGGATGGAAAAGAAATAATATTTGGAAATGAAATTATTTAGTTGAAAACCAAAAAAATCCCAAAGTGGTTAGTTGATTTGGAGAGGGTATTTGATGGCCTTGACAAAACCAATGCTAAACAAACATCTAATAATAAGGAGTATCTGGAAGAGGTCAACCTTGGCATAAAAAATTCTTCAAAAAAATTCTACATTGCAAATAAAATGAAGCATCAAGATAAAAAAAAATGATGATTGCTTTGTTAAGGAGATACATGAAATTGTTTCCCTAGTCTTATGATGATCTAAATGCCTACAAGGAAGACCTATTTTAACATGAAATTACCTTAAAATATTATGCTAAGCCTTTTAGGCAAAAGAAAAGGCAAAATAATCCTACATTGACACCTAAAATGCAAGAAGAATTGGTCAGGTTAAGAGATGTAGGTATTATTAAACAAATTAGGAATTCTACATGGGTGTCTAACTTAGTGCTAGAGAGAAAAAAGAATGGTGATATAAGACTTTGTGTTGATTTCATAAACCTTAATATATCATCATTAAAAGACAACTATCCATTGCCCAACATGGAAGCCATGTTACAAAAGGTAACTGTCTATGAGCTTTTGTCTATGATGGATGGTTTTTCTGGGTACAAGAAGTATAAGATTGCATTTACTACTCCTTTGGGCACTTATGTTGATGTTAGGATGCCTTTTGGCCTAACAAATGTTGGTGCTACCTTTTAAAGGGCTATGAATGTGGCCTTTTTGATTTTATTGATATCTTCTTAGAAATTTATCAAGATGACTTGACAACATACAACAAGAAAGAAGAAGACCATTGTATGCACATGGAGAAGATATATTCCAAGGTAATTGAATATGGAATGTCTTTGTTCATCCCAAAAAATGTGTGTTTGGGGTGAAAGAAGGAGATTTTCTTGGCCATATTGTATCAAAAGAAGGGATAATAATTGACTCGAAGAGGGTGACTACAATAGATAAAATCCCATTTCCAAATAATGTCTAGGGCATCTAGCCATTCTTTGGGCAGAGAAATTTCTTAAGGATATTTGTGAAAAAAATTGTAGAGATTACCTATCCAATCTCCAAAATGTTAAAGAAAGGAGAAAAGGTAACTTAGAGTGAAGATCCTAGCAAGGAATTCAAGAGTATTAAACATGCTATAAATTAGGCCCTAGTGTTGAAGTCTCCAGACTTTTCCAAGCCAATGAATTTTTTTTCCTTTGCATCATTTCACACAATCTTGTTGTACTGTTACAAAAAATGGAGGAAGGTTTTGAGCAAGCTATTGCATTTTTCAACAAATATTTATAGCTCACAAAACTTAAATATGATATGAAAGAGAAGCAAGTTTATACATTGGTCAAAGCAGTGAAATTTTTCAAAACCTATTTAATGGGAGATACAACCATTGCTTATGTCCCAAGTGCTACAGTAAAAGACATCTTCACTCAACAAGAAGTTATAGGAAGAAGGTGTAGATGGATTAATAGAATCCAAGAGTTTAATATACATTTCCAAATCACCAAATTAGTGAGGGGACAAGGTTTAGATAAGTTGATGATTGAAACCAATATATAAGCCAACAAAATCAATTAGATAGAATGTGTAGATGTTGCACCAATATGTGATATGCAAACATGTGGTTGGTGGTGGAAACTCTAAAAATTCTTTGTGTTCCCCCTAAAATATTATAGAATTTGGCTAGCTTCATGTATTTGGGCTTAGGTTTTCCCTAGACATCATACCTTAGGGTTTATAAATGCTAAATCCATTTTAAAAAGACCTTAAGTCTGTATACTTTGCAATCATTATAATTAGTCATTGACCCATTACTGCCAATTCCCAGTAAAATAAGTTGTGACTTGTGATTTTTAACTCATTCTATTGACTGGCCCTTAAGTCCTAAGAATATCATCGTTACCCATCGTCTTCTAAAAAAATGCATTTACATTATGCGAGTAACCATCATCAAAATATTTGTTTGGATCTAGGTTCATTTTATGTCTCCATCTGTTGTTCACCTAGTCATGGCCCCTTTTTATGAACTAACAAATCGACATGTGTAGATTTATTGTGTTACGAGGACTATTCGATCATTGTGAACAGATCTTGGCTACTCCTCGTGCCCTCACTTGATTTTGTTTTACATTAAAATAATTTCACATGTTGACAGGTGAGTGCCATGTGTCCTCTATATTAGCAGGCTAGGCACCCTTGAAAAGCTAGTGGGTGGTGAGATGGAATATATCAACAACTAAGATTAAATGATGTGGCTACATCTAGATCGTCCCCCACCTCCCCATTGATGGGTAGGGATCATTGATGTTGCAATTTCCTAATCATTTAATATTTTAATTCTTTACCCAAGGGTGTCTAAAGCTATTTGTGGTAAGATTTGGATTGGTTTTGGGGGGTTTTGTTGTTGGTCCACCTTGTTAGGAGTGGTTTAGTTTTTTTCCTTCTTTATCAAAAGTGTCCTTATGCTATTCTTCTAATTTCTTCCTTACTCAAACTTATTCTAAAACTTATAAATAAAATAAATTATTCAAAACAAAAAATGTGTAGAGGTGAGTCATATTTCAAGCTAGATCAGATTAGTAGGAATGGATGATTAACTTAATCTAACTTGTAGAAAAATGAGAATCTATTTGAACAAAATTGGAATCTAACTAATTCAAAAGTAAACTATTCCATTCCTCATACATCTGATATGTCAAGTAATAATCCCTTCTTTGTGCATAATCCATTAAGAAAATAACTACCTATCAACGATTAATGAATTATTCTATCTTCAATCTAATTAACTAGAATTTAAACTAAGTCAAAACATAAAATATTCTATTTTATCAACATAGTAATGGAATGAAGATCACGACAATGCAATTCTAAATTTAAGATCTATTCTAACATTATACTCATGAATGAATTCAACTCAAAACAAGAATGAAGATGAACTAATAACTAACAAGATCACCTTCCTTCAGAAGAGTGGGCCTTGCTCTGCCTCGAGAGGAATCTAACAAATAATTGGATCAACTTCTTCCTTTTATTCCATCAAATTTTCCCAAAGAGGGGAAAGTACAAAATGTTTCAACTAGGAATTGAAAAGTGAAATCTACTCGAAATTAGAAACTAATACATTAATGTTCTAACTATCTTGAGACTAGATACACATATATCCTTCTCTTATTTGAAAAGTGGAAATTTTTTGGAAATCTAACTAACTCCAAATTATTAAAGACATTTGGAGAACTTGAAGAACAATCATGAGAATATTGTGATCATATTCAGTTTGTGCAGAACATAATTGTAGAGGTGGAATGTATGCTAGTTGGAACATTATTTAGCTGGAAATTTGATTGCTTGAAGCTGCTGAGTCATGATAGGTTAGCCACCAATTTCATTTGAATAGAAAAATGGTTAGCACTTCATCTGATCCATAAATAATCTTCCAAACATGAGTTAAATATACATAATAACAAACCAATCACACTTTAAATGTCATTCAATTATGCATTCAAATAAAATAAGCATTTATGTAAAAGCATTCATATTCTAAGTCTTCATGCATAATTAAGTCCATAAATGAAGCATACAAAAGATAATATCATTAGTCTTTAAGCCAAATATAAAGTATCAAGTTTTAAACTTAGAAAATATATGAGGTCTCTGCAAGCCCTCATCATCCTCCCCCTCCTCTTAACCATGCCCTCATGGTTACAAATTTATTATATCAGGGATGTCCTTATTGAGTGTTTCAATCCATAAGGCACAATACAAGACACCTCCTCTGTATTGGTTTGTTGTCCTATGTTTATTAGAAAATCCATGGTTCTATTCCAATTTCTCATACCAAAATTTCAAGACTTCTTCTGGTATCTTCTCTGGTGCATTGATTTTTTGAGTAGGCATAATAATGATGGGGATCATGAACCTCATCCCAATCCAAAATTCTTGTTGTTTTTTATCAAACTAATCACATGCCTAACTCTTGTCAAACTCCATATGATATTATTCAGACTGATAGGCTCTCTTCTTTTTAATTGATCAGGAATGGAGTTAAATATTTCAATGCATTCTTTATGAGCTAATGGAGTTAATGTTCCTTCCACATCTTGGAAGCATGGAATACTCTTCAGTAAGTTAGAATCATAAATGGGAACAACATCATTGAGTCTGGAAACTGATCTAAATTTTGCAATGTATTTAGTTGCACCAGGGCTCTCTCCTCTCATTGGCAGTCCACACTTTTTCTATGCTTCTTTGTATTCTCCCATTCTTTTCCTCCATTCAATTCAAATGATTCAATCTAGAGCTCCCCAAAATAAATGTTAAGGAGAGAATCATCTATATCTCCCATAATGAAATCATGCTAATAAGATTCACACATCTAATTTTGAATAATTGGATGAATTTTAAAATAAGATTGAAGAAAATAATTGTCAGTCCTGAAATCAATAGGCCTTTGTAACACAAGCTGATTTAATTTCCATATCAAAAACAATTCTCTAAAAAATAAACCATACATTCATGAGGGTTTCTTGGTGGCTACTAGTGCAAAGGTTGTGTCCACCGCTTTAGCTACCCTCTTCTCTCCTTCATCCTTTTCTTTCGTAATTTTTTCTATCTCATTCTAAAGTTGTTGTTTGAGTTGTTTGTATTTCATGGTAGTAAGGGAAAGATACCTTGGGCTTTTGGAATTTTCCTATTATTTTTCATTTGGTGGAAGTAAACCAAGTAATCCAGAAGATGAGAATATTGTATGCTCTAGTTCTTTCCTCTCAGGAGCTACTCATTTCCTTCTTTCCATTTCTTCATTCAACCTTTGAATTTCATTATAGTTTTGCTCACATTGCTCAGTCATCTTTTATAGGGTTTCTTTTACACTTTCTAGTTTTGTAAAAAACTAATTTCTATCTTGTTAGAACAGTGACTTCAATTTTTTTGCCTCTATTTTAGATTTTGAAATTTCTTCATCTTTTTGTTTTAATTTCATTTCAAGTATCATATTCTACATTTTGTGTTCTTGTATTTCTCTTTCTAACTTGGATAAACTAAGTGAAAATTGAACATTTCTCTCTTCGTCTTTCCTCTAATTTAAATTTTTATCAGTCTCCTCTTGCTATTCTAAGGGTTGGTTTCCCTCTCTATGGATAAATATTTCTTTTGTTTTGTCCTTTAGCTGATTTGGAGAACCAGGGGTAACATCATGGATTTAGGCTTCCTCAAATACTTGGAACTCTGATAATTCAACATTTTCTTCCAACACTTGGATATAAAGGTTGAGAAACTTCTTTTTCAACAGGGGATTCTGGAGCAGTGGTAGGGTTTGGCATATAAGTTTCGTTCATAGGGGTTTCTATAGATTGAGAATCTTTATCTCCTTTTTCAAGTTTTTCTGTCTCAGATTCCTCAACTTGAAGGATAGGAGGATATTTTTGAGTTTTCTTCTTTCTTCCTCTCTTCAATTTATTTTTCTCCTCACATTTTTCAAGTTTTTCATCTTGTTTTCTTTTCTTTGTTTCTTCTTTCTTCTCAGCCCCTTTCTTCTTTTTACTGCTTCTTCTTCAAGATCATATTCTTTTGAGGTTTCCATTTCTTTTGATTTTATTTTTCTTCAAGGTTTTGTTTCCTTAGAGTCTTTTTTTTTAGGCCTCCCTAAATGTTTTTCCCTAACTTTATTTGAGCTCTTTTTCTTCTCTTTTCAGAGTTCTACTTATAGGGGTTTTATATTTTCCTAAACCCTCACCCTTAGTATTCATCAAGAATTGTCTCCAATTTTCCTCACCATCTGGTTTTTGGATAAAATTATGTTTGAAAATTAAATGCATTAACCCATGGTGGGTACTCCTACTTTCCTTTTCTTTACATTTCGTTGCCATATCATTGATTTGTGAAAACAAAAATGCAGGAAAATTTACTCTTACCTCTGGCTTAGCTTCTCCATGATGAATATGAATGAGAAACCAAAGATTTGGCCCCAAAACTATAACAAACTATCCCTCACATGTAAAATACTTCATAAAGTAGTGGACAATTGATGACCAAGGCTCCTGGAGACTTCCTTTGTCAATGCCCTTATTTTACCCTTTATGAATTTGGAAAGTGGGAAGAGGTTATGGGTCAACATGAAACATTTCTAAAAGCTCCTTTAAAACATGGTGACCTCACTTCACAATTTCTCCTTCAACTAGGATTCTAGACAATGCACTAATGACGACCATGGAAACTTCAATAGCTTCTCTCACTACCATGAAGTTGATGTGGATATTTCTTATAAATTATTGAATTACATCCCATTCATACCCTTCATATTTGCAGATGAGGTCCAACTAGCCCACCTACTGTAGCCATCTTCTGGTTTCACTATTAATAATGGCCTTCTTTGGTTCAACTATTCTCTTGTAACCCATTTTTATAGATTGAGAGTTCAAAAAACTCTAGAAAAATTTAGGAAATATATGGAAATGGGGATATTGTAGAAATGACAGCAAGTTTCTTTTCTTGGTGAATGAATATGAAATGATTCATAGCTGCTCCTATACTTGGACATTAAATGTCCTTTACTCACCATTATGTTTAGTTAAAATAGAGTACACTTCGCATTCCTAAAAATTCTCTCCAACCAAATTGTTTAAAATTTGATAACAAAAGGTGGTGGAAGTGCATTCACCAATTTTATCGTATAGACTGATATTTTCTTTAAACATCACTTCATAATCATTACTTGAAAACTTAGCAAGTAATGTCACCTCATATTTAAACCACTTAATAAATTACACTTGGAATTTAAGATGATGATATGACTTCTATAACAAATTTATGACACATAATTTAATACATTTAAAGTTTCAAAAATAAATACATCATATAAATGCCTACCTATCGACAGTGTGAAATGACATTGATGTTGACAAATAGAATATTTTGACGGTGGAGTCAACTGAAATAATCTTTACTATCTTCGTAAAGGGTTAGAATCTGTCAGAATTCACCAGATTGTATAGTGCATTTGATCACAGTTAATAAATGCAATGCTTTCCACTCATATCCTTCTCAAAATAAGAGGGTAGCGTGTTGGGCTCAACCCTTGTGGGAGACCACTTTTCTCCACATTTTGTTATATCAAACCATGAAAATCCAAAACATCAAATGAACCTATACCTACACAATCAATAAACAAGTTAGCAAAACAATGAAGTTGAAAGCTTCAAATGATGCATTAATTCCTCTGCTCCAATGAATCATCAACATTTTAGAGCTATCAAAAGTCTTCCTCTCAATATCTTCTTTGAATATCGAGAATAACCAATCAAGAGTAATAAGGAGCCATCAATAACTTAGTTAATTTGAACAATTAATCAAGCTTTATCAAGTAATTGATTTCCAATTCAATCGAGAGCCATTAGGATCTTTATGGTTATGTGAGAGTCATTAGAATCTATCTATACCTACAAGAATATTAGGAAAAATATATAATTTTTTTTGGAAAGTAAATCGCCATTTTTGGTTTTCAATTTACTCTCTTTATTCAAAAGGTAAATTGTCATTTCTGGTTTTCAATTTACCTTTTTTATTCAAAACAACTCAAAATAATTAAGGGCAAGACACTTCACCTAAAGAAGAAAAATATTCCTTGGTAAAATTTTTTATCCTTGATTCAAGTTCATTTGTAAATTCTTATTTTGATGTTGGTTTATGATAAAGCCTAAGCCCGTGTCCATTTACCAACATTGTCTTCCTTTCTCCATCAATAGGTGTCAACTAGACAACTCCATTATCAAAAACTTGTCTAATATCATATTGTCCAAGCCATCTAGTATGAAACTTTCCTTTGAATTCTTGAAATCATGAATCAAATAGTAATGCCCAATCTCCTATAGTAAATTTTTTACCATGGATACTCTTATCATGCCACTATTTTCTTTGATTTTGAATGACCTTCATTTGATGCAAGGCTTCCATCCTCATTTCATCTAATCTATTCAACTGTATCACTCTATTTTTTTGTGCTTCAATCAGGTCTATACCCACATTTAAATCTATTCTAATTGTTTCAAGTTCAAATTCTATAGGAAGAATATGCATCTTCCCATAAACTAACTCATATGGAGAAAACCCTATGGTGGTTTTCCAAGTGGTTTTATATTCCCAAAAAACTTTTGTCAACCTATTAGACTAGTCACTCTTTCAAGATAAAACTATCATTGTGAGTATGTTCTCTAGTTATTTATTAGTCACCTCCACTTGCCCATTTTCTTGAGGATGGTATGGTGATGACTTCCTATGTTGAACTTGATATCTCTAAAGATATGTTTGAAGCATTAAAGACATCTTTGCATTCCTTGATCTGATATAAGTGTTCTAGGTGCTCCATACCTCTTTAGAGTATTTTTATATAAGAAATTCATAACTCTTTCTTCTTTAGCAGTTGGTAACCCCTTGACCTCAACCCATTTAGTAACATAATCAATACATACAAGGATGTAATTATTTCCTTTTGATGGTGGATCTATAGGACCAACAAAGTTGATTACCCATTTTTGAAATGGTTCTAAGGAAAATTATGTTTGAAGCAGAATTTTTGTAGAACATGTGAGCCTTCCCATTCTATGACACTGATCAGAATGCCTCATGTAGTGAGTTGTATCCTTAGTCATTGTTGGCCAAAAATAGCCCGCTCCAAGAATCTTATGTACTATTCTCATTATAGAATAATGTCTTGCACCTCGTTCATCATGGCATCCCCTCAAGATATCATAAACATCCATTTCCTATACACATCTTCTCATAACATGATCTAGATACACTTTAAACAACAAACTATTAATCCATTCAAATCTAGAACTTTCTTTAATTAATCTCTTTTTCTACTTAGATGAAAAATAATGAAATTTCCCAGTTACTAAATAATTAGTAATATCAGCAAACCAAGGTGATTGAACTGATATGGAAAATAGGTGTTCATTAGGAAATGCATCTTCCACTGGTTCATAATTCCCCCATAAAAACCATTTTGGATAAAAATTTAGCTACTACATTATATTTACCTGGTTTATCAACTATTGCTATATCAAACTCTTGTAATAACAATAACCATAAAATGATGCATCCTCCCACCACAACTTTATTCATCAGGTATCGAATGGTTGCATGGTCTGTATGTACAAAGGTTTTATAACTAGTAATATAATGTCTAAATTTATTAATGGCATACATGAATACTAAAAACTCCTTTTTAGTAGTGTTATAATTCTGCTCAGATGGATTAATATTTTTTCTTATATAATAAATGGCATGTATCACTCCTAATTCGTTGTTCTATCTAATAATTGTTTCGATTGCAAAATTAGATGTATCTGCATTTATTTGAAAAGGTTCACCCTAGATTGGCCCAACTATAATAGGTGAGGTTCTCAAGGCTTGTTTTATATTATCAAAATATTTTTGACACATTGCATTCCAAAAAACATTTGAATCCTTTTTTAATAAATTGAATAGAGGACCTATAATTTTACTAAACCCTTTTGTAAACCTTCTATAATAACTAGCATGTCCTAAAAATCTTCTCACCTTAGTCTAGTTTCGAGGTATTGGTATCTACAAAATAACTTCAATTTTCTTAGGATCTACCTTGATTCCTTCTTTTGACACATGATGTCCTAACACAATTCCTTTAGTAATCATTAATATAATTTTCTCATGGTTCAATGGAAGCCTATACTCTTTGTACCTATTCAAAACTTTATTCAGATTTTTCAAAGACTCTTCATAAGTTTTATCATGGACTGTAAAATCATCCATGTATACCTCTACACATGTTGTTAAATATGCAAAAATGGAAAGAACAACACATTGAAAAGTTGCACATGCATTACATAGTCCAAAAGGAAAGACTCTATAACATAGGTACCCCATGGGAAAGTAAACATTATTTTATCCCGATCTTCCAAAGCTACTTGAATTTGGCTATACCCACTAAAATCATCAAGAAAAGAAAAGTAACTATTTATTGATAAGTTATCCAATACTTGATCTATGAAAGGTAGTAGAAAATAATCTCTCTTAGTATCATTGGTCAATTCTTTGTAATCCACACATACTCCCCATTTACCATTTTTCTTAGGAACTATGATGAGTGGAGAAACCCATTTATTGTTTGAAAAAGGATAAATGAATCCCATCTGGATTAGTTTCTCTATTTCCAACTTCACAAAATCTTTTAAGGTAGGATTAATCCTTCTCTGAGCTTGTCTTACAGGTTTAACATTCTCAGTGTAAATGTGGTGTGTACAAATATCAAGATGGATTCCTCTCATGTCCTTATAATCGCAAGAAAATGCTTTAGTATTCCTTTTTAGAATCTCTTTTAGATAATATTCTTGCTTAGTTGATAAGGATACATTAATGAATAAAGGCTCATCTATTTGCAATAAGATTTTTCATAGTCTTGTTTTGAAGAACGAAGGGTTCTCCAATCAAAGTATTTAAAGGACAAGGATGTGGAAAAAATTGATGGAGGAAGTGGTTATGATTTGAATCAGAATTCATGATATTAATTAAAGGACAATGATATTGATAATCAATAACATCATGAAATTCAAGGTTTCCTTCTTCCTCATCCATACATTCTTAATACTCTTTCACATGCTCTATCAATGTTACCATTGCAAGTTCTTAGACCTCATCATCTTCTAAATTAAAACCATCAACTGAGCTCTAGTTTTTAGATCATAAAGAGGGTTTCTCTAGTGGGTAAATGGATAATTATTTATATTTGATTCCATTAGAGATGGTCATAATTCTAGAGCTACAATCAATAAGGGTAGCGGTTGTTGCCAACCAAGGCCTCCCCAAAAATGATTGGATAGCCTATATTTCTTTGCTTACTTTTAAAGACAAGGAAATCAATAGGATTATCCCATGTATCGATGGTAACAATGATATCCTTAATAATTCCTTCTAGTTTTACAATTGATTGATATTCTAGTTATAAAACCATGGTTGTTGGTTGAACATTTGTGATTCCAAAAATTTCAGCCATTTCAGTTGTAATAACATTAATGGCAGCTCCTAGGTCAATAAGAACATTTGGAATCTCAATTAAATTAATGTTAAGGGTAATCATTGGACTTCCAAGATCACCATACTTTTGAGGGATCAAATTCCTTGACAAAACATCAGATAATTTTCCTCCAATTTTAATTGTGGGAGGTAACTTATTTTTCCTCCAAGGCATATTGACATAAAGACTTAACCACCATGTTAATTTTTGGTATATCATGGATAGCTCTCAAGAGTGGAATTTCAATGTTAATATTTTTAAGTTCTCTAATAATTTGGGAATTGACCAAATCATCTTGTTTCTCATCAAATTACTTCATAACCTCTTATTCTTGTTGAAGGTGTTTAGGGAATGGTGCCTGTTTATTAGAAGAAATATCTTCATTCTTTTGTAATGTATCCTTTATCAAATTTGGTTATTGTTTACCTTTAGTAAAATCAGGTTTTGATGGTACTAATTGATTTCTCAACTGAATAACATTAAAATCAATATTGTTTAAGCCAAATTTATTAGGATCAACATTGTTAGCTAGCTATTGAGGTTTAACATTTTTAGGATTGGGAATTGGCTAAGCTGGAATTTGAAGGTTGTGTGGGACCAATAAAAAGTGTTTGGTTTTGATTCCAAGGTCTTCTTAGTCCCTAATTCTACCAGTGAGGATTATTACCTTGGTTAGGCTACCATTGGGGTGATTAGGCTACCATGGATATTGATAAGGTTTCCACTGTGGCTAGTTCCATTGAGAATTAGGCCATTTAGGTTGTCCCCAAGGTGGTCCCTAGGATATTTCCATAGAAGGAGGTGGAATTGGAATTTGTTGGGACTTCCATTGAGACTATGGATTCCATTGATTTGAACCCAAATTGGAATGATTTCTAAGATTAGATTTTCCTCCAAAATTATGGTTAAACTACCTTTGTCCTATGTAGCTGATTTCTTCCTCCATAGGTGAAGATTGAGAAGGTTTCTTCAAATGGTTTTTAATCTTTGAGAGGAGATTACATTTATCAATAGAATGCCTCTTCTCATATATCACACAAATCTACCTAATTGAGAGGAAATTCCCTTAATGGATGTTTGTCTCTACATTTAGGACAATATATAGCCAATGGTTATACTATTTTTGTCATGTTGAGAACTATTATGGAGAAGTATATTAGTTTTTAAATTTTCTATTTCCTCCATGAGCTTAGAAACATCAACAAAGGAACCCTTGTTCTTCTTCCTAGTGCTTGGTCTTGTTCTTGAATAATTCCTACAAATCTCAACCATTTCTTCAAAAGTGAGTTTATTGATGTCTACTTTTCGTATCAAGTTCAAGGCATCTCTTGAATCATCATCAATGCCTTTTAGGAAAATGGACTTACTAATTTTTTGATCCAATCCATTCCCAAATATTTTCAAAAGAAAGAGGTATCTATCCACATAATATTCTAAACTCTCCTCTTCTAACTATTTCATTTTAAACACTTCCTCTTTCTTGTCCCTAACCTGAAAGTAATCTTGGTATTTGTCCAAAAATTGTTTCCATTTCTGCCCAAGTGTTAATGGAATTAGCATTCAAGCCCATGAACCGATGCAAGGTTGATTCCTTCAAAGTGGATGGAAATAGTTTTAACTTTTGATTATCAGATGTACAATCGTAAGTTTGACATAATAATTTAAATTCAAACAAGAATTGGTCAGGGTCCTTCAAAGTTTTCCCATGAAATGTTTGTAAAACTAAGGGTGAAATATTTTTCATAGGTGGTTCATTAGCCTGCCTATTAATGTAAATAGGGAAAGAGAATGTTCTATTAGGAACCTCTTCCTCTTCTTCCCTTTCTCCCCCCCCTACGAACCCCATATTTTTTTAGTGATTGGAGACTGTTCTAGTGGATGATGATGAACTTGTAGTGTGTGGGGAGAACCTTATGGAGAAGGTATTAGATCTCTTTTGATGGATCTTCCAAAATAATCTCTTTGCATGTTCATTAACTGACAAAATAATTCTTAACAACACTTAAGGTTTGAATTTTCTTCTAAGGCCAAATCATTCCCTAACAATGATGCCAAAAATGATGTGTAGGGTTCATTGTTGTCACAATTCCCTAATCTTAATCTTTTAATTGTCAACCCGGGGGTGTCTAAAGTTGGTTGCAGTAAGAGTTGGATTTGTTTTAGAGGGTTTTGTTGTTGGTCTGCTTTCTCAAGAGTGGTTCTGTTTTGTTCCTTCTTTATTATAAGTGTACTTATGCTATTTTTCTAATTTCTTCCTTACTCAAACTTATTCTAAAACTTCTAAATGAAACAAATTATTCAAAACAAAAAATTTGCAGAGGTGAGTCATATTTCAAGCTGGATTAGATCATTAGGAATGGATGATTAAATTAATCTAACTAGAAGAAAAATGAGAATCTATCTTAAAAAAATTGGAATCCAACTAATTCAAAAGTAAACTATTCCATTCCTCATACATTTGATCTGTCAAGTAATAATCCCTTCTCTGTGCATAGTCCATTAAGAACATAATTACCTATCAATGATTAATGAATTATTCTATCTTCAATCTAATTAACTATAATTTAAACTAAGTCAAAACATAAAAGATTCTATTTTATCAACACAGTAATGGAATGAATATCACAACAATACAATTCTGAATTTAAGATCTATTCTAACATTATACTCATGAATGAATTCAACTCAAAACAAGAATGAAGATGAATTAATAACTAACAGGATCACCTTCCTTCGGAAGAGCAGACCTTGCTCTACCTCTAGAGGGATCTAACACATAACTGGATCAACTCCTTCCTTTTATTCCATCAAATTTTCCCAAAGAGGGGTGAAGTGCAAAATGTGTCTTACTAGGAATTGAAAAGCAAAATCTACTTGAAATCAGAAACTAATACATTAAAGTTCTAACTATCTTGAGATAGGATATATATATGCTTCTCTTATTTAAAAAGTGGAAAAATGCGATAAATATAACTAACTCCATATTATTAAAGAAATTTAGAGCACTTGAAGAACAATCATGAGAATCTTGTGATCATCTTCAATTGGTTCTAAACAAAATTGCAGAGGTGGAATGTATACTAGTTGGAACTATTGTTTAGATGACAAGTCAGTTGCTCGAAGTTGTTGAGTCATGGTAGGTTAGCTGCTAGTTTTATTTCAATAGAAAAATGGTTAGCACTTCATTTGATCCATAAATACTCTTACAACCATGAGTTAAATATACATTATAATGAAACAATCACATTAAATGTCATTCAATTATTCATTCAAAGAAAATATGCATTCATATTCTAAGTCTTCGTCTATAATTAAGTCCATTAAATGAATCATATAAAAGATAATATCTCTCCAAGACCTCATCACCCATTTAGATTCCTTTTATATTTGAATATTTTCATGAGGTAGCGGGTGGATGACATCTATCCTTGGGACCCGATAGACTTTGGAGAAGGTTGGCTTCCCATTCAATAAGATTGAAGATTGAGGAGGGGTGACATGGGTCAATTTGGACCTCTCCCTACCATCTCTTGGAGGACCCACCTTTGTGTCCCATCTCTCCATGGGGAAGTGGGATAATGCCACGTGGTGTCATCTAAGTTACAAAGGAAACATTAGGAAATGGAAGGAATTAATAAAATATTTCACCACAATATCATAGGTATTAATGTTCAGGTTACTAAAGGACATTTTTGAGGCAAGTGTTGTAATAGCAAGTGGATATTTTAATCATGGCCATTGATTGTTCCAAAGGATTATGTATGTAGAGAGGTGAGCTCATGTTAAGACACACACACATATAAGGTGTGAGATCTAATCTCAACCCTTCCCCATCTCTCCATTGATAAAATTTTCTAGTGGGTTAAGATGCATAGGGGAGTGAGGAGGCTGATGCATGGCCTCTTGCTTTAGTGATAGTGAGATGTTAGAGCCCACGAATAACTAGGAAGTGGCTCCACATTTCTAGTTTCAATTGGATAAAAGAAATCGTTGTGCATAATCAACTTTTTCAAACTAAGTTGACTCAATCTAAATCGATAGTCGTTTCATGTTGTTGTAAGATCAATAGACAATATTCAAAGTTGAGATCAAGGGAAAGTGAGTCATTCTAGTTCGTGTGAGTGATCCATAATGGTGGATAGGACATTGAGCTACCAAATTAAGATTTGTAAGTCTTGTAAAACTTGTTTTAAAGCACAATTGAGAATTGATAAAATAATTCCATGCATCCAAGGAAGCTCATGTTTCATTTCAAGCTTGTTCAACACTAGAGTTAGGTTTTTAAGCTCGTTCCAAGCTAGTAAGTTGATATATTGTCCCACATTTGAAAGTATTGATAACTTGATCAATTATACTCTCTTTGTCATTTTGTCACTAGGGTTTTCTTGGATTTACATTTCTTTTAAGGTTTGATGTTCATTTCAAATAATTAGTTAGTCCTACATTTTTATTGTTCATGTCAAACCCTTTTTTGAACCATAGGTTTCATTTTGTGAAACCAAAAACCCTATTTATTAAATTCCTTCAGTCATGGCTCCTAAAGAAAAAGTGTCTTCATCAAAGGGGGAGGCCTCTAGTTCCAAAAGACCTTTAAGTAAGGACCTAGCTGACCAGTTGCCACCCTCAACCAATAAAAACCTAAGCATCAAGTGCTCTTTTATGGTGCACAAGTAGTTGAGGGTCTAGTTGAAAATTATAGTGCTATTAGAGACGTCATGTTGCCTTACACAAGATGACAATTATTTAATGGATAGTTTAGAAATAGGAAATGTGGTGTTCTAATTGGTAATCCATGAAATCTAGACTTGGGAAAATTGACTATACCAAACATCTACCTGGATGTTGATTTGTTAAAAGTAATAGCTATCAATTATGACCTAGTCACCAGGACTGTGAGGTCCTTTGATGAAATTGACATGGTTAATGCCACTAAGGAAGAGATTTCTCATTCTTTCAAACTCACTGAATGGAGTGAGGACTTGGTTCAAAATAATGAAAAATCTCTTAGGAAAGAATATGATAAGACTAAGTATTCTTTCAAGGACCATATATTTCCAAAATACTTAGCAAAGATTGGATATCAAAGGGTTACATTGGGACCATTTGATAAGGAGCCCTACCCAGTTGACTACTTTGTCCCTTATTTCCAAAAGATCTTCTCCTCTATTTGTAATATTATTGGCTATGGCCTAGTCATTGGGATGCCTATGGCATGGATGTATATGGATACCCACATCCAACATCTCCACTATTGCAAAATATATGATTGTGCATGGTTTCTTGCAAAAATGATTCATGGGGGTTTGGTAAGGTTGAAGAAGGGTGAAGTGGGAGTAAGATTCAGTCGATATTCATTGTTCATGCACATGTTTTTGTTCAAAGGTGCACCTAACTTTGGAAAGAATATGACACTGGAGAGAGTAGAGGGTAATTTGGAATTTCACATCTAGTGTTGGACTACTATCCTAGATAAAGATGATAAAAAGTTTGATTATGTGATCTTTGAGAATATATTCACCTTTGAGTTGAGAAGAGATCTAGCTACGAATGTTCCAAGAATTCGAAGGCCCTACATGATCTCTTAAGACCCAAGGATAGGAGGCCTAAATTGGGGGTTGATCATAATTGGGGAGATGGTATCCCTTATCCTACATATACTATTTTTAAGAGTGTATGGTGTTGATATCTCACCTCACTTATTTCCTAGATGTGTGCCAAAAAGGATTGGGTTTCTTGAAGTAATGTGGTAGTTGGGAAGTGTGGAGAACACGCATTTGAAAGATCATGGGAAAGGAAAATTCTTCCCTTTATAAACATGCTTCTTAGATTTTGTGATGATTGAGGGAGGTTGGGATAAGATAAATGATATACTCAAAAAATTTCACATGAAAAGAGAAAGACCAAGGGATTATCATGATCCTAAAGGTTTCATAGCTTGGTTAAAGTTAAGGAACAAAAGTTCCAAATTTGAGCACACTTTCCATTACCCTGAGGATGTGATAAGGAGTATTTTTTATTTTTTAGAGCAAGATGATAGAAAATAAAAATGGATTGATTTTAAAAATATGCAAAGAAAAGTAAGGGAAAAGGACCCTAAGTTCACTTCTCTCACAAAGATTCTAAATATAATGTAGAGAATGGAACACATACTCTTAAATTTTGAGATAGTGGTGGGAAACCTTGAAGGTGAGAAGGTAATTCAAGATAAAGGGAAGGCCCCTATGGAAGAGGAATAGGGTGTAGGTTAAATGCCTACTATGGAGGAAAATCCTACTAATCAACCTCTTAAGGAATAAAAAATAAATTTTTTCATGCGAAAGAAAAAAGAAAAGAAAGATGATGTAGTTTTTGCTTCCTCTCAACAAGAGGGGAAACAAGCTCTTTCTCCAATACCATAAATGCCACCACCATCACCCCCAAGGTTAACTGGACTTGAAACTATTGATGTTGAGCCCCTACCATTACATGAATTACCACCAAAAGAGCCACCATTGAAAAAGAAAAAGGTCAAATCAACAGGCTTGGTGGATTATGATGATGAATAATGTGATGAAGAAATTTGGATATTAGAGTATGAAATGCAATAGGGGATGCCCTCTGCATCGATAGTTATTGTGCCACAATAGCTAGGTATGAGGTTGAGCATGGCTGACCTTACTAGGATTAATAGCACTAATGATGTCACGTCAGGTTCACCATTATGTGCATGCTGAAAACTGAAAACTAAATGATTTAATCTATAAATTCAAATCAAAATTCCAACATATCATTAATAAAGCCTTTCCAAATGAGTACAAATGCAAAATGAAAACTAAACTATGCAAAAAATAAAACCAATGCATTCAAAGAGAAAATCATCTCCATTTTTTTCCTATTTCACCATGATTCTTGATTTATGCATTTGTTGCTCTTAAATTTTTAAGAGCACAAGTGCAACAAGAAGCTGTGATGAACAAAAGAGAGAATCATATGATTGGAATTGAATTTCAAAATCAAATGTGTATATGCTTTTTGGTGAGAAGAATGGATTTTATTGATGAATTCATGAGGTGAATCCAAGTTATGAGGGAGATGTGGGATAAAAAATAGATGGACAAATGCATATTGAAATTGATTGAAATGAGAGATAAATGAGTGGGATGATTTATGACATAATATATGTTTAGAAGCTTAGAATAAAGTGAATTTTTGAATTAATGGATGAATCATTTAAATTATTTAATGAAATATGTGAATGAATAATGGTTTGTGTATGAATGGAAATGATATTTTAATGCTTAATGAAAATGGATAAATAATCAATTAATGGTTGATAAATGATTATTTGAATGGATAATGGTTATAAATAAATGCTTATAAATGCTTATGCAAATGTGTTTTATGAAATGAGTTAAAATGGTTTAATGAAAGGGATATTTTAATGATTATGAAAATATATTTAAATGAAATGGATTAATGAAATATGGAGAGGGGTAAATGATTATGCAAATGCATTTAGTGAAATATGCAATATTTAAATGGTTTTATGAATATGGAAATATGATTATGCAGATGATCAAATGAAATATGCAATGGATAAAAATGATTATGAGGAAATTTTTATGCATCTACACTAATGATGTCAAGGTAGAAGCATGCAAAAGATTCATGGAGGATGATTCATTTTTAAAATCTCAAGCTTTCATGGATTTTTCCTATAGGGCGAAGAAGTAAGAATATGTTAACAATATGGCCAAGAAAAGAAGTCTTCAAGTGGAGTTACTTGAAGCCATTATTCAAGAACTGGTCATAAAATAAATGAAGGCAATAACTTAGTAAGGAATAGTGGGGTCCTATTTTTGATGAAATGGGATCTAGCCTCTACCATTGCTTTTGATACAATCAAAAGATGTGATAGACCTCTCTATAATTCAGAGGAAGAGGCTACAATTGCATTATAGGGATTTTCATTTAGTGAGAAGTGGGAAACACTAGCCATATGGTCCTTAGCTCCAAGTACAAGAAAGCCTAACATTATAGAGCCTACACCAAAATATAGGGGAGGCTTGATGATAAAGAGAGTGTCAAAGACATCAACTATTGAAGCAACAAAAATGCCATTGAATGTTTCTCAATTTACAAAAGTGAAAGTGGAGTCAGTAACCATAGAAAAGGAGAAATTTAGAAAGCAATATAATGACTTGCTGATTGATTATGGAAATAATGAATAATAATAAAATGTAGATATAAAATGGGATAGCATTATTAAGGGAGAAATTGAAAAACTTGCAATCAGGAGGACAAATGTAGAGTGATGCTACTTCTCCCACTGATTCACATGAACCAACACCTATTGATTACACCCCTTCAACAAGTTCCTCATGGGAAATTGTGTCATACAATATGGGGACTATACCCATTTCAGTGGTGGAACTAGACACATTAGAAGCCTCCCAAATAGAGGAAGGTGTCATTAAAGAAGAACTACTTAAGCATTTAAATGATTAAAAAGAAAAATATGACAATCACAGTACGGAAATTTTTTTCAGTAATATGAAGATTGTCACTATAGTCTTGGAGAATTTAAATAGAGGGGTTAATAATAGACTGAACAACATTCATGCAAGTTATTCCTCCATGAAATTTTCTATAAATAATTTTGAAAATGATAAGGAGAAAGGTATCCTACTTATGGAGACATGGATCCCCGTGCAATATGAATTGAGAATGATGTTTATCACAGCCAAGCAGGATGCTAATCCCCCTGAAAATCTCAAGCCTACCATTCAGATTGTAAATGAAATTCAGGAGTTCAGGGGAAACATGGAGCCTTTGGAAACCAGGATAAGGGAATTGGTCAAGAACTTTCATGAAACAAATCAATGGTCTCTTGCCATCCATTTTAAGGGATGATGGTAACACTAAGACCTTGTAGGACTAAAGAAGGGAAACCAATGAAGTCATTTCAGGTCAATCTGCTTCAATTTTTTAGGGGCATGATATGGGTATGATAAAGAGGAACATGGACATGCTAGCCCATGTAAAGATTGTCCTAGAAGAGTTTGATAAGGAATCTAATCAAGTTGTTACCAAATACTCACCTTATAGAAAAAAGACTGATAAAGTCATGAGTTTCAATTATCCCACAAAGGACAAATTCCTAGCCTGGAAGAATAAATACAGATGTATTGGAGGAATAAGTTATAAATTGTAGGGGGTAAAGTAAATTTTTGGTATTGAATCTACAACCATGATGAATAATAGATGGGAGAGAAATAATGCATAGCTTAAAAATAGTACAAATTAGGCTTTTGTTGAAGTATTACAAAATATTTCTTTCTCTCCAACATGGAGATTGGTGGCGTAAGTGGTGACACAGATGGGTTGGTCTTTTAATTTTCTATTGCTTTTCATGCCTTTAAAGTTTTTTTGATTGGGTGTGCACATGGATAATGCTTTTGGATCATGAGGAAGATATTTTGATGCAATTGCAAGGAATGAAATATGCCTTTTGGAAGATGAGTGTATCTTCTTCAGCTAATAAGTGTAGTTTTTGTCTTATATGCTTCCCTCTATTTCAAAGGATGCAAATTTAACCGTTTGGGGAATTTTGAAATTAAGTTGAAATGTATGTCAAATGTAAATGTGACTTTAATTGTAATTTGGGTTGATGCTTGTTGCTCCCATGTTTTCTATAAATGGGAATTCAAGTTCAATTACATAGGTCTTTATGGTTAAGCAAATTTTGAGTTCATGTAAGAATTATTTTTATATTTTCAAGCACAAAGAAATAGATTAGAATTGAGTCTTAGCAATGCATTCATATTTTTAATGAGGATAATGGTTTTATAGTAACAATGGAAAATGAAGGATAATTGAAAGTTCTAGAATTAGTTTCTCTCCTTTGTATTTTTCTTTTTGAATTATTAATAAAAGGATCAAGGTTCTTTTATTTTTCTTCAATCATTCTAGTTGAATGTGTGATGTCATTTTTTCTTTTATTCAAAGAGCTAAGTAAATACTTAAATGAGATCACTAGTTTGTGAGGTTAAGTTCAAGGATAATTAAGTAGTTTATATTTTTGGATATGCCGATTTGATACATTGCAAAGCATTATATTAATAGTATTTAAATGTACTTGTCTCCATTTCTATTGTATTAAAATTTATTTCACATGTGGGTCTGTTGCCCATAGACAAGGCACTAGTCCATTTATTTGGTTATCTTTAATATTAGTGAGCCTTCTCATACCTAACAAAGAACACAAATCTTAATGATAATTTTTGACACACCTATAAATGTAGTATAGTGGTATGAATTACTGCTCATTCCTTGCTTTAGGTATAATTCACTAAAGGGTCATCCAAATCCTTAAAGAGTTTTGTCTATTTGTGATTGATAGGAATGTATCTGTTTGTTTCAATGTTCATGATAAAATAGAACACGAGTATCATATAGACATTGTTGGGATCACCCTCCTGGGTTTCACAAATCTCAAAGATTATAGATCTAGCCTAGCAAGCTAGTACATGTTTGTTAGCCAATCCTCACCATTATTTACCATTAAATTGTGGAAAGTTCATAGATAGTGAATGAGATCAAGTCTGGCTCTAAGAAAATAACCAATAGATTGGCAACTCTGTTGGGGACATTGCTAGTTGAACATCTCTAGTTTAGATCTGGTATAGTCAGAGTCAAATACTTTATTATTCTTCACTAATTTGGGAACAATTTGTTCAAATTTGCATCATAAAGTCACGTCCAATTTTATGCGTCAAGTTCTAGTTCATTCCTTCACCTTGTGCGGGTTTATTTCCAAGTCTTCTCTAATATTGTAAGTGTGACTCCAAAGTAATCAAATTTTATTTCCTAGTATCCTAGGTGACAACTCTGAAATCTCTTGTGCCCGTGCAAGATTAAAAAGAGAAGGTGAGAAAAGGAATTTTGAAGGATGATTTGACACGATGAAGAAGACCAAAAGCTACGTGAAGAAGCATCTTGAGTAGAAGTTGGAGTTTGAGTTTGTAAAGGACAAGCAACCAACCTAGATAAAGAAAAAGGTTGAATCAAGTAAGTCTACTGAATCACCAACTGATGCATTTCGTACTTTTAACAATGGTGTATCTAGTTTAGATATTCATAAAGAGACACATGAAGTTGAGGTGCCTAATGTAAATGAGGGAAGGTTTCCCACTGAGCAAGTTTTTATGAATGAACTTAGCGTGTCAAGAGAAGAAGATTGGTGGGAATTCTCACAAGATGGTAATAAATTCTCAAATCCATCAACTCCTAGGGTTGGATCTATTTTTAGTGATGGTAATTTGAATCCCAAAGGTGAATCCCCTAGTGTAGAATTGCACCCTTTCCTTGAAGGATAACCAACTAATATTACATTCTATACCCTTGAGTTGAGTGAGGCTAGAGATGTTTTAGAAGATGAAGAGGATATAGATAGAGATTTGCAAGCCTTAGAAGAGGAATAACTTAGGCTTAAGGAAGAAGAAGAACGAAGAATCAAAGAATTGAAGGAGAAAAAAGCTAAGGAGTTGAAGGAAAAATATGATAGAATTAAAGCTAAGAGGATTGAAAGAGATGCTCAGAAGCAAAGAATTGAGAAGATGAAGGAAGCTATAAAGAAGAAGGAAATTTATGAAAATGCTTCTAGGTTTTCTAATAAGATAACTCCTGATCCTCCTAAGGAAACTTTCTAGATGGGAACCTTTGATGCTTACTTATACCACATTTTTTGTAACCACTAAAATCTTATATCCATTTGATGTTGCTAAACAATCACAACCTATAGATCATGGGAAGAAGCCCATTGACCAGCCTAAGAAAACTACCTTTAATATTAATACCACTACCAACACAAATACTTCATCTAGTAATTCTTCCACCCAAAATGTTGAAAGCAATCCCACTCCGTCAAATGCACCTCCTAATCTCGAGATATTGAGGTTGCAGTTGGAGAATGACAAGTTGTAGAAAGAGTTGAGGAAAGTTGAAATTGAAGCTGCAAATGTAGAAATATCAAGGAATATATCTTTCCTTAAGATATCTATGATTGATCTAAGAGCTTCAAGCTCTGGACATACATATAATGATTCACAAAATAAAAAATCTGAGGGACACACTCCTGGTAGAGGTGGTGGTGGAGATTAGGGTGATGGAGGTGGAGGAAATGGCAAGAACAATAATTCCTATTTTGAAGATGATGATGGAAAGAAGAAGGGAGGTGGTAGTAATGATGAAGATGGAAAGGGTAAGGACAAAAATAATTTTGATGACTGAAAGGAAGATGAGCCTATAAATTCTCATAGAGACTGAACTATTTAGAGATCGATACAAGTGGATAGATATCAACAGTTGCACTTTACTAGAATTTATAGGTATCCTAATCCATTTTCTGAGGACTTTAGGCCTGCCTTGATCAGATTCTCTGGTAACAATGCCTTAAGTGGTGAAGACCAACTCAATTCTTTCGCTAACGTAATGGATGATTTTGAATTAGAAGCTCAAGATTTAATGATGAAACTATTCATGCAATCACTCACTAAGGATGCTAGAGAATGGTATATAAATTTTCCTTCTAAAAGTATTGGTTCTTGGGAAGAGTTTAAGAGGCTATTCAGAGAGCATCATGGTGATAAAACTGATTCAAGGTTTCTTTTAAATCAATCTAAGAATATTTCTAAAAGCTTCAATGAGTTTAAAGCTTATTTTAATGCGAGGTTTTAAAAGGCTATGAAAAATTTTCCCCCTCATTTATAATTGAATGATAATGTATTCTTGGTAAATTAATGCAAAATCTTTGATGCAAAGATGAGCTACCGCCTACTAGAAAATAATCCTTAGACATTAAGAGAGGCTTATAAGATGGTAGTTCATATTGATAGTATCAATAGAGCAATTGGTAAGGTAGGGAGAAGAGATGATGTAAAAATCGTTAAGAATCTAAAGAGAGGGGATACAAATGTGGTGCTAAGGTAGGTTCACTTGAGGACAAGATTGGCAACTTTACCAATACCATGAAGGATTTCAATTATAGACTTGCTAAGCAAGAAAATGGTCTATCAAATGAGAAGTCCAACTATCATAAGAATGAAAGACCCCCTCAGTTGCAAGATCACCCATACAACACAAATTGGAATAATGGGAAGATATTTCCTAATAATTAGAAGAATTTTAAAAACAAGATCCCTCAGATCCTTTATAGAAGAACTTAGGAAATTTCATTGATGAGACCCCTTGGTGCATGGTTTGTAAAATGCCACATTCTTCTTATCAATGTGCAGTTGCATAATTGGTTGAAGTTGAAGAAGGTGTACCTGAAGACTATGATCAGTCTAATGAGGATTATGTTTACATAAATATGATTATGAATGGTTTTGATTTTGTTGACAATGAATGCTCATTTGATTTGGAGTCTCATGAACTTGATGTGGATAGCCAGAGGCATATAGCTAGCACATATCACCAAAAAGTTCTCTCTGATGAAGATGATGGTAATAATACTGAAGTATACATATCGGAGGAAATTGAAGATAATCTATCTCTGAGGAAACCTTCAAAGAAGGAAATTTCAAGGTATGCAATAGCTTTGGCTGCATAAGCCAAGGGTCCTATCATTAGAGGAACATAACGGTGGGTGGTGATCAAGGTAGTCCTTCTAGCCTCTTTATTAAAGAGAAAAAATCTAATGGTAAGAGAGAAGGACTTAAAGCCAAATAAAATAAGGGGGATAAAATTTGGGCTAAGAAGTTTGATAAACCAAAAATAGATGGAGAGCCCAAGTCACTTGTTGTTAAGATAAAAGCACAAAAGAAGAATTCTGAATCTACAAGAAAATATTTTTGGCCTAGAGTTGAAACAACAAAGGATCAGTAGAAGGAAAGAAATACATAACAAGGTATGATCCCAATTTATTTTCCTAAATATACTCTTGTTGATATGTTTTAGTTGCTTAGTCAAGTAAAAGTCTCTATTCCATTGCTTGAGATGATGAGAATTGATGAGCACAAACAAAAGGTAGTAGCCCTTACCAATGGTGCTACTATAGCTTGTAGTGAATTAGTGGTGTCCACTCCACCTAGAGTGAGTGAGAAAGGAAATAAAGATAAAGAAGTTGAGGGAGTAATCACTGAGATCCCTCATATTTTTCTAGGAAATTCAGTAACTACCTATCTTGGGAAGATATAATTTTTTTTCTCACACTAATTGTTGAGGGGAATTTTTTGAAAAATTATATCATTGATTTTGGAGCATCTAAAAATATAATTCTAGCCAAAATCATGGAAGCATTGGCACTAAAATTTGATAGCACCCATGACAAATTCTATGCTATGGACTCAAGGGAAGTCCTTGTGACTAGTATAATCAATGAGATTCCTTATAGACTAGCTACATATCTAGAGGAGTTCAAGATGAGTGTGGTAGTGGTGGATATCCATCCTAACTATGGAATGTCTCTATCTAGGAAGTGGAGTACCTCCATGGGGGAAGCATGTAATGTGACATGTCTTATACTACTTTCACAATTAATAGTAAGGATGTCAAACTAGTTAGAGATCTGAACATTTCATATATTTTGGAGCATTCTCTTGAGGATGATACAATTCTCTTTATAGATACTTATATCAGTGAATTCAAGGTGGAAGAGATAACAAGAGAAAGTAACAAAATTTGATGCATTATGGTTAGGTCCTTATCTGATATCAAACACTCGTTGTGAAGATTCCTACTTTTTGGAAATCTTAATTGGAGAATTTATTGATCTTCTAGTACATGGACAATTCTTGATATCATAATTCTCTTGAGGTATGTTTCTTTTCCATGTACACAATAATGTTATTTATATTTTGTATAGGTTTTGTGTGTATTTTCTTTGGATTTTTTTGTTTGTCTTGTCTAGGATTTTCCTTATTTTAGTTCTTTGGGATTGGTTTGTTTCAACACTGAGATCAGGCATCACACCATGTTTGTGAGAGGAATGTGTCCTCGAGCTGGAGCCACTGGTGGAACCTTAAAAAAATTTCATGTTCCACTAATTTTACATTCATACATGGTTGATTACTTGGTCTGGTTGGTTTGATGACTAAGGTTGGTGTCTCAGGGTTTAGGATTTATCAACCTTTCATTTCTAAACCTTAGTCTTTTATGCTATTTTTATCTATTCCCTCATTGACCTACTATCGTTGGTTACTGATATTCCAATTCATAGCTTGAGTAATTAAATCCATGTATTGATCGAGCCCTATGCCTAGGATTTATTGACAAATACCTCCCATGAAATATTATTTATTTTTGGCCTTATGTCTAAGTCTTTTCCATAACCAGGTGTTTTGAAATATTTAGCCTTTTATCCTAAGGTTAGATCTATGATTTAAAAATGTTATCCCAATATTTCCCATCTAACCTAGGTGGCCCCTTTAAAATAAACTTTTATGCATGTGAGAAATTGCTATCACCTATGTGCATCCATTGTGTGCCTCATGAACATCACACTTTTCCTTTGTCCCATTGATTCCATTTCTACAATGAGCAATGGACTCTTTTCTCTTGCATCACACACTACATTTGTATTTCTAAAAGCTTATTTCAACCCATCTCATTTGTGAGATGAGAAATGCCTTTCAATTCCCTTCATATCACTAGTTTCTTTTTTATTGCTAAAATAACAAAGCATGCTAGACTCATTGCATGATACACGATGGCCTTTTGTATACCTTTGTTTCTCACTAACCCTATACATCATGCTTTTCTTTATACCACTCACTTCATTACAGTGATATGTGATGAGTGATAAGGAATGAAGGACCATGATCATGCCACTTGTTAGAATCTTATACCATTGCTCCTTTCTCTCATATTTCTTGAAGCATTCTCACTCTTAAATATACTCCACTTATATGTGATGAGCGATGTGGAACTATCAATTTGCTTCACATCGTAGGATCTCAATGCATCACTTGAACATTGTCAAACCTATGGAACATTTATACGATGATCAATGGGCGATGGGAGAATATCCTTACAAATATTCTCTCCATCACAAGGACTATTCACATCATTGTTTCACTTTATCAAGTGGGAGGCACTTTCGTGACACACGATGGCTTCATGAAAGGAAGTGGTGAAAAATGTTAAAGCAGCTACATGGTAATCTTTTAGAGCATCACACAAATGGTTCACATCGCTAATGTAGGGAAAGGTACCAAAATCAAAATGCGACATGCATAGGTGATGGAGAGCCATTGATTGTGTTTTAAATCAAATAGATCAATGATTGAATTTTAAACTTAAATGACTAAGTGTTAGAGCATTCCTATTCGCTAACGTGAGTTATCTCTCACCATAAATGGTAAATATACTTGATCCTAAGGCCATTAAAGGGGTGAATTTTTTTTTCCACTATTTTTGCAAGAATTCAAGAGAAGAAGGGAGAACAAGATCTTCAAAAGAGAAAAATTTGAAGAACAAAGTGCTTGTTTTCTTAGGTAAGTAAAGTTTATACTCTCCTATACCGAATTTTCAAAGAATAGGGTTTACAAGATTAGGGTTGTTGATTTATCTAATTTTTAAGGAGATTTTCATAGTTTTTGTATTGGTTCCAGTAAATAAATTGGTTTAGTTGTAGAATTTGAGTTAAGAATTCTACAATTCTGAAGATGGAGCCTTAGTTATTTTTTTAAAATTGAAAACCCTAGTTCTCTTAAGTCTTACAAAAATGAGTCAACCCAGTGAATCCTCTAGGCCATAATTAAAGCCTAAACATAAAAGGCCTAGAAAGGTAAAGCTTAAGGATGATGTACAAAAGCCATAAGTATCAAAATCATTTGAGAAGAAGAAGGCAATGAAGAGAGATTTTACCAGGTTAATGGAGGAAGGTGAAAAATATTCATCTTAGGTGTAAAATAGTAGGGAAAAGAGAAATTGGTTGAGTTCTCACAAGCTACTTCCAAGATTTGGTGTGTGGAGTTGGTGAAGTTGTTGTACCTTAGAGTGGGTGGGAATTGTTTCCTTATGCTTTTAATAGAAAATTTGCTAACCACCCAACATGTCATTTATGGACATGTGACCTTGGCAAACTTATTGTTCCAAATTTCTTTGTGGAGATAGATTTCATTCTAGAGTTAGATAGGTTATATGAACCCAAGGACAAGGTGATCAAGAGGTCTATGGATGGAGCCCCTATGTTGGATATAACCAAAAGTTATATTGTGGAAGTTTTCAACTTGAATCCTTCTATAACTCTCTCAATTAAATTTTGGTGGCTTATATCAAGAATATAAGTAGAATAAATATGGATACAAGACAAATGTGATACCAAGGCACAAAAGAAATGATCAGAACAATAAGGTTGTGGATATTGGGCCCAAGGATGTTGAACCCTTTGATTGTGACAAATTTGAAGTAGGAATGTTAGTTATGGGTTATGTCAGGTTCTTGCTAGGAAGTATGACAAAAATATGAATGTCCATTTGATGGCTATGGCCATGGACATTCAAAGAAAATATTAGAATAGAGGGTTTGATTATGCCTCTTACCTTGTAGAGGAGATTCACAATTACTTGGTAGGCTTGAGGGATGCAAGACCCACTATGAGTTTCAAACATTATTCACTTTTGATGCATATGTTGTTGTAGAGAGGTAGGAATGTATGGAGGAATTTCATGAGACTAAGAGATAAAGATAATTAAGATAATGATCTACTTGTGTAGATGTAGACCCACATTTGGGACCAAAATTTCCCAAAATCTAACTATACTAATTTGTGCAATGGTTTCAAGTTTGATGTTTTGGAATAATTGGGTTTAAAGCTAGTTTACAAAATTTTAGGAGAATACACCACAAAAGCACAACTGGGGTGACTGGTATTTACATACCAATTATACTACTATTAGAGTCTATGGAGCTTTGGTGCCACCCCATTTCGTACTAGTGTATGTATTTGACAAATTGGATTTCATGGAAATAATGTGGCAATTGTATGTCATGGATAAGGAGCATTTCAAAGGTACGAGGAAGGCATCGCTCATTTCCCCTAGATGTTCTTTCTCATATTTTGTGGTCACTTTAAAGGATGGTATTGAAAAATTCAATACCCTAATCAGCAATTATAGGATGAAACAAGATATAATAAATAATTGTGACCTTGAGGAAGTCATTGATGGGGAGAGGAAGGCAAGATGAAGGTCTAGGTTTCATCACCATTTTCTCTACACAAAATATGTAATTAGAAACTTTTTGTGGAATGATGCAGTTGCTGAGAGGAAGAATGAGTGGAGAGACATATGTGTTGTTGAAGAAAAAATATTGAAGAATAATCCATTTTATGTAAGTCCTTATGCTGAAACAAAGGATCCTTATGAGCAGGCTATGGCATTTTTGGGTGCTTATAAAGATAAAATTTTATTTGAGAAGGTGAAAGAGGTTGAGGAAAAGGCAAAATTTTCCAAGGAGCAACATGATACAAAGGTAAGGAGCCAACTGACTCAATCTATATCTCATGACACCCAAATGCAAGCAATGGAAATAAGAAGTGGACCAGTAGTTGACCCTTTTGTTGCATGTTTTGAAACAGAGTAGGGTGGTGGAGATAAAATGCAAAAAGAATTTGCAGAACACAATCCTCATTAGTAGGAGGTAGATCAAAGGTTCTCCTCCTTTAAAAGGAATGATGCTCTTGATAATTTTGTCCTAGATAATAGGATTGTGAAGTGGGAGTATGATGAAGAAGCGGATGATGATATTAGAGTAAAGGCTTGCAAAGAGTCCATAAGTGATGACACCATTATTTATATTAAGAGGTTTAGGGAAATTTTCATCCAAATTAGAAGCCAAGACATTAAGAGGAGGATTGAGGATGCAAAATTAGAAGTAGAACCCTCATTGTAGGAGGAGTAGGAGGAGGCCGAGAAAAAAAGAGAGGAGAAAATAATGAGTGAAATTGCTGCAATCACCCCTAAGGAGGCCATATAGTTGGTAAAGGATAGTGGCATTCTATTATTTCCTAGATGGGACCTTACATCAACTATTACATTAGATACAATAAAAAATGATCCAAGTGCTTCCATTTCTAAGGAACACTTTGATAATAAGGTATTTGGTTATGGATTCAGTCCTAAATTGCACACTCTTGCAATTTGGTCTATGGCACCCAACATAGGAAAGCCTGAGGTCATAAAGTCATTTGAAGATGGCATTGGTGTTGTTGTGGTAAAAAGAGCCACTGAGATTTCTCCCACACAAGTTTCATAATTAACTATTCATGCAGCTATGTTAAGTGCAAACACTACCCAAATATCTCAAGGAAGATATGACAAGTTATTAGAGAAATACAATAGGCTTTTGGACTAATACAACTAGATGGTAGCTATTGTTGCACAAGCCAATTTAGCACATAAGACCTTGCCTTCTCCAACCTCCTTTTTTGACTTGTCTTCAGAGGATAGGGAGACTTTATCCATGAGAATCAAAGGTTTGAAAGAAGAATTACAAATATAAAAGTACAATGTGAAGAAAGCTAAGGAAGAGATCTCAAAGGTGGTAACTAATATATTTGATGATGTTTTGAGACATAGGGTTTCTCGGATAGTGCACAAGTTATACAATATTTGGAATGTTTATAAGAATATCCATGAAGCCCAATTAAGATAAACTCAAGTAGAAAATGGTTTCTAGAATGATTAGAGAAAATGGAGTGCAACGGTTGGTTCTCTAGAGGAGATTATGCCAAACATGAAGTAAGAACCTAAAGCACCCACACACATCCCTAACTTGATAAAGGTAGTTGAATTGTTGTGAGAAATATCAACATTTCATGGTAAGTTGGTGTGCAACTTTAGAACAAATTGAAAATGTTTAGAGACATTGAAGGGCAAGGAATGCCAAAAAATTTAAATGATGAAGGGGATTTGAAGGATTTCAGTGCATGGAAGGATGATTTGGGAGGCTTGCTCCCATATTTCAAGGAATTTATTATTCTCAATGATTATACCATGTTGAATAGTTTTTTTGATGACATGACTAGGATTGAAGTAAATATGGACACATTTATCAAAGAGGCCAGGGTATTGATTGATGCTAGGTACAATCTACACAAATCCAAAGTGTAGAATTTATTGGTACTCAATGGACCACAAAGGAGGGGTATAATACATGGCTTGTAAAATTCATAGATTAAGCCCTGGATAAATTATGGATAAAATTATTTCCTCTCAATTTCAAGGTTGATGACAAATGGTGTTGATGTGGAAGTGTTCTGCTTTTTCCTTTTCTTGCTTTTATGCTTTAAGTCCTACAGTTTTGGAGATCACATGGAAAGTTTTATTGCTCATGGAAGGAATGTCTTCATCAACTAAGGAGATTTTTGGAAGGTAGGAAGTATCTACATTGACAAATAGAAAATGACTTTTGTCTTATATGAATACTCCCCCTTAAGTTTTGTAAATATAATGATCTTTGAAATGTAAATGTAATTATTAAATGAAAAAGTGACATGTGTACATTGGCCCGAGGCTTGTTTTTCTCCCTTATTTTTATAAAAGGGAATTTAGGGCCAAGTGTAGGGATGTTGGTTGATCAATTGAAAATAAAATTTGTAACTAGGTCTAGATAATAGAAGTTTGAGTTTGTTTCTAGGTTTTAAAAAGTTTTGAGTCTTGTAATTATGAATGTTGATAATAGTACTATCATATTTTGAAATATAAATGAAATATATTCAAGGCCAATGTTCTCCATTGCATACTTTTCATATATTATGAATACAATTGAATCAAAGGATTTTTATATTCATCTTCATTTTTTTTCCTTTGAATGTTTATTCATTGTTAATACACTTGTTCAAAGAATGAGTTAAATCTATTTTAACATGAATAAAGGTTTATGTGAATGTATTGATGGATAATTAAGTATTGTTGGTTTGGTTTTTGATCTCAATGTTGTAAGACACCATTGATAAGATTTTTTATGAGAGGAATAATGTTGTTAGATGTTTTCAATTGCATGGTTTAAGATTTTGTACCCTAGGATAAGGCATTGGTCACCATAGGTCATTTCTATGTTATAGTTTTCTTGATCTTTCATAGCAACTACATTCAAATCAAATTTAATCTTTATTTTCTATATGAATGTAAGTCAGGATGAAATTATACCATTTTCTTGCACTCTAATTTGATATCATCTATAATGCCCCGCCACGCAAATCCCATAGGACAACTACAACATTAACATTTTTTTTTTTTTTTGAAAACAACAATTACATATAACAACATTACACAATTATACAACATAAATATAGCACAAGAATTAACCTAATCCTATGGGGTACATGGTGTGTTACTTAAACAAACCCAACAATTGAAACAAAAAATTATTCCAAGTAAAGCAGAAGAAAGAAATGTGAATAAAACATAATATAAGTATGGCATTCATTCATCAAAAATAAGATATATAATCATAAACATAAATAACATATTATTACATTCAACTTCAAAGTTCAAGATTACAAACGTGGAATATTTTTCCACAGGTATAACACAACATAAAACCAAAGTTACATTACAAGGCCATTTCCCTTATAACATTGGGAATGGTACAACATAATACAAAAGTACAATAATGAGAGAGAATTATTCAAAGGAACAATCTTCTTTATGTGAGTTTTGAGATCATTACAACTGCATTTGTGTCACAATCACCTCTTGGGGACCCAATGGGTGCATTGCACATTTCCACCTGACCGTGTGAACCCGAAGGAACACCCCCCATGCAAGGAGTCAATAAGAAAGAACCCTCGGCCACAACTCAAACATAAAGGAATTGTGCCATAATGAAGCATGCCTTCCATCCCTTATGATCCAAGTCAAATGCTCTATGATTACCGATTTGTAAATTAAGATAAAATTCCATATGGTGAAACCTTTTTGTGGATTGGCTATGGTTAGAATTCTATCTTAAAGTTAGGATTCAAGACATTTTTATTTAAGTATCTTGCACTAATGAGCATTTGTGTTTTTATACATGCCCCATGTTAGATTTTCTCCCAATGCTCTATTTTTTAATCTTTAATCTTCTACATCAACACCACCTAGGTCCTTGTCCTTTTGATCATTTCCTAAGCAAGCAACGATATTCTTTTCTTCTCATGTGCACTATCTCGTAATAGCTTCCTTTTAATTCCTCTTATACATTTGGCCAATTTTCTTGGAATATTTAAGCATTTATATTGGACTTGTAGACAAAAATACTTTTAGCATTGTTATTCTTCCTTCTAGTGTCAACTAACTATTGGAAGAATGATGATTTTGTTATTGATGTTTTTGTTGGTAACATGAACATGTGGGATAAGCACAAGGTATACTATTATGTATTGTATTGTTGTCATTGATGTCAACATTGTATCATGCTTTGGAGTTCATTGTGTAGATCATTTTGGTTGGCTCTAACATGTTTTAGGATGTTTGTAAATGGAAATTTTGCAAGAAGGTTTGATTCAGTGAAGGCATCTATGATGAAAATGACTTAAGTATTAATATTAATGATTTTGTGTTCAAAGCATCTAGTTTTTGGGTTCACACTAGTTCGCTATTGAATATTTTTCTCTAAACTTCTAACATTTTTTTTTGGTTGATAGAGGAACTTAATTCTATAATTTTATCTTATTTTGGCTTTTGGTGTGAAAGTTATGAGTAAATGTATTTTGACTTAACAATTATAGGTGTTTTCTAGTTCTATGCACATGAGTTAAAGAGTTTGTACTTTTCCGTAGATTGGATCTTAACTTTGCAGATTTGAGGATATGTTGACATATGTCAATAAAGCATGTATTCTAGATGGCATAGTGTTTTCAATTCCACACATTTGAATATGGGTATACAGTTGGAGAATTTTTGTATTAGGTCTCTTGTGGTGTCAGCCTAATAGGTTTGAAGGTATGTGAAGCTTATTTAAGTATTGTGAAGTTGAGTGGGAGATATTATAGTTCCATGCCAACCTATTTCAATTTTAAAAAAAATTTGAGTCTTGGTATGAAGTTCGTGTGAATAAATCTTGAGTTGACAAGTCCTATTTTGTATATTTTGAATGATGCATCTAATTAAGTTGACCTAATTGATGTTATGGGTGAAGAAGACACATAAGAAAGATCATTTTTGGTTTTTTGATTAATTTCCTATATGAAAGTGATGTGAATGATGTGAATTGAGTGAATACATTGTGAATCTAAGTTGTTAATGTTGAGCACAATATTAGAGTGATGCGAATGTAATGGAAGGAATACTGTTACATTAAAATAAGATTAATTGTGTAAAGTTAATCTATTGATCTTCATTGGAACTATATTTCATGAAAATGATAGATGTAATTGTAATAGTTCAATCTAGGCTATGAGCCACAAAATTTATTCTATCTCTTTACTTCTTTTAGTGAGAAATGAGTCCACTTGGAAAATGAGTCCACTTGCAGTGATCAATTTTGTAATAAACTATAACCGGTTAGGAAATATTGTGAGTTAATCAACACCGTGGTTTTTCTCATTTTGGGTTTTCCATGTATAAATAATGGTGTTCATGTGTTATGTGATGTTGGATGTTTTCATGATTTCTTTCATTACTAAAATTGAATATGCTATAAGTATTGGATGTTTAAATGTTTAAGTGGTTTAAAGAAATACTTATTCACCCCCCTTCCAGTATTCCAAGTGTTCAAAAATTGGTATCAGAGCTTGGTTCCTTGGAAGGAACTTACCCACTTGGGGAAGATCTTGGAGGTTGAACACATGGCTATTAGAAGATTGCATACTCCTCTGAAAGAGATTCATGTTGTTGGATCTATAGAAGAAGATTTCATACTTGATATGAATGGAGAACTCAAAAGCTTCTCTAGAATATCTTGAAAGAATTGAAGGTGAAAACATATATCTAAAATAAAATGTCAAAGAAGAAGATGAATGCATCAAAAAATTGAGAGAGAAAATAAAAAAATTTAGAGAAAGGAATAAGGAGGTCAGTTAGCAATTGAAGCAAGAAAATGAAGAAATTACCTGTCTAAAGGTGAAAGTTGAAGAAATAAAAAGAGTTTAAGAATGCTTGAATACAATGATGAAAATAAAATCTAAATAATGGACATGGATTGAATAAGAAGGTGCGAATATGATATCAGATCTAGAAAAATCAAGGAGTCATGAAGACAAATTCAAGATGAGTTCTACAAATCTTGATGAAATGATTCCAAATAAAAAGGCTCTAAAGATAAACAATGTTTAAGATTTGAAAAGGGTGAAAGTTAAAAATTAGATCAAATGTCAAATTCTGAAGAGAATAATGAAGACAAGAAGAACAATGTTAAGAAGATACAAAATCAAATGAATGTAGCTAGAAGACCACTGGTTAGATAGCCAAATGCACAAAGGTACCCATATTTTAATGCTTTATGTTATTCTTGCAATAAATTTGGACATGACGCTATGGAATGTAGAAGAAAAATGAATCAAAATATTCCACCTTTTTTTGGTCATAAGGCTAGTGTGTGCAAAAGTCAAATAATGAATGGTTATAAAAATGGTATAATGGTTCAATATTTCAATGGCTATTGTTATACATTCTATGGATTTGGGCATAAAGCTAATCAATACAGATCTAAAATGAATGAAAATAAGATTGGTCAAAATAATTTCATATGCTACAATTGCAACCAACTAGGAAACATTTCTAAGTTTTACATAAGCAAAAATATGAAGAAGGATAATCTGGTAAAAAAGAATGATCCACTACAAAATATTGATCTAAAAAAAAGGAGATGGATAAGATTTGGAGAAATAAGGAAGAGATTAAGGTTAAGGATGAATCTATACCAACATCTGGTGTAGATGTTTCCTCTAGAAACTAAGTTGAGAGCTTTGGCTCAGGGGGAGCTTTAATGAAAATATTTTATCCCTTGCCAAAGAAAATGGTGTTGATGCTTTAGCACAAGGATATGTGATGTAGTTCAACATGCTTGATCTTTTGAAGAAATTTTCAGTAGAAAATGTTGAAATATAGAAGATTGTAGAGCATTTAAAGGTAACTATGCACACAATAAAGTATTTTCTTGCTTCATTATTTGAAGCATTCAATAGGAAATTAGGTTAGTTTCAAGGGTTATAAAGTGATTTTACTTAGCCAAATTCATTCACAAGTATTAAGAAGGAGAAGAGAAATGAAGAAAAGATTTGGAGTGATCAAGGCAATTTGTGATCTAATGTGTTCAAACCCTAATAAAAATAGTGAAGGAAAATATATTTACAATCTTTATTTGCCCTAGTTTCATAGAGAAATTTGTTGAAATTAATTTGAATTCATTTTGAAATGGCTACACCAATGGTTATTGAAGTTATTGATAGGCAATGACCCAATTTTAAGAAACATCTTGTTAAATCCACAAAGGTCAGTCTGATAGGTGAATTTTCATGTCTTCCATATGGTGCTTTACATACAAATGATATAAGGATTTCTATTCATAGAAATTTAGTGGATCATAATCATTCTAAGCTAGGTGAGGTATGGGTGAAAAAACTTACTAGAGATAACATTACCTTGAAACTAGAATATCAAAACCTAGTTGCGAAGAAACTTGATGTGTGAAAAGGGTTTTCAAATTTTTTCTTTGATGATAAATGGGTTAGAATTGCATTGAGAAGAATACATGATAGATTTTTTTGGATTGATATGCCTGGGTTAATCACAAAGGATTTGATTAGAGAAGTTATAGGTTTGTGCTCCATCAGACTTGTTTCAATACTCAAATCAGTTAAAAATGAAGTGGTCATAGAATTAAACGGTGGTACATATCACAAGAGGGCCTTGACAGTGAATAAAATAACAAATATAGTGACCAATTATGCAACTATGATGATAGGTTACAAGATTTACTTTGCACATAGAGAAAACTTTATATTTTCCACTGTAATCAATGTTGCCTATGAAATGGTGGAAAAAGGAGTTGACTATGATCTTTGTGAGTTGTTGAGACAACAACTAATGGAATATTTGGAGAAGACCAAGGAAAAGAAACATTCATTTAAGTATGGTACCATAATTGTTTGTCTACTTTTCTAATTTTTGAGAGAATTGCCTAGTACTAAAAGTGTGACATGGTTGAAAGGAGAACCTATTGCACATTAGATTAGAGATTTTTTGAGAGGTCTTGGTGATGCAGAGGCACAATATGAAGCTGTTGAAGCTTTCTTTTTAGTTTTTTAGAAGATTCATAAAAGAGAAATAATCCCTAAGAAAATGGTGGAAAGATAAAATGATGAAATCATATTCATGGTATCAATAGATGAATGCATCATTCAAGTAGTTGAACCAAGGAAAGTGTGAATCCAAATAATAGGATATGAGATTAATAAACAAGAGATTATTGCCTTAGTTTATTTGATGCTTAACAAACCTAAGGATACCATAGAAGGAAGATATGGCACCTATGAAGAAAAATCAATGGAGGTGCATATGGAGTAGACAAAAATAATAATAAAGAAGGTTGAAAAGATGGTTTCACAATTTGTGGAAGATATGAGCTTCATAAAGGAGCAAGTGGAGCAAGAAAGACCAAGTGTTGGATCTCTAAGAAGATCATCAAGCACTAGAAGATCTGATATAATAGCTACCAACCCTCCTACTATTAAAAAGCCCTCTAGGATTAAGCCCCTTATAGGAGAAAAGATAAAATCAACTGAAAGTCCTCTAGTGAAGGAGAAGTCCCCTCTAGTTGTGTAGAGTACAAGGTCTAAGAAGAAGAAGGCTACTTTGATAAATCCACTTGTAGCCCCTTCTAGGAAGAGAACATGATAAAAAGTAGTAAGAGAAAAGGGCATAAGTGCAAATGTTAAAGAGGAAGGATATGAAGAAGAAGATGGACCTCAATCGGTATGAAAGAGAAAAGATGAAGCTTCATAGATTGAAGAAAGTTCCAAGAAATAAAGAGTGGATGTTGTGGGCATTGATGAAGATGAAGAAATAGAGAAAGAAAAGAAGGCACTTTTCATCCACATGAGAGGAAAGAAGGGAGAAGCAACCAAGAAAGTATCCTCAGAGAAGAAGAAAGTATAAATAAGGAAGAAGAAGACTCAAGATGAAAGTAAGAAGAAAAATGAAACACCTCTAGTAAGCACACACACTCCCACAAGGTTAGAATAATTGTTTAATAAAATTTTGTATCATGAAATGTTAGCAAAAACTATAACCTATACATTGAAACATATGATGGGGATAAGGTCATCATTGTAGAAGCTATCATTGAGTATATGATTGTTTTAGAAGTTGACATGAAGAACATTGAGAACCAAATTCCTATAGAATTGTGGAATGTCTTTGTGAAAAGAAGGCAAGAAGCAATAGAAAAAGAAGCAAAAATATGCATTGAAGAATGTTGGTGCTCCTCTCTCTAAGGAAAATAAAGCCACATTGGTTGAGTTGTATAGCATAGAATTTAGGAAAAATCAAAAGGTGGCTACCCTTATGGTAGGAGACAAAAGTGAGGTTGAAAGCCTCTAGAAGGAGAAAATTGACAAGATTGCAAACATAGCACATGAGTATGGATTGCTCAAGAATGTACAAAAAATCATGCTCCAGATGTCAATAAAAGAGATAAAGAAAAATACATTGATTCTCAACATGGGCATGTAATAGATGAAGGATATGCACAAGAAAATGTTCTTCTAGAAGTGGAAGAAGTGATAAAGGAAGATGAAGAGGTAGAGAAGAATGTTGAAAAAGAAGCCACCACTGGTGAAGATACATCAAAGGATGATACCTCTCCTCCTTTGGTACCTAAAGGGAATGTTGAAGATACATAAGGAAAACCAAAGACAACTCCTCAAGATATCATAAACCAATCTATTGGTGAAGAAAATGTAAATAAGGATGAAGGAAAGGAGAGTGGTGACTAAGAAAATAATGACAAGGTTGGTGAGGATGTATTAGAAGACACAAAGAAAAAAGCAGAAAGACTAGTGAGCTCTAGAAAGAATGGGGAAAATGAGCTGAAGGAAAATATTGTGAAGAAAACAAAGGCTTTTGATGAATCCTCTAGGACCTCTCGAGATTCCTTGAAAAATGTATTAAGCATGCAACTCAATTTTCAGCTTGTTGTATCAACACAACTACTACAATTACCTATACATTAGGGGAATGTAGACCATGAAAATATCTACCCACTTCACAAGATTTAGTTGGGAGATGTATTCCATGTATATGCTCGAAAGGAGATTATAGAGTCCCATCAAAAAGGTGGAGAGCTAATGAATGAATTTGTAAAGACTCTTTAAGAGGCCATACCTAGTGCAAACATTGACACTTCACTTTTTGGTATGGAGAATTTGAAATTATTAAATGATTCTTTTAAAGTATGTTTTTGGTCTTAATGGAAAATTTTAAAATGAGATTGAAAAGAAGATAAATGACAAGAAGAAGTTGAAGATTAATGATAAGTGTTCCCTTGCACACAAAAAGTTTCAGGAAAACCTCAAGAGTGAACAAGATTATGTGGGTAAGGAAAATGATCTATTCTAGTATTACAAAGTGGCCTGGATCCACATAGAGCATCAAGAGTGAAATGGACTCAATTGATTCCCAGATTAACATTGCTTTGAGTTCCTATGATCTAGCACATGACCTGATTGGAAACACAAGAACAAAAATAGAAGATTTGTATGAGAGATTATTCCAGCTGTAGACGCAAAAGGAGAAAATAATTTTTCAATTTGGAAACATAAGTGACTTGGTAAATTCTAAATTGATATATGTTTCAAGGGTTGTTTTGAGTGCTAACAGGGCTACACAGATCAATCTGGTACCTAACACTCTGGAAGGAGGAGAAATTCTAATGGAGCTAGAGACAAAATGCAGAATTCGTGGGAAAACAAAGAAGTTTTGGGAAGAAGATAAATAGGCCTAGTAGACACATGTACAAAATTTTCAAGAGTCAACTTCCTCTAGTTGATAATATTCCTTAATCTTTATGCATTTCTATTTTTCAATTTTAGATTCTTTGTACATGTAGACATGTAAAAATGACCTAACACTTATCACAAATCCTAACTAAAATATTCTCATCATCGACATCATTAACATTTAATATCATTGCATTTTACATCATTTACATCAAAAACCCTAATTTCCTTTATTAATTAAATAATCTTTAAATTATTTAATTAATTCACTTTTTCATCATTTATCTAATTTTTATTCCTCCTGATTAATTAAATAACATCAATTATTTAATTATTTCACTAATTTATCCTATTCCTCTAAATAAATTAAATTATTAATACTTAATAGTTTAATTAAATAACTTTTCCCCTTTCTAAAAAAATAATTAAATTAATTATTCAACATCATTCAAAAAGGTCAACAAACAAATATAACTTTATTTGTTAAAGTCAAACATGACTTTGCACATTCAAACTAAAATAAAAATTTATTAATTCAATTATTTAATTACCTTCACCCCTCTTTGTGATTGAGAAAATCAAGCTCACTGATTGCTCACTTTGATTTGCTAGCTAATTCATCTATTTCCTAACTATTATTTCCTCAATTCCATAGATTAGGCAATAAATTTCCTCTAATGGTTCAATTAACATCCTTAATTTATTCGATCACATAAGCTAACTGAGCAATCTAATTCCTCTCAACAAATTTCAACCATTGATCTTGATTCAACATTGTTTAATCTTGATCATTCATCTCAAAACATAAAATCTATAAAATAACCTTAAACCTTCACATAAATCATTTAGAATTCACATAATGAAGTGTTGCACAATTACCTCTTGAGCACGTTACGAGATATCATCATAATTATAGTTCAACATTGCACAAATTTAAGCTTTTGCAACACATAATGTAGGCTTTGCATTGATACAGAAAAAGAATTTGACATCAAATGCAAATACAACTTCGACATGATATGGGTTAAAAGTTAATAAGTGCCCAGTATCTCCTTGTCACATGCATTATCAACCCTTGATTTGATTTCCTAAAAATCAATCTTTTCCATTCATTTCAAATTTGACCTAATGTTTCCCTAACCCTAATTGTGGGTTGTTATATTGAATCTTGTCCATTGATTCTAGGGCACTTATTAACTTTTAATCTTGGCCATTCACACAAAATTGCATTTTATATAAAATGACAATTTTGGTCTCATTTTTGAGGGGAGGCAGCTTCATTAGGCAACTTGATAGCTCTCATTTTCATATCTTGCAGCTTCATATCTTGCAACCTCACGTTCTTGCAATTTTATATTTAAATCCTTCAACATTTTCTTAGTGCTTGTCATTGTCATTAGATTCTCATCATAAATCTGAGGGCAACATCATATTTCAGCAAGTTGAGAAGGTATAATGGAGGTCAGTCATGGAGGATGAAGATATCTAGTGAGATTGTTTCATCTATTCCTTTGCACTTCATTATTACTTTGGGTTTTTCATGTTTTGCATTTGATTTTCTAACCCTAGAAAAATACCCATTGTTACATCTTCACACTTGAATCTTTAGGATTGAAAATTGAATTTCTATGAATTTTATGTCATATTTTTCATGATTGGTGAGTGGAGTGTGTATCCTCTCCCCCTACATCTTTTTATGATCTTGGGTGACGAGAAACACTTAGATATTTTTTTGAGTCACCCTTAAGAGAGAACCTACTAGGAGACATATCCTACAACGAAGAACTCCTAGTGATTCCTGCAAGAACATTTACTAACAAGCTTTAAATAAAGGTTTCAAAATTGTAATGAAAGTAACTTCAATCCTAGGTGACAACATGTTGCACCCAATCCATCTCCAAAAGCGGAATGGAATGATTGAAGAGCCTTAAGTGGATAGTATATGGTATTGTGTGTATGATGTTCATGGTTTGTCACTAAGAACCTTATTTTAGAAGCCATCCTTGTTTTCTAAAACGTTCTTTGAAAGTGGTGCATCATAACTTTTCTTCCAAGAAGTTACTTACCAAGTCTAATTTTTGGTTGAAGTGTAGAGCTTAAGAGTTCATTCTTAACATATTTATACACTCCTCCATAAATTGCATGTAAAATCATCCCTTCGGGGCAAGAGGTAAGCCTACCTAAAAGAGTGTACCTACTTAGGGTGACTTGATTGATGCATGCCAAAGTTATTTTATTGACATCAAACACCTTGCTTGATTTAAAAAGAACACATTGAAACAAATATTTAACTTTCTTATCAAAATTGCAAACCCTTTGGACTTATTGTGAATACTTTTGAAAAGCACCCTATATTCGCACTCGTCAAAAGATATCTTAAAAAAATATCTCTAAAGGTTTTTGAATATTTAGGCTTACATTTAAAGTCACATTTATACCAAATTCAACATTGGGAACTATGGCTTTAGTATCTTGACCTTCACAAACTTTGAGCTTTTGTGGAAAGAAAATTACTTAAGCTATAGACATTTAGAGTCAACAATTTTTAATGTTGTGTTATGTTGTATTACTTTCCAGAATTCTCAAAATAAATTAGAACAACCAAGACTTCAAAATTACAAACTTGTCCAAAATTTAATCAAAATAGAAACTAGAAAAAAATGTACATAAGCCACTACTGTTGTTATTTTTGCTGCTATTGATCTAAGCATTGTTGCAATTGATCTAAAAAAGACTACTATTGCTCTTTGGTTTATGACAATGACTATCAAAACTTTGCCACTTTTGAAAAACAAAATGTAGATGACCTAACATTTTCGCTATTGATCTTAATATTGTCATAGGTGACCTATTTTCCAACCATAGTTGAGATAAATCTAGCTGATTTTGACCATACTGCCAGTTTTTCCTTCATTGTTCACTAGTCAAAAAAATTACAACAAATGCCACTTTTGATAAAACTTACCATAGTTGTTCTTAAAATTCAGCTGCTATTGACCTTAATAGGGCTTCTTTTGTTAGAATTATTGCTATCACTTTCTCTGTTACTAGTCACAACTTGAAATAGAGATTGAAATTTCTCTAAGTTTGACCATAGTTGTCCTGCATTTCAACTACTACTATTATTAATATTGTCGCTATTGCCCTATTTTTTGGTGTAAATCAAAGGTTGATTCAAATTTGGTTAATCTTTTATCTTTTGAAAACAAAACAGTTAGACTTCCAAAACACCTCATACGTACATCATTCCATATCTATTTGCAAATAAAATCAAACGCCACAACCTAGCTTTGGGATTAAAAATAAAAAGCACAACTTGGATTGTTCCTTTACTCTCAATTTCGAAGATATCAAAATTTTCTTATACCTTAAGGCTAGTTCAAGTAGATCTTCAAAACATATCCTCTAGAAAAACAAAGTGAAATATCAATCCAAGTTTTCTACATTTTGAGTCCCAAAATTAGCATCATTTCCAAAACATCCACCAAACATCACAAAATTTATGACCATTTGGCATCCTAATACTCCCATTCAACAACCATATCTTATTGCACCTATTATACAACCAAATCTCACGCAAATTGGAACAATTAGACATTATCAGTAGTTTGAGAAATTTCATTTTTGAGAAAAAAGAAACACCAACTTAGTGGAGAAACATAGCTAGTATCCTAGACAAAGAAGAATGAAAAGTTGATCTTGCCACTAAAAGGCTAGTATCACCACCTCTTGCGGGGAAACAAAAAATCATGGCTCACCTAAAACACCTTTTAAATAGAAAATCCCAAAAAAAAATCATTCTTTTAAAATAGAAAATCCCAAAAACAAAACATCATTTCATTCCATAGTTAGAAATCACTAACTTTCACAAAGTATTAGAACTTTTTTATCAAAACCATGTGATCTCAACACAGAAAAAAGATGGAAGCCAACAAGAGTAGCTCAAGTGCACCAAAAACAAACAGTACCAATGAGGAAGCTTACCCATGGGGGTATAGACGAAGTGACCTTACAACTCCTCAAAGAGAATCCAAGTTTAAAGTAAACCAAGATCAACCCCCTAGTGAGGTAGAAGTACTTCTTATACATAAAGATGAAATTGCTAAACAAAACCAACCTCATGATTCTCAAACTTACACTATAGAAGAAGAAACTAGTGATGAGGAACTTACTAAGGAAAGACTCATAGAACACTACCAAAATCCTAAATTGCAAAAGATTATGGATAAGATGCTTGGGATAAATTTAAACCAGCATTTCCTCGCACTTGCAAAAAGTGGTACAAAACTACCCATTGAATTCATTGTGGACAAGCTAAAAGATCCAAATATTATCCCACTTGGAGATCAAACAATAGCTAGACAAATTCCAAAACCAACAATGAACACCAACATACCACCATTTTTTTCAAAAAAATAATGATCAAACACAACCCAAGGATAACCCATTGTTTAGACAACCATCCCAAACTGAACAAGCATTTGTGGCACAACAGTATCAAGGAAATACATCCCAAAAAATGCTACAAAATAACACTATGGAAAACATGGGAAATATTCAAATAGACCAACAAGGTGGTAACACATCACAAGGACAATCCATGCCACAACACACTCCATACATTGAACCTTCCAACAAATTACAAAAGCAATAAGGCAACCTTCAAAAAACTCCACAACAAGGTGTACCATCAATGCAATACCAAGGTAACCTTCAACAAAATCCACAACAAGGTGTACCATCAATGCAATACCAAGGTAACCTTCAAAATTCCTAACAACAAGGTGTGCCACAAACAAACTACCAAGGAAACCTTCAAAAAAATCCACAACAAGGTGTACCATCAATGTAATACTGAGGTAACCTTCAAAATTCCCAACAACAAGGTGTGCCACAAACAAAATACCAAGGAAACATTCAAAAAAATCTGCAACAAGGTGTACCATCAATGCAATACCATGGTAACCTTCAAAAAAATCTGAAACAAGGTGTACCATCAATGCAATACCAAGGTAACCTTCAAAATTACCAACAAAAAGATGTGCCACAAACAAACTACTAAGGCAACCTTCAACAAAACCCATAACAAGGTGTACCATCAACACAATACCTAGATACCCTTCAACAACACTCACAACAACAAGGTGTACCATTAGCATAATAACAAGGTACCCTTCAACACAATCCACAACAACAAGGTAGCCTTGAACAACATTCACAAAAACATGGTGTACCATAAACAAACTATCAAAGTACACCCCAAACTTAACAACACTCTATCCAACATCAACATCATCAACAAAAGCAAGGGGGACTACAAATCCAATACCAAGGAACACCTCAAGGTCAATATCATGGTACAAAATAAGGACCCAACCTACCTTATACACAACAAGGACCTAACATAACTTGTGTGGAAAATGGCCTTCAAAATCCTATGATTACATAATATCCAGTTTACAATAAAAAAAACATCATGTGATAACAAATATACAATACCCAAAATACTCAAATGAGCACACAAAACAATGACATAAATGTACAACTTCAAACACTCAATCAAATGATATCAAATATACAAATTGGAAAACCCAAGAAGAGTTATGCTCACCAAGACATTTTTCCATATTTGTTTGATCAAAATATATGCATGATATCTTTCCCAAAGGCTTCGAAATACCAAAATTTGACAAGTATAGGGGAAAAGGAGATCTAATTGATCATGTACATGATTTTTTAGTATCTTGCATGGAACTATAATGAAATGAAACCTACTTGATGAGACTTTTTCCATTGAGCCTCACTGGGTCTGCTATAGACTGGTTCTCATGTTTACCACCAGGCATTAGAAAATTTGATGAATTATTAGAAAATTTTGTCAACCACTTCCTGTATAACATAGAACAGGACATCACAATTATATACCTTTATAAAATCAAAAAAAGTTAAGGTGAATCATTTTCCTCGTCCCTACAAAGATGGATACACAAAGCGAGCAAAATTAAGTGGCCTATTCCATAGAAACAAATCGTCGATGTCTTTATCTCCAATGTACATGTAGATATCAATTACAACCTCATAGTAATATGCCCAAGAAACTTTGAGGAAACTATTGAAAAAGGTATACTTATCAAAAGAGCCCTTGTTGCAAGAGAAACACTCAAACTTTACAACCCAAAAGATCAACCTTCCACTTCAAATGACAAACCCAAGATATGGGTGAAAAACAAGAATGCAACCAATGATGAAGTAGTTGAGCTAAGGTTGTACACAATGTGCAAACACCCAATATGCCACAAAATTAGGTCCAAACAACACAAATAGGTTATCAATAGAATAACCAAACTAATTATCAACATAACAATAAACTCAGCTATCCACAGAATAATCAATAACAAAATCAAGGATAGGATAATGAAAGGAGAACACCAAGACAATATGACCACCTGTGAACGAAATTACTCCATTGGGAGAATCCCTTGAAGTGATTATCCATAAACTAGTCAACAAGAACCTCATCATGATAAATGATAGAGAGAATTATAAAGAACCTAACTTCAAACACCCTTGGTATAACAAGAATGAAAAATGTGAATTTCATAAAATTAAGGGGCACACCACCAAAAATTGCATGATACTTAAGAATATTGTGCAAGATTTAACCTAAAAAGGAGAGGTCGACATATAACATTCGCCTGGAAATAAAGACCTACAGATTTACAAGGATCCAATCCTCAACCATTTTAGGGGAAATAATAAAGGGAAATAACAATATTACCATAAGCTCACCTTCTCTTTTGGTGAGGATATCATTCTAGGTCATGTCTCTTGGGAAGATCATACCATCCATGTGGTAACCATATTAGGCACAAATCCCAAATGTAATGCAACTACCCAAAGGGAAAGAGCAAAAATCCAAGGAGCACCACCCCTAGTTAAAACCACAAGTAAGTCATCAAGTGACTATAGTATTGTGGAGAAACTCAAGAAAAATCCAACTTTAATCTCCATACTTGAGCTCTTACAACTATTGCCAGCACATAAGGAGATATTGGAGAAGGCACTAGTTGAAACGTCAGTCCCAAACAACCTTGACATAGATCAGTTTCAAGTCATGGTTAGCAATATCACATCCACCCATCATTTAGCATTTTCTGAGAATGACCTTCTACAAAAGTCTTTCCACAACCAAGCTCTTTATTTAGAGCTAGGTGTTCACAAACATAAAGTCAAGAGGGTACTCATAGATAACAGTGTAGGTTTGAACATTTATACCTTAACATTTGTGAAACAACTAGGATACTCTGATGATTTCATAGAGAAAAGAAAGAGCATCACCATCAAAGCTTATGATGACATGGAGTGCAATTCAGAAGGGACAATCAAGCTACCTATTTAGATAAGACCAACAATAATAGAAACTACTTGTCAAGTACTAGATCTCAAGATTCCATACAACCTTCTTTTGGGTTGACCATAGATTCATGCTTTGAAATTAGTACCATATACATTCTAGTGATGCCTAAAGTTTCCTTATGATAATAAGGAAATTGCCATATATGTTGACCCCGAAACTTTCCACCATTGTGCTAAATTGTAGGAAAAGTATAAAAATATTCAAAAAATACTCAACAATGATATATATTTTCACTCCTTTTCATATATTGACCCAACATCTCTAGATTCATCCTCCACTACACCATCATAAACTAAGGTACCTAAATCTGATACCAAGATTAGAGTGCTTGATAAGGGCTATGGGGAATACCACTTCAACCAGTCTTTTTGTATTGGCATGCCTCGCCCCACACCAAAAATATATGGAGGATTGAAATAGATCAAACATGTTCAAACTATAACAATGATAGTCAAACACACCATATTCACCAAGTGGGGTGACATGCAAGATGAGGAAGTATGCAAAGAAGATTTATCTTCGTGGATCTACAAAGAAGAAGGACGAGAAAAACCATTACCTCCCATTCCTATTGATGAAAAGAGCAAAGGATATCAACTAGCAAATAACATGAGATTTATTAGACAAGGGGGCCTTGGTCTACATGTAAAAGGTAGAAGAGAACCAATCATTATGGAAAAGTTCCCAAAGAATCTTGGATTGGGTTATGGTTCATCTAACATGATAACCCCAAATACTAAAAACACCCATGAAGAAGAAGCTACTTCTACCACTGTTGAGACCTCAGATATGTGAAAACATCTAGAAGACTATTTTTATATCCAAAACATGTTTGACAACCTCAACATAAATAATATCATTGCTAAACCTACATCTAAAACCACATCTGATGACGACCATATCAAGATGGATTCCAATGAGTATGAATGGGATTCCTATGACTCTAGTGAATACATCTTAGATACCTTATGGAGCTTTCAAAAAACTAGTGTCCCTAACCTAGCTACAATATCCATAAGTTTCATCGATACCAATGAAAAAATATCCTTGCACTATCCACAATCGATATTGGGACAAACAACATTGCACTCCGATTTTGGATACATTCTAGAATGATGAGGCTATTGTGGAGTTCATGGGACTTCAAACCAATATAACACAAGGAGATCACAAAGCAAGGTATGTAATAGAAATATATCAAGGAGCATATTTTGGATGGGAGATTATGTATTGTAGTTACAAGAACAACTTACAAAATTTTAAAATAAAAAAGAGGTCCCCTAAATAAAACCACAATTTGGATTTATCAAATCCAATAAAGAGAAAAAAAGGACACATATAAAGGTGAAAACCTCTCTAAGGCACCTGAATATGGAACATTCAATCTCCCCACCATAGAATATCAAGAGAAATCAACACTCCTAGTTAAAGACATTGAAACTATCAATATTGGCATAGTAGAAACACCTAAAATTACATATCATGCAACATCACTTGATCTTGAAGAAAAGTTGAACTTCTCAAAATTTATCAATGAAAGGAAAATCAACTTCGCATGGACATATGCAAACATGTCAGGGATAGATCTAGCATTGGTCGTGCATCACCTAGCAATATTTACTAGAGCTAAACCCATCAAGAAGAAGCTACAGAAGATGCATCTACAGTAACACTTTTGGTAAAAGTAGAAATATAGAAACTATTAGATGTGGGTTTCATCAAACCAATTGATTATCCTAAATGGGTTTCAAATCTAGTACCAGTATCAAAGCCCACTGGGGGCATATAATAATTTGCATGGAATTTTGAGATCTAAACAAGGCTTTCTTGAAGGATGACTTCCCTCTTCCTAGCATAGACATGATTGAAAATCTAATTGTAGGGTATGAAATTCTATCACTAATGGATGGATTCTCTAGATATAATCATATCAAAATACCCCCAAGGACAAACATAAAACAAAATTCACTTGTGCATGGGGAACCTTCTATTGGAACAACATGCCATTCGGTCTAAAGATTACAAGGGCAACCTATCAATGAGCAATGACTACCATCTTTCATAATATGCTGCATAAAACTATGGAGGATTTTTGGATTACATACTACCAAATTATATCAAAAGAGAAGACCATTTTACCAACCTAACAAAATTATTTGGTAGGCTCGAATAGTACAACTTGAGGCTCAATCTGAAGAAGTGTGTATTCAAAGTAACATATAAAAGACTACTAGGGCACATAGTAAAAAGAAGAGGCATTGAGGTAGATCCTACTAAGGTGAAATATATATTAGGAGATTCATTACATAATTGGAAAATAAGTTTCATTTGTTCACACATCTGCTACATAAGGATATCACATTCAAGTGGGATGGAAGATGTGATTAGGCATTCCAAAACATCAAGGAGTATATACTCACTCCTCCAGTATTAATGCCACGAATCCTAGATAAAGAAATGATCCTATATGTTTCTACAACACAAGTAGCATTAGGAGCTCTCTTAGAACAAGTAGATGTCCATAACAAGGAAAGAGCAGTCTATTATATCAACCAAAAACTAGTGGGCTATGAATTGAACTATTCACCCATAGAAAGAGTGTGTCTATTTATCATATTTGTGGCACAAAAGTTGAGACACTACATCTTGAATAGACAAGTAAATATCTCAAAAGTAGATCCCCTAAAGTACCTATTGGAAAAAGTAGCTCTAACAGGTAGGATCAATAAATGGGTAATGATACTGAGCGAGTTTGACATAGATTACATAGAAATAAAAGCTATTGAAGGAAAATCATAGTAGACCAACTAGAAAAAGCACCAATGAATGATCACTAGCCTTTAACAACAAAATTTCCAAATGAAAGCATACTGCTAACAAAACAGACAAGCCATTTCTTACGAGATACATTATATAGAAAAAGTATAGATAGAACATTTCTTCAATGTCTCAATATGGAAGAAGCACAAACCACTTTACAGGAAGTGCATGAAGGCATTTGTGGGTCTCACACAAGTGGACCTAATCTTGTACAAAAATTGCTGAGAATAGGGTACTATTGGCCATCAATGGAACAAGAATACATTCAATACTCAAGAAAATGTTGTCAATGCCAACAACATAGTGATCTTGTTCATGAACTAGCATAGGAACTGAGACCTATAACAACACCATGGCATTTATTGTAGTAGGGGTTAGACTTGGTAGGTAATATATCTTTTGCTTCATCCAATGGGAAAAATTTCATTATCACTGCAACTAAATACTTCACAAAGTGAATAGAAGTAATTCCATTAACATACATCACAAGGAAACAAATATCCAAGTTCATCTTGAATTATCTAATTTGTAGATATGAAATTCCCCAAACCATAATAATAGACAATGGAACCCCATTCAAAAACCAAGATGTCAAAGAGCTTTGTTCAAAGTTCTTTATCTAGCACCGATTCTCCACACCCTACTATCCCCAAGGAAATGGTCAGGATGAAGTGTCCAATAAAACTATCCTAAAGATACTAAAAAAGATTGGTAATGACATTGGATATGATTGGAATGTGTAACTAAATCCAACCCTATGGGCTTATCAAACCAATATTCGTACACCTATGAGGGCCACACCTTTCTCCTTGGTCTACAGATCTGAAGTTGTCTTACCTATTGAACTTGAAATCCTTTCACTGCAAATATCCTTGAAAGGCATGGTCAACAATGAGGAATATCGAGTTTCCAGATTGAATGAGTTGGAAATTCTAGATGAAAGGCATTTGAGTGCATTAAACCATCTCCAGGTTTATTAGAATTGTCTCAAATGAATCTACAACAAGAAGATCAAAAATAAAAACTTCCAAGTTGGTGACCTAGTTCTAAAAGAGAATCAAAAGATCCAACTGAATCACAACAAGCTAAGGATCTGAAGCTTATCAATTAACTAATCTTGAAGGAGAAACTTTAGTTGAACCATTGAACAACAACCATCTTAGAAGGTTATATACTTAAATAAATTAGAGTATCTCAACAAAAAATCTATTAAAGAAAAAAATCAAGAAAAATCAAGAAAAATAGTAAAGAGAAATAAAATGTTCTTTAAGTGAAAACCACTTTGTGGCACTTCTAGGACATATACCATAGTGAAAACTTAAAAAATAGGTGCTACATTTGAATAATACCTGCATATTTATCTATCAACACTATGTAAAGAATCCACCCATATGTCCCATATTAAAACATGTATCCAACCATGGCTCAATGACTGATCAAGTGTTGAACCTTACCGCACCATCAAAATTTGTCTCCCCTAATAAAGGTAATCTTGTCTTGAACTATGGGAAACTTCCCAAAACTAGTAACAAATTGGATCATTGTAAATCCTATCATGGTTGAAAACATTAAAAAATAAAAAACATCTAGAAAACAAACAAAAATAAAAAACAAAATAAAAAAAAATCAAAATCCCAAAAAAATGTTATTCTTTGAGTCAACGCTAGTCGAACTACATGGTCTCTATGTGTATAACATAGGCAAGGATTTTATTTTATCAATTCAGTCCCCTTAAGTGTCCATAAAGGCCTTTTAACTTAGTCAAAAGTACAAAATTTAAAAACATTCAAAAAAATAGAAAAATCAAAAACATGTTCTTATAAAATAAGTGAAATACAAGCCTTTCGTGTATAAAATAGGAAAGGCTTATCTTTGGTCAACCCCCGAGGCCCTAGGTTAGTCCCAAAAAACAAAACATTCAAATATCTTAATAAAATCCAAAAAAAATCCAAAAAAATTAGAAATCTTCAAAAACAATGCCAGTCAATATAGTTGAACTATGATGTCTCTACGTTCATCATGTAGGCAAGGCTTATCTTTGATTATCCCCCAAGGCACTAGTTTAGTCTCTTTAGATTATCCTATTTGTTTCTAGAATTCTTGAAAACAACAAAAATAACATTAGATAAACTTAGAAAAATAAAAAAGGTCTTATCTTCATTATCACTTATATGCAATAAATGTGCATTCATAATAAAAAAATTCCACCCTCACCCTTTGGAGAAAGCAAACAACAAAAAAAACAAACACCAAAATCAAAAATTCCAAAATGAAGATCAGAATGAATGGATAACTATCAAGTTAAAATGATGCCTTAGTATAGACTACCATACCTATTTGAAAATTATATCAACAATCCTAAACTTGAGACTTAACAAATAAAACATTCCTACAATAGACATCATCAATGGATTTCATCATGAAACATCAAAACAACTATGGAAAGTGATACTTCAACATTGTTTAGCTTTTTATAGTCTTATCTTTTTTATTTACCTTACTACCACATTCCCTAGATCTCTCGAGGATGTCCATGCGGATTTAGAGAAGGAATGGTGGAATTAATTATCAATTTCTATTTGTTAGGTTTTATAGATATTTTCTATGATACTACCATGACGAATACTTGCTTTATTTTGTGAATGAATTTTTTTTTTGAGACAATTCGTGTAGTAGTTTCATGTTAGGTACTCCATACCTATCTATGTAATTATTCTAAAAAGTTTTAACACAACTCAGCCATATCCTCTAATAGGGTTTCCTTAAGTCTAGTATGAAAAATAATATTCTTTGTGTGTTGAGTCAAAGTCCACGCAATGGATACAAAACCACCTTGGTTATTAATACCCTGGTGCATCATGTCTATTTTCTACATCAAAAAGGATTGTTAAAAGATATGAATCTTTCAAGCAAGAAAAAACAAAACTCGTCAATAAATAACATCAAATTTATATCCATCTTTAAATCATTCAACAATTCTTCTAACTAACAGCTCCATCCTACATCAAAATATCATTAGTATCACATCCATCTTACATTCACCATTTTGTTAGTACATATCATAATAAAAAAATGAAACATCATCCATCATATACATAATAAATCATCATTCATCACATAGAAATATATATCATCCATCCATCCACATCATAAGCATACATCAAAATAGTACAAAACATAGGAATAAATACATCATCATCCATAATCATCTCATAACACATAATAAAGATGAATCAAAACATGGTATATCTCATATATCATCAAAAATAGGGAATGTCATATACATCATCAATTTACATGTGTGAAATTATATCCCAAATATATATATATATATATATGAGGCCACAACTGGGCCATTGAATGTATATACAAAAATAATGTCTACATAAAGTCTTTGATATAATACACATCATAAAGATCAATAGAACTTAGCCCTACTGGTCGTCCTGAGGTGGAGATCTCTTCTACTCCTGGCTCTAATGAGGTGATGACTCTAGCATGATTAGTGGCTAATCAAGCTACCTAACAGAGTGACCACCTGACTCCACTCCTATCTAACTGCTAGGCTCTCCCAAATGAGTCCATTGCTAAGCTTTAGGAACAAAGGCCTTGTAAAGCATCTGTTAATATGTACACCTTTGAACTAGTTTCTCTCACTTAGCCTGATGTTGAGCCGTAGGAATAGAGGAGGCCAATGAGATCTTTGTTGCTAGCCTTTGTTATGGCTCTATCACCAACTCCGGCCTAGCAACATCCCTCTCCTATTTAAAACCATCCCTCTTTTTCTGACATCTTGCTATGTAGTCAATGTTGTGACATGTGCCTCGATGGCCTACCTTCGAGAAATATTTGCATCTATAGCTGCTATCAAGTAGGAAATCTATGTTGTTGTTGTTGCATCCCCAGGTGGAGGAGGAGGACCCTAGGCTATCAGTTGATTCTAGTGCATAGGATTAGGTTGTCGATCATCATGCTATCCATCCTGGTTGTCCATCGTGTACAACTCTCCCTAATTTCTCAATAGCAATCTTGAGCTATTGTCTCTCACCTCTATGACTAGTCACACCTACTCTCCCAATGGTTGGCCGAACACCAACATGATCTATGAAACAAAGAAGAACCTAAAAATCCCACCACTGATCATAATTGCATGCCATCCCTAGGTTTAGCAATCTAGGCCATCCTCATCAAAATGGGCCAAGATGGTGAAACTTGGCTACAAAATCTATGGAAGAAGCCTTCTATCCCCACACCCTCACCTCTCGGGTGGTCCTCCTGAAGCGAGCATGATAAAAATTAGAAAACCGTGTCTGTCACTAAATTGGCGAAGAACCCAATCTGATAAATAATGATTGAGCAAATAATTAACATGACCGATCAACCATCGTGTCTGATGATAGTAAGGGAGATGCTCCTAATCATCATCCCAAGCTCACAACCTAAACATGGTCTCCAAATAAAACTAGGCATATCATTGATAACATGATGCTAATAAGATAGCTGGCTAGGCCAAGTGTAGTGCATAAAATTAGAATATTTATAAGAATGTGGATCCTTTGGATCCCAATCCATGATTCCATCAGGTCTAGTAATTGGGATGTGCTCCTAGGCCCATACATGAAAAAGAGTAACATCAATAGAGATAGAACTGCCTCCCTGATATGTAACTTTGTGCATATCTTTGTATAAATATGCAAGGAGAAAATGGCACGATGTGTATCTCGTACCTTTCTTAAATATCTTCTCGATGTAGATACCCCAACCAACTAGAAATTTCCTACCTCTTCGATCAAGAACTATGAGCCCCGAGACCAAGAGCACAAAAAACAAAAGATATAGGATTTTCACTATTAATGAATGGAGACAAGTCTATCTCCAACTCCACTACCTGAATGGGCCCAACACTAAAAACTTTCTGCATAGCACGGGCACCATGTCTAATAGCATAAATAATTATCTCTCCATGAATAGGATTATAAAGAATATTGCAAACATCCTCCAAGGTGATGGTGGCCTCACCGGTCAAAAAATGAAAAGACGACGACTCAGAATGCCATCTCTCCACAAGGGTGATCATCATTTCCCTATGAACTCAAATCAACAATATGTAGCATATATGATGTAATCCCATAGCATCTACGACATCCTTCTCAAGCTCCTAAAAACTAGTGATCAGGTCAAACAACTATCATAGTTGGCACTCCCTAGAAAAATTAGTTTGAGAACCGCCTACAAACATTCAATGCACAACGTTTTAGAATTTGCTATGAAAATGAAAAGAACCAAATACTACGAACATACTGGCTATAAATTTCATAATTAATAATAGTGGTTACTTTTTTGGCAATAGCGGTTAAAAAATGCAATAGTGGACCTATATTTATCAATAGTCATCATCTTGAGCATTAGCGGTACAAATGGAAAAAGTGAAGAAGCTTCTCAAAAGCATACAAAATTCACAATAATGACTATTTCATTCAAAGAAATGTAAAGGAGAAAATTTTAACCAATTGTGAAAACAAAAGCAAACAATTTTTTCACACGAAAATTTTTTAAGCAAAAGTGGCCAAGAAAAGAAAAAGTGATACAACCAAAAACATCAACAGTGGTAAGAATGCAACAAAAGCATTAATTTCATGAAATTACCTCTATTGCTAAAAATATTTTCTAGCATTAATTACTCAAAATGGACAAGAAAAAAATAGGAAAGGAGAAGTTACATACCACAATACCGGCACCCACGGGCCTCCCAAACTCACAGACCCCCTCTACATAATGTGGGGCTCCTAAAATCCTCAACATCATAAATTGAAAATTGAAAAATCAGGGAATCCAAAGACAAGAACTTACTAAGGGCTAAAATGAAAATGAGGTAAATTAAACCTTAATTACCTATTTTTACACCCCAAACCATAATTTTGAACCCAGGAAACCCTCCTAGTTTGAAATTATGAGCTCTCGGGAACATCTAAACCATGAATGAAGGTCCTATAGGCTTAATTTGTCTTCGTCTACACATCTAAACTAAAATTAAACCTTGGTGTGAGCTTGACCTAAAAAATGATTTTTTAGCCAACCTCTCGAGGGGGCAACCCAATGTTGTACTATCTTTTCACTGACCATCAAGGCATAGTGGGGCATATAAATTTTTTCAAATCTTGATCTTAACATCAAATTCTTTGAAACAAAGCAACCAATACTTTGTCTCAAAGAGGGGTAAAACGTAGACATGTAAAAATGGCCTAACACTTATCACACATCCTAATCGATAATTTTCTCATCATAGACATCATTAACATTTAATATCACTACATTTCACATCATTTACATCAAAAACCCTAATTTCATCTATTAATTAAATAATCGTTAAATTATTTAATCAATTCACTATTGGGTGATCCCACAAAGCTGGTTTACAATTCCTAAGAGGAACTGATTTTTGCTGAAATTACATATTTTTAGAAAATATAATGATTTAAGCCTTTAAAAGTTCCATTTTAAGGATTCCAATTGAAGAGGGTTTGATCAAACCCCCTTGGATAGAACCTCACTAGTTTTAAACCATACCTATAAATGAGTCTCCTTTACACCTATCAAATTGCTGATAAAAAATCGCTTTCGATTTACCTTTTGGGGGATCAAATGAATTCATTTAAAATTTATTTGAAATGATTATGGTAGTCCTTGAAATGAGTTATCCCATGAATATAATTTTAATATGTTTTGGTTTTATTATGTATGTGTTTTTTTAGTTTTATTAAACATAGGTCTTTCACCAAAAATCAAGCTCTCTATTTTGTACATGTGGAAAAATAGCAAATTATCAAAATGCCTTTTTTTAAATATGTTTGTGCTGGGTATTGATGTCCTTGATCCATAAAAAAAAAAAACAATGATTTTCGATACATACTGAAAAAGTTATGTTGTATACAGTTTTCCTATGTCTCAATTGCAATTGGTTTGACTTCGAAACTTTATTAACAAAAAAATATTCAATAAAAAACTATGAGACCAAATGAAAGTCCTAGATATCATAGTTACAAATCTAAATTTTAAAAAATGATAATTTTATGCTTCATATAGAAAAAGTTATGTTGTATACGGTGAGCGTCACTTTTTAAAATGTTGTTTTTTGAAAAAAATCAGTTTTCGTGGGAGATGGAAAAAGAAGTGCAATCTTATTCCAAAAAAATTGAAAAAAATATTTTTAGAACCTACAGCAAAATGTGATGAGACTCTAGTTTGCATCATCTTCAAATTCCTCACGGTTTAGCCGCTATAGGTGCCCGAATGTGAAGATTTAGTTAAAAATAATAATTTCAGTGTCCAGTTTGGCCAAAAATTGTAAACCACTATTGTGGGACCACCCTATTTCATCATTTATCTAATTTTTATTCCTCTTGATTAATTAAATAACATCAATTATTTAATTATGTCGCTAATCTACCCTATTCCTCTAAATCAATTAAATTATTATTATTAATTTTTGATCGATAATAGAGTTGATTTTATTAATTAGAAAATAAAGATTACAAGATATTCTCCTTACAACATCATTTTAAAAATCCACCAAACCCCATCAAATCCTATCAAAACCTCTATTTCTTCCACCACTCTAAACTACATTCAAAACCAAAGATTACATGCAAAGCTTCACTACAATTGCAAACAGGGTTTAAGCCAACAATCCCTAAAGAACCTATTTATAGGTCAAGCATTTAAATAATTTTTGGTCTTTCTCTTGTCTACAAACAGAGGACCATTTCAAAATATTTCTTCTCTTCCTCCTTGGCTTTCTTCCCCTTGACTATTTTCCAACCATCCTCCACCCTTGCAACCCTCTTCTACCAATCAGATGAACTTTTACAGGGACTCTTCCAAACACCATTCCCTTTTTTGATTGCTAGTTGGCTTTGACTGTCTTCCTTTCATTTCCCAAAATTTTTCTCTTGTGGTCTCATCACTCCTTTCTTCTCTCAACATTGGTGTTGTAAATTCTTTTTTTGACGCTCAACTCCTTTTCGCTTCCATTCAAAACAAAATTTTCACTGATCCCGAGTGGGCTTTCTTCTTGTGTTGAGACAACATTAGGTTGTAGTTGTTCCATCCTTATATCCTGATTTATCAGTGGCTTCTCTTCATAATTCAGGGCCTCATAAATCCATCCCTCCTCTTCCCTGCCTATCAGTTGAGAGCACACTTGCATCTCCTCCTATTTCTCCACTGTATAGTGCTAGGAAGCCACACCTTTCCACCAAGGGTTAGATTTGTTTGTTTTGTGTTTGGCACATTGAGCAGCCAAATGCCTAGTATGATAACAAATTATGCGTCTAAAGGTAATCCCTTCATAGTCTAGGGGCTGCACCCAACATCCCTTCAATGTTTTTATCTGAATCTCCTCTGGGGGCACCTTGGATATATCCATCTCTACCAAGATATGAGCATAATTCAAGTGCATAAGATTTGAAGACCCCTCATCCACCATTAAAAAGCTTCCTAATGAGTTCCATACAATGTCCAAGCAGAAATCAAACCAAAATTGTAGAGGAAGGTTAGGAAGTCTCACCCAAAGATGATCCATCTCAAACATTTCAATGGCTAGGTTAAAAGTTGGGTGCCATGGCTTTAACATCAACACATGTTTTCTTCCCAATCCTAATGATATTCACATAGAATCTTATTTCTATCTAGTTCCTTTTTGAAAAAAACAATAAAGAAGCCTCTTGCCATGGGATAGATTTGAACAAAACCTTCAAGAACAAGCTTCCAGTGATTGGAAATCCACTGGTGAAGAGTAGAAAAGCTTGGCCAAAAACCCCTGAATCTCCCAATCAAACCCAAACCTGCAAAATTTTTTTCATTAAATGTCACTTCTTGATCCAGCTCACCATCTAGTTCCAGTGTGACTTTTGTTGATGAGGGAAGAACATCCTCTCCTCCCCTTCCTATCAATGCTTTGTTTGGAAGCTTTTCCCCCTAGGAAGGCCCTATTTGTTTCCCCCCTCTCTAGGTACCTTCGATCCCTTAACTGCTCCTACATGCCCTGCCATAGGTGCATCAAAATCACCATTCACCAAGATTTTTTGTGCCAACCATTTGCCTCCCTATGACCTACATCCAACGCTAATAGAGACCCTGAATAACACTAGTCTATAGCCTTGGGCCGAGACCTCTTCACATCTCTCACCCTTGAACCACACACTACTAGGCTTACCCTGAGAAAGAATTCCTAGTGCCATAGAGGAAACCATTCCTTCCTCCAAAGCGCTCGATTGACCATTGCCAAGCAAAGGTCCCAAGATTTTTTCCCCAGTCGGAGTTGCACTAGTCCACATATTGCACCCATCACCTTCTGAATCACGAGCATCTCCAACCATAACATGGTCGTTCCTACTAGGGCCAATTTTCACCGATTCCTTCTCTTTTGGAGATTTCTGTACCCCATTTATGAGCAAGCTTCTTCACTTAACATTCTTTTTGCTTTTATCTACATTGTTCAGAGAGCCCCCAACCGCATCCTACAACACCTCACCCACAATGCTTAGACCAGGTAGAACCCTGACCGTTGCATCCTCCCCAAGTCAACCATTACCTTCCATCTAGTAATTTTTTTGCAAATCAATTAAATTATTACTACTTAATATTTTATTTAAATCACTTTCAACATCATTCAAAAAGGTCAACAAACAAATATAACTTTATTTCATAAAGTCAAACATGACTTTGCATGTTCAAACTCAAATAGTAATTAATTAATTCGATTAATTAATCATTTTCACTTCTTTTTGTGATTGAGAAAATCATGATCACTGATTACTCACTCTGATTGGCTAAATAATTCATTTATCTCCTAACTAATTCATCCATTTCCTAACTAACCCATTTGTTCTTCAATCCCACTAAAAGATCAACTTGATTTCCTCAATTCCACAGATTAGGCAATCTATTTCCTTTGATTATTCAATTAAAATCCTTAATTGATTCAATCAAAAAAGCTAACTGAGCAATATAATTCCTCTAAATAGCTTTCAACCATTGATCTTAGTTCAACATTGTTTAATCTTGATCATTCATCTCGAAACGTAAAATCTATAAAATAACCTTCAACCTTCACACAAATCATCTAGAATTCACATAGCAAAGTGTTACACAATTACCTCTTGAGCACATTACGAGATATCATCATAATTATAGTTAAACATCACACACATTGAAGCTTTTTCAATGCATAATGGATTCTTTGCATTGATACAAAAACACAATTCGACATCAAATGCAAATACAACTTCAACATGAGATGGGTAATGATATAGTTTATTGAATTCATTATTTGTTCTTTGTTTGCTAATAGTTTGATCATTGAATTCAGTAAGTTCATATTGTTCATTTTATGAGTAATGGGTATGGAATATTAATATTTGTTTGAATTATGCTTTTATTTGATTCATTTATGTTGATTTTTGTATGCTTTTGATTTCCCCCTTACGATAGTACATATTCCAATTATATAGATTGGTTTTTAGTACAAGTTATGGGTTTTACTCTAGTACATAACTTAGGGGGAGTCAATTCAATTTGTTAGCCTGTACATATGCATATATTTTTCAGGGAGAGATTTGATATGTGTTAGAAAATTTGTTGTATGTGCCCTTTTCTCTTGATGTCAAAGGGGGAGAATATTTTTGAGATGTTTAGGCATTTTTCCATCAATTCCAAAGGGGGATATTTTTGGAAGAATGAGGATTTTCCATTGATGTTGTTGGAAACATTAGCATGTGGGATAAGTACAAGGTATACTAATATGCATTGTAGTGTTGTCATGGATGTCAACATTGTATCTTGCTTTGGATTTCATGGTGCATATCATTTTGGGTGGCTCTAACATGTTTTAGGATATTTGTATAAGGAAATTTTACAAGAAAGTTTGATCCGGTGAAGGCATCTATGATGAAAATGACTAAGTGTTAAAATCAACAATTTTGTGTTTAGATCATCCAAAATTTGGGTCTACATTGGTTTTCTATTGAATATTTTTCTCTATGCTTCTAAAATAATTTTGTTGGTTGATAGAGGAACTTAATTCTAGAATTTCATCTTAGTTTGGCTTTTGGTGTGGAAGTTATAAGTAACAAAAGTTCAACTTAATAGTTACAAGTGTTTTCTAGTTTTGTGTATATGAGTTGGAGAGTGAACAATTCTCTATGGATTAGATTTTGAGTTTGTAGATTTGAGGAGATTTTGATAGATGTTAATAGAGCATGTATTATAGATGGCGCAGTGTTTTGAGGTTCGCACATTCAAATATGGGTATACTATTGGAGAATTTTTTGTATTAGGTCTCTTAAAGTACCAACCTAATAGGTTTGAAGGTATGCAAAACTTATATGTATTGTGAAGTTAAGTGGGACCTATTATAGCTCCATTCCAACCTATAACAATTTGTTCTAAGATTTGAGTCTTGGTGTGAAGTGTGTGTGAATAAATCTTGAGTTAACAAGTCCTATTTTGTATATTTTGAATGATACATCTAATTAGGTCGACCTAATTGATGTTATGGGTAAAGAGGATATATAAGCTAGATCATTTTTGGTGTTTTGATGAATTTCCTACAAGAAAGTGATGTGAAGAACATGAATTGAGTAAATACATTATGAATCTAAGTTGTGAATGATGAGCAGAATATTAGAGTGATGTGAATGTAGAGGAAGGAAGAGTGTTAGATTAGAATATGATGAAGAGTGTAAAGTCAATCTATTGAGCTCCATTGGAACTTGTAGACATATAAAATTGACCTAACACCTATCACACACCCTGATTAGCATCATTTTCATCAAAAAATCATTGCATTCCACATTGAACAGCATTGAATGACATCAAACGAAATCAAATGACATTGAATGACACCGAATGGCATTGAAACATCTTAGAATCAACTTGTATTGTCTCGAAACATCTCAAAATCAACCTGTAATGTCTTGGAACATCTCATAATAAACTTGTAATATCTTAGAACATCTCAGAACCAACTTGTAATGTCTCAAAAAATCTCAGAATCAACCAATAATGTCTCATAACATCTTAGAATCAACCCATAATGTCTCAGAACATCTTAGAATCAACCCATAATGTCTTAGAACATCTTAGCATCAACCTATAATATCTTAGAACATCTTGAAATCAACCTGTAATGGCTCAAAACATCTCAAAATCATTTAAGAACATTTTAGAACATCTCACAACCATCCCACAACATATCTAAAACATAAAATAGCATCCAAAATCCTAATTTCCTCTATTAATTGAATAATACAACATTATTTAGTTAATTCACTTTTTCATCATTTTTGAGAAATTAAATAAATTTCATTTATTTAATAAAGTCCTAAAATCCCTATTTCCTCTATTAATTGAATAAATCAACATTATTTAATTAATTCACTTTTTCATCATTTCAACCAATTAAATAAATTACATTTACTTAATAAAGTCCTAATCTAATCTTATTTCATTCTGATTAGTCAAACAATACCAATTATTTAATTATGTCACTAAATCACCTTATTCCCCTAAGTTAATTGAATTATTGAATCATAATAATTTAATTATGACACTTTCCCTCCAAAATTTAAATAATTAAATCAAACTATTCAAATCATTTATTAAAAATCAAATCAAACTAATGAAACTTTGTTTGCAAAAGTTAAACTTGATTTGTATGTTCAACTATGAAAAGTGTAATACCCCTCCGTTTTGCTTCTTGTTCAGTTTGCGTTATGCTTTATTTGGTTGCGGATACTTTGATACTAGACACATTTTGTTATGATGTTTTGATCACTACTATTGAGCGACAACTATTATTGTGTGTTGTGGATATTTGATTATTGTTTCACATGCATTATGGATTAATGATGTTAGTAGAGTTAGCATGAGATGTTATTATGAGATTATTTATTATGATGGTTATGTCAGTCTTTGATGAGTGTATTAGTGAAGAGGACGGATTCACATCACTCGCTTGTGAGCGCCCTGCGAATTCGTGATTTCTTCTTCACGGTGTGTATTATATGCTACATATACTATATGATGTTGTTTATTTGGTTTTCAGGTTGCAGGTACATGACATCAACTCCACCTGGTCTCATAGTTTTGAGTGTGTCGATCCAACGGTTAAGTTGAACGAGAGATAGTAGCTAGGTAACATGTGTCAGGTCTATGCCCTAGCCTTAGTGTGTCGTCAGTCCTGATTGTTGAGTCATGTTTTACCTTATTAATGTTATTTGATTCTGTTGGATGCATTATTATTAAATCAATTTTTGGAAATAATTGCATTGGTTAAAAGTAGTGATTATTTTATATTAAATGAAAAATTATGCTTTAGTGTTATATTTAAAGTTGATAATAAAATTTAATTTAGTTAAATTTTAATCTATTTAATTAATTAAATTTAATCTTGAAAAGATTGAATTTAGTTATTAAATAATTAAAATTAATTAATTAAGTTTATTAGATTAAATCAAATCAAATGAAATTGAAAGAAAATTGAAATTGCATTTTAAAGTCAATTTGGGTTTTCAAAAATTGAAAATGAAATAAATATCTATTTTCAATTTTGCATGCATTTGGAATTTAGGGTTTTAATAAGATATTTTTGGATTTATGTGAATTGCATGATTTAATTATTGAGAAGTTTTTTTTGGAGAAGAATTCATTCACGGCAGAAAAAAAAGAGGTTTTGGAAAACTTGCACAGAGAAAGGTTTGAAGCAGGTTTGGATTCTAGAGTTTGTTTTGAGGATAGTTTGTTTGGAATTATTGAAGTTTTGGATTGGAATCGTTGCATGTTCAAAGACAATTCAAGAATTCTTTGGAGGAAGCTTGTGTTAGAAATTCGTCTTCTTCTGTAGCTTCAGATTCTAGGTTTTGTTCTTGTTTTGTTCAATTCAATTTAATTGGTTTAAGAATCTATCTTGAATTAATGGTGAAATAAGTTAATTGAATCTAGATTTAAATTAATCCAAATTTGGGGAAAATTGTTAAATTTACTATAGGATTTAATTCAATAAATGGGGAAATTGTTGGAACATTGTTTAAATTTAAACTTGTTATTGTGCTTCAAACATTTAGGTTATAGTATGAAGATTTTACCCTTTGAAAACATTCAGATCTATTCTTCAAAACAAACCCTCTTAGAAAACCTTAAATGGAAAATCTAGATCTATTTAATTTTTCCTATTTTAATTTATTTGAAAATTGAAAGAATGGTTTAAAAGAAGTTAAATTTACATCTCTTGAATTTAGAATGAAATTCTGGAAAAAATTTAATTAATTTCCTATTACTGGTTATTTTATTTATTTTTCTCAGTTTTACTAGTAAATTTATTCTGTGATTAAATATATATATATTTATATATTGTATGTATTATATTCTTGAATATAAATACACATAATATATTTATATATATATATTTAATTGTTAAAGATTAAATTCATATAATTTTTGTTATTAAAATCATCGTCCATACGACATTCCTGAGGAATGAATTTTGATGAAACTTGTGGTATTTTATTTATGAAAGTATTTTATTTAATTTCGAAACTCCAAACTCATTGTATTTTATTTATGAAAGTTTTTCATTTAAGTTTGAAATTACAAATGAATGTTTGATTTGGAAAGGGTGAGGTTGATAGTGGTAGGTGGGGAAGGATGTACCCCACTGCCCATGCTTTCCCCTTGGGTGTTGCACTACCCATGGGGCAGTGCGCCCACTACTTGGGGGGACGCATTGTCCCATGGGGAGTGCAGCCTCCCCAAGCCACCCGCCGGCCGCTGTACTTAGTACAGTCGACAAATAGGCAGTGTACCGGCGGTACCGTCCACCGGATGGTGTACCGTCCAGTCACTATCATAGACCAATGTGCTGCGAAAAGGTGATTTCGTATTTTTCTTTTAATTGTTTTACAATTGATTTCAATTTTATATCATTCTTTAGTTAATGTTAATAAAATATATTTTATATGAAATATTAATATATAATATTTAATATAAATTAAATATGTTTTATATTAAGTATTAATATATAAATATTCAATATAAAAATATTTGTATATTGGGAAATTGGTGTTTAATTTTGGATTTCATATACAAAATTAATCACTTTAACAATTTGGTTATTTTCTTTTTTGAAAAATTGAAGGTTTAAGTCAATGCTTATTGTAGATTTTATTTTCTATAGTTGAATACAAATATAATATATGTATTTAAAAATATAAAGTATGCTGCATATATTTTAAAAATATATTTATGTATTTATTATTTTTTTTAAGGCATATGATTGCATGCAAGTATTTAGATAGCAATTTTAACTGAAACAAATAATGTGCATGGTTAGATAAGGTTGTGAAAAGTATTTATTTTAAATGAGGGAATTTATTTGTTTAAATGAAAATTAAGAATGATAGTATTTTAATTTCTGCGAGAAGCATTAGATAAGCATATGGATTTAAGATATCCAAATATAGTATTTTTCATTATCAATGCATTATTATATTAAATTCCCTTATATTGATTTCTTTGGGAATGGGTGATTGTATTTTAATTTTGTTAAGTCTTCTAGTGTTGTGGGTCATTTCCTTGTTAAGTTAATGTTCATTTTTCCCTTGGGTAGTGCTTTATGAGTTTGTTTCCTCCAAGTGTTGGAGTGGATTTTCCTTATTGTTGCCTCCTAGAATATGAGAGATTGCGTAGTTCAGTTCAGTAGCACTTGTGATACCCTTGGAGTCTAGTATTGAGTAGTGTGTTATCCATTAGAAGAGTGGATTTTGTTAGGGGCCGGAGCCCAAAGAGGTAAACTAGGTAACCTTAAGAAGTTATATAAACAAATGATAATTAAAGTAAAGTACTTAGATGATTAGGACTAACTTCTCACTAATCAAGATAATTTAACCTCACTCATAGACACAAGGGCTTCTTTAGACTTGGGGTGAGTGAGAAGGCCTGGAATGGCAAGGTCAACTATCTTGTCCTTACGAGAGGTAGTTGATTTCGCATGAGCGAGTATGAGGGCCGGGATTCGGTTGAGGCCACCAGGATTACCAGAGCCTATGAAGAATGCCCAGAGGAGATCTCATGATAAACCTTGCAATGATACTCTATCTAGGATAACATTGAGTATTATGTTATGCGTATGGATTCTTTATCATACTTGATTATTATTATGTCTGGAAGCAATGTAACCATGTAAGTGTTAGACTTTTATTATGCATGTGTTTGGTTGAGTCAATATGTGTCAGTATGAGTCTGCCTTTGGTTAGAGGTAGTAGATTCTTGTCCATGTTGCATTGTTACTATCTCCTAGCATAGGGGGTGGGCCCTTCGGGTACCGCAAGGTTGGGTGGAACATGCACCAAAACTGTTGGGTCCCCATTGATCTTCAGTTCATGGAGGTGAGACATCCAGTTGGACAGCTCATGGATTTTGTTATTCTTTTCTAGCTCTATTGTATTTCAAAATGTAATAAGTTGTATTTAACCCTCTCGTGTTTATGAGGTGGATGTATGTAATTGTATCACTTATATAATTATGACTCATTCTAGGAATGAGAGTTTTAATCAGTTAATCATGTAATGGATATATGTTATGGATGTTATAATCTTATCTTGTTATTTATTTATGTTGAATGAATGCTTACTACTTGAGTTATTTAATGCAATGAATTTTAATGATGTATATTAATGGGGAATTATGTAATCTCAGTTATGTAGCCTTAGGGGATGTTGTCAATTGTAGATGAACATGTATGTTTAATTCACTTTAATAAAAAAAAATTTAGTATGCTTTTATAGTGAATTGAAACTTCCTCTAGGGTTGCATGGTGGGGAATTACAAAAAGGAATTAATTAATTAAATCAATTAATTCATATTACTCACCCACTTTTTGATTGGGAAAATTATGCTTTCTGATTGAACAATCTAATTTTTTAACTAATCAATCTATTTCCTAACTAAGTCAATCAATTCTTGATTGATCAATCACACCCCTGACTGATCAATCCAAATCTTGACTAACCAATCTATTCCTCAATCACACAAATTGTGCAATCTAATTTACACAATATTCTCATATCTAAATCATCTCAACACCTTTTGACTGTTGATCTTGATTCAACATTGTTGAATCCTGATCGTCAATTCAAAATCTCTTTTTCTATATAACAAACCTCTTTCCTCACAAAAAGGATCAAAGAATCAACATACCTTATGCAATGAAGTGCTATCAAGATCACCATTGATAGAGCTTGATCATTCCTTCAGTCAACCAAGCATCATTCATCAAAGCTTTGCGCACGAACTATGGAGGCTTCACGGTGATAGGAACAATCCAACATCAGGTGAATACACTCCAACATGGGATGGTAATATTTACTATGTTTTTTGTTTACATTCAATTTATTAATCATAGATTTCCCAAATGTGTGTTCAAATAGCTTAGTTTCATTTCGTATGTGTATAATTAGATCTTAGATTAATGTGTTTGATCTTAGGTTAGATTCTTGTTTCAAGCAGTTAAATCTTGTTTGGACCATGATTTTCCCCCTCACACAAAATTGTATTTCATGCATATGATACATGTAATTGTAACAGTTCAATCTAGGCTAAGAGCCAAAAAAATTCTTCTATCTATTTAGTTCTTTTAGTTGGTAATGAGTCCACTTGGACAGTGATTCCACCTATAGTGAGCACTTTTGTAATATACCATAACTAATTATAATAAATTGTGAGCTAATCCTCATTGTGGGTTTTCCGATTTTTGGTTTTCCATATAAAAATCTTAGTGTTCATGTGTTATATGATGGATATTTTCATGATTTCTTTCATTATTAAAACTGAATATGCTATACGTATTGAATTTTTGAATGTTTAAGTGGTTTAAAGGAATATTGATTCACCTCCCCCTCCCAGTATTTTGGGTGTTCAATGCTAACACCCTCTCCAATAGTCAATTCTCAATTTATACTTTTTTATTGTATCTTCCCATAAGGTAGCTTTCACTTCATAACCAAATAGAGGTATGCCTAGATATTTTGATAGGAGATTGCCAATATTATACCCCAATATGTTGGTGGTTTTGTGTTGTAAGACTTTTCATGCATTAAAGAAAAATATGTTTAATTTTTCTATGTTGAATGATTTCCCTAATTTCATGTTGAACAGATCCACAACCCCCTTCATTAACTCTACCTCATCGAGGGATGAAAACCCATAGGGAATAGTGTCATCAACAAAGAGCTGACGAGAAGAGGTTGGTAAGGATGAAGAAACTTCTATACCCTTCTAGAGACAAAAATTACTCAATTTGGATATGTGTTGACTAAAAGCATCTACCATGATGAAAAAAGGAAATAGAGACAAAGGATCTCCTTTTCATAGACCCCTAGATCCATTGGAGAAGCTAGAAGGAGCTCCATTGACAACCACCAAGTATATTGTGGTAGATATGTAGTAAAAAATCCATTTCAATCACTTTTCTCTAAATCCCATTTTTCCATAGTTTTCAATAAAAATTGCCATCGAACTCTATCATAAGCTTTTCTCAAATCAAGCTTCACCACCATACATTTTTTTATTAGAATTATTCAAAGAGTGAATAAATTCATGATAAATTATTATTCTATCAGTGATGATCCTTTCTAGCATGAAACCACCTTGTTCCTATGAGATTATGTGAGACAAAATTTTTTTGAGCCTATTTACCATTACTATGGAAATTATCTTGTATATCATATTACATAGATAAATAGGTCAATTTTGAAAATGTTTCAATTTTTTCCTTCTTTAGAATAAGCACAATGTTTTTATTGTTTATATTCTATTGTATACAATAGAATTCCATAAGTCAATACCTAAAGCCATCAAATATAACTCCATCCTAACTTTTGAAAAAGAAAAATTAGATCCATCAAAAGTCGATACTTTATTTCTAGAAGAACTATCCTATGCCATCCCAAATCTACCTTAAGCTATTAAACTCTTTCAAAGGAACTTATCTCTAATACCAATTGAAGGGAACATAATCTACTGAGAGGTGGGGTGAATCTGTAGATCCAAACAATTACAACAATTTCAGAAATGTTCACAATTACTTTATATTTTTTTAACATGAAGAGCACTGAACCATACAAGCTAGTAAGTAAAGAAATTAAAGAACTACACAAGATAACACATAACACCAAATTTTCACGTGGAAACCTAGAAAGAAAAAACCATAGTGAGAAGCTCTCACAAGCATAAATATAATAAGGAAATTCTATAATATAAAGTAGGAACCAACCTACAAAAGAAACCAATCCCTAATTGATTTAGTAGGCACCAACCTATAGGAGACACCAATCCCTATCAGAACACTACAACAAGTAGAAAACCAATCCTACCAGAATAAAAATAATGGAAGATTTGAAATTTAACTCCAACTTGCACTAGGAGTCACATTGATATTAATGCTCACATACCTTCCATTCATTACAAAATTGTACATCCCACTCCTTTACTTTCATTGTAATCATTAATTACATGGATGTACTTCTACATACACTTACACTTATAATGCATTTGACCATTTGAAATATATAGATGACACTACATTGGCACTCTACTATGTCAGCTAGGGATCCACACCAACCTAGACAACATAGGAGGGACCGAAATTCAAATTACATGAAATGTGTAGTACAAAGGTCCAATCTTGTTGCCAATAACACTTGCAACCTTGTACCACCAAGGGAACCTTAAACATATCCTATCCTCACTCCACACACTTGAATCCATTACTACACTTTTATAGCCATTATTACACTTGCCTCAAGCTTGGAATAACTTGATGCGACTTTTAATATTTGAAACTCCTCGTACAGTAAGCTGCACCATTGGAAACTCAAGAAACTGGTAGATTTAGTGTAGGCATACTCTCCTTCTAAATCGTAGAGCTACAAAATATTTTGAAGGAAATACCACCCATATTAAGTAATCTATCTATCTAAAAGATATCCTCTCAGAACACTACAAACATTTATGACTACATAACTAACATGGTATGATAAATACATAAATTATCTGAGAGAAATCATGCCATGAAAAACATGATACATGATATGAATGATTAGACAACCTACACACTGTCAACCAACACAATAATTGAACCTTTATATTTTTGTCAATATTTGTACTCCTACAATCTTCTTCATCTTTGAAGACCTTCACATTTGATAGCCTTGACACCCTTTGATAACCACTGATAAAAAAAATGACCTACTAAAATTAGTTTGACATCAATGACAACCTATTCTCAACAATCTCCCCCTTTTCATTGATGGCAAACAATAAAATGTTGAGGCCACCAAAACACACACTTGAAAAACAAAAAGAATAAGTTTGAATGATTCATGTGTTTTTCAATTCACTCCCTTTGTGAAAGATATGGCATTGAAGAAAATATAGTTATTCTTTCTGAGTAATTCAACATTCACCTTCTTCAAATTTAACATTTCCTCACTTCAACTCTTTCTCCCCATATGATGGATATATTATTTTTGAGCAATTCCACATCTTAAACCAAATTTTTCCCAATCTCACTTTCTCCGAAGATAGTTATTCTTTGTAAGAAATTCAACATTTTGAGCTTACTTTCTCCCCATTTGACATCAATGGAAAAGGATCAACATCCTTTTCTTAACTAATATATTGTATCATACAAAACCCTATTTCTAGATAGACTTCCCCTAAGTCCATGCACCACAACTTCTGAATAACATTCACTAAGAGAACCAAACCTTCTTGTGATAGGGTGACCAATCTCCCCCTCACCATGTGATTTCATTTTGAATCAAGAGGAGGGAGTAACAACTCCCAACTTCTTCTAGAGAAAATCAAATGTCTCCTTAGGAAGTGGCTTCATGAATACATCTACGATTTTTTCCGTTGTATCCATATATTCCAACTTGACCTCTTTCTCTACAACTTTCTCTCTCAAGAAATGATATTTAATTGTAATATGTTTTGTTCTTAAGTGCATCACTAGATTTCATGAAATTTTTATTGCACTTGTGTTATCACAAAGAATAGTGATAGGATCTTCAAACTCAACCTTCATCTCCTTCAAGCTCTGATTCATTTTAAGAATATATGCACAACATGATGCTACAACAATATATTCTACTTTTACTATAGATAAAGAAACTGATTCATGCTTCTTACTAAACCATGACACCAAAATTTCTCCATGGAAGAATGCATTTCCACTTGTGCTCTTCCAATCATCTATAGAACCTACCCAATCTAAATCCATGTATGTTGTAAGAGTGAAAATTTTACTCTTTAAATACCAAAGACCAAATTATTCAATAGCCTTCAAATACCTGAATACTCTCCTTACCACCTTCACATGATACTCTTCATGTGCTATTTGAAATCAAGAAACCACTCCAACTACCTACATGATATCCGATTTGGATGCTATCACATACAATAAAATACCAATCATAGGTTGGTACAGCATTTGATTTGCTAGAGTATATTCATCATCCTTTCTCAACTTACACTCAGTAACCATAGATGTGGCACTAGGTTTGAAATATTCCATCCTAAACTTTCTTAACATCTCCTTTACATGTGTTGTGAGATAAAAATCCATTTATCTAATTGAAAAATCTACAATCCAAAGAAGAAAGATGTTTCTCCTAATATAGACATCTCAAACTCATTCTACATAGCCTTCTGAATTTTTTTTACATATTTCATCATTGCTTCCTCCAAAAATGATGTCATCAACATAGACCACAACAATCAATATTTTTTCTCCTTTTGTTTTGATATAAAAATTATTTTCTACACAACCTCTCTAAAATCCTTGTTGCTACAAGTATCCATACAACCTCATATACCAAGCTCTAGGAGTTTGCTTGAGACCATACAAAGACTTATTCCAAATCTACAAACATAATCCACATTATTAGTGCATTGAAATCCTTCCAATTGATCAGTTTAAACTTCTTTAAGCTTTCCTTTCAAAAATGTTGACTTCACATCCATTTAATATACATTAAAATTATTATAAGTTGATAGAGATAAAAATATCTTGATTTCCTCTAGTCTTGTTACCAGAGAAAATGGCTCCTCAAAGTCTATACCTTCAACTTGACCATAACCTTTACACACAAGTCTTTCTTTGTTTCTAATCATTTCACCTTCTTCATTCATTTTTTTTCTGAACACCCACTTGGTTCCAATCACATTTTTGTCTTTAGGCCTTAGGACGAGTTCCCAAGTTTTGTTCTTCATGATCTCATTCAATTATTCTTCCATAGCATCTATCCATCCTTGTCCATTACTCTCTTTCGTATATGTCTTAGGTTCTATCTTTGATAGTAAATAAAAATGTATCTATTATTTTTACCTTTCTAGTCTCATCCGAGTTAGAAACCCACTATCTTTGTCACCAATAAACTAATCTTCAGAGTGATTTTTCTAAACATACTTAGCTAGAGTTTAAAAAAAATTCCTCTCCTAGTTCTTCAATATTGCTATGAATTTATTTCCTCTTCAACTCTTAGAATAGTAATATTCTAAATATTTTCATCAACCTTTATATTTTCATTGTCAACTATCTTCTTCAACCTTATGTTATAACATCTATACACTTTTCTTCTTAAAGAGCAATCAAGAAAAATACCTTCATTTGATATTTAATCAAAATTACCCAAATTATCCTCATCTCTCTTGATGTAGCACTTTCTTCCAAAAATATTTAGATGCCTTACTAATGTTGGTCTTCGTTTCCACAACTCAAATGGTGTCTTTTATATCTTGTTCTTGATCTAAAATCTATTTAGGATGTACACAACTACTTGTGTAGCCTCTCTCCAATACATATCCAACAGATTTTCCCAACATAGCATAATCCTATCCATCTCATGTACAATTTGGTTCTTTCTTTTAGCAACTCCATTTTTCTATGGTGTTTTAGGGGAAAAAAACTACCTCTAGATTCCATTCTCCACAAAATCTCTCATGCTTATCTACTGTAAATTATCCACCTCTATCTAATCTTAGTACTTTGATTCTTCTTCTAGTTTCATTCTCCACCATACCCTTGAATGATTTGAACTTCTCAAAAGCTTCTAATTTATCCTTTAGATATGTAATCCAAATCATTGTAGTATAATAATCAATTAACATCATGAAATACTTGTCTCCTTATAGACTTGTATTCCTCATTGGTATGCACAAATATGTTGTACCAAATCCAATAGATTTGATGTAGAGTTCTCCTTAGTTCGATATTTGTTTCTTGTCTTCTTTCCTTCATGGCATAGCTTGCAATTGATTGATTGAGGTTTCTTGATTCTTGACATATCCCAAACCAAACCTTTTGAACTAACCTTGACAATATCATTAAAATTTATATTCCCCAATCTTCTATCCAAAATCCAAATTTCATCCTTCTATGTAGTGAGACAAATTTTCCATTCAATTCACTGAGATGATAAATACCACTGTCTATCCTACTTCCTTTCGGTACTTGATATTCTATTTTCATAACCATCAACATTAAAGGATAACTAATATCCCTTATCACACATATGACTAACACTCAACAAATTATGTTAACATACAAAAAATCATTTGTCTTTGTCTTACCACCATCAAGACTTGATGTACCCTTACCAAATATTTTAGCAACATAATTATTTCCAAGGGTAACTAAACCACCTTCAAAATCTCTAAAATTCATGAACTTACTTTTATCTATAGTCATGTGACTAGAGAAACCACTATCAGTAATCCATAGATTCTTCCTTTCCTTTTGAGCATATAATGAAGTTTGTGCAATTAAATAATTCTCAAACTTCTCTTTTAGAACCCTCTTCCATACCCACTATAGAATATCATTATTTCCTTTCTTTGGTAACAAGGAATTCACAAAAAAAAAAAATCTGCAATTCTATGCAATATATCCAAAATTGTTGCACTTGAAACATATGATATTAAAATTAAACAAAGGTGCAAATTCATTATTACTAACAAAATTATTCATTCTTACCAAAACTCTTCTACAATCTATAGCCTTATGTCCAAACTCATTACAACTAAAGAAATAACCAGAAAAAGAAAAACTTGACTTGGAATTGAATCCTTGTCCTTTCCATCTCCTTTTATTCTGCATCTCCAAAAATATCCCCCTTAACGCAAGCCGAGGGGATCCATATATGACAACTTTTTCTCTAATACCAATTGTTGACCCCATGGTTGTTGTTGCACCAAAAGTTTGAACTTTTAATGCTCGATACAATAGCTAGATTTAATGGATCCATGAGAGGTGGTTAGTCCATGTCACAAATCCTAAGGGGGGCACTAACCATTTTCCAACACTTTTTCTATTTTCTCTTTGGCTCTTACTTCTTCTATAATTCTGATATTTTTCTTCTTAATATCTTTTCTAGCCCACAATAAATTCTCCATAAGGTCTCCTTCTTCTTCACCCTTTTCTCTGAAACTCATTTTAGCATCACCATCAATAGTTTTAAAATCCATGAATACAAATTTTCCATTTTCATCACCAGATGCATCTTCATCATCTTCTTCTATAGAATATTCTACTTATTAATTAGTATAAAAACTTCTATGCTTTCTCTATTCTTGGAATCTTCTCTAAAAAAATTCTTTCCATTCTTTTGATCAACATTGTTAGTATTCTTATGAGGAAAATTAGCCATAAAAATTTCCAAAATCTCCACAATTGAAACATTTGAAAGGTAATTTACATTTGTATTTACCATAACCTCTTTACAAATTTTTGACAATTTTTTCTTCTTTTGGATCTGATCCACAATCAGAATCTTGACCACCCTACTTTCAAGGTACTCTAAAATAAGCTTCTTTTCTTATATAATCTTCACTTTCAAATCTTATCTCAAATGTAGTTAATTTTCAATGCAACTCAATCAACTTTATAGTATTCACATCTTTAGCTTCTTCAATAGCAGAAATTTTAGGATCAAACCTTCTAGGTAAAGATTCAAGTACCCTATTTATAATAGTATTCTCCTCCAAAGTATCATCAAGACCTCAAATATGATTCACAATTTCTTCAACCCATAGCATAAATGTAGCAATGTTCTCATGTTCTTTCATCCTCAAATCTTCGAACTGAGCTATGCAAGTTTGTAAATTTTCTTCTTTGACTTTTCCATCACCCTAATAGATAGTTTCCAATCTTTCCCAAATTTCCTTTGTTTTGCAATCTATCACCTTTGAAAACTAAAGGATAGTCAAGCCCCATAAAAAGATTATTTCTAGCCTTAGCATTGATTTCATAAGCATTATTTCCAATATAATCCCTAAGAGGGTTATCAAGAATTTTAGACCCCTCTACAATATAATTCCATAAGCCCATACCTAAAGCTATCAAAAATGACTCCATCCTAACTTTCTAAAAATTAAAATTAGATCCATCAAAATTTGATACTTTATTTCTAGAAGAACTATCCTATGCCATCCCAAATATACCTTAAGTTGTTAAACTCTTTCAAATGAACTTAGCTCTAATACCAATTAAAGAGCACACAATCTACTAAGAGGGGGGTGAACTAATAGATAAATTACAAAAAAATTAGAAACCTTCATAATTAATTTATAGTTTATCAACATTAAGAGCACTCAACCATACAATCCAGTAAGTAAAGAAATTAAAGAACCAAACAAGATAACACATAACACCATATTTTTATGTCAAAACACAAAAAAGGAAAACCAAAGTGAGAAGGTTCTACAAGCAAAAATATAACAAGGAAAGTCTACAATATGAAGTAGGCACCAACCTATTGGAGACAAGAATCCCAAATTGATTCAATAGGGAAAAACCTACAAGAGACACCAGTCCCTACTAGAATAGAGAAATCAATCCCTATTGGAACAATACAATAGGTAGAAAACCAATCCTATAATAATAGAAATAATGGTGGATTTTAAATTTAACTCTGACTTGCACTAGCACACACACTGATACTGATGCTCACACTTATATCAAATACCTTCCATTAATTACAAAAATTCACATCCAACTCTTATACTTTAATTATAATCATTAATTACATGGATGCACTTCTACATACACAGACACTTACAATGCATCTAACCATTTAAATATATACATTGTTGGCATAATATTGTCATTTATGTCAAAAGTGGATATCTGATTGATATCCTATGAGAGATATTATTCGAATGATGTCAAGATGTGTCCTTGATACCATGAAGATTAGATGATAAAATTCTAGAAGAGCATGTTTCTGCAATGTTGCAAAGTTTTCATGTAATATTGACATGTTTTTGCAGAGGTATCTTTCAAAGATCTATGGAGAAATTTGATAGCATACTCAACATGGAGTTTTCAAAAGGATTTAATTGATGTGGTCTACAAGATTAGAGAAGGTGGAATGAGCTTAGGAATGATTTATTTAGACTCTCTAGTCAAATTAGGGTTTGGTAGATAAACCTTAAGTGTTATAGTCATGGAACTGATTAGTTTTTATGTTTTGATGATGATTGGACATAGGTGGTTGTAGTTTTCTTAAGTTATCACTTAAGTGATTGATGTCATCAAGGTAACTCACCCCTTTACCTAGCACCTCAAGGTGATGGTCAATGTGCATCACATAAACCTTTAACATCCCTAATCGTATTCACCACGACCAAGCATTAACTATGATGTGTGGTGGATGATCTAATGGTGCAATTTCATAGATGAAGATCCAATAGCTATTACATATTCCCTTCAAATCATTATTCAAATTTTATCTTAGACTACACCTTGAGTGATATGCGATGAAGGTTGATCAACAGTAGCAATCAACCTCGATAAATCAGACAATCCTTACTAGCTTGTGGTGTATGTGGTGGGGTATTCATTCAACTATGTGAGATTGTAGGTAGATGACATGTGTCCAATAGGTCTTTCTAAACAACATGCTCTACTAGTGGAAGGTGACATCATTGATGACACGTGGTGAGATATCACACTCTCACTTCACATCGTTGTTATGAAGTTAGAAGGAGTTAGGTATCATGTGATAATTGATATAAGTGGAAGATGATTTAGCATTAAATAGGTGGATGCATTCTATTGTCTTGTTGAAGACTCGATGGATCCCTAACTCAATCCTGTGGTATTACAAGCTAGTGACACATGTGTATAAAGACAAATGGTAGAACATGATTGCATCATAGGATGTTAAAGCATCATTTTTAGAATTCCTTAGGCCACAAGGCTATCAATGATGTGTGATGTAAAGGAAATTGTGGGTTCCCAATCTATATCCATGATGGAGCAATAAGGTATAAAAATGTCCCAGAGGATAGGTGGTGATGAGAAATTGCATCACACTATTTATTCACATTGTTGTTGTGAATTAAATTGTGTTGGGCTAAGTTGTAATAGGTTATCAACAAAATTTGTTAAAATTATATCATCCAACATTATGTTTTGAATATAGAGCAATAAATGAAGAAAAAATGATCATGGAGCAAAGAAATCATATCAACGACCTGAATTCAAAGATAAAGATCTCAAATGACTATGACAATGTGAATAAGGGTTTCAATTGTGCATGAATTTAATTGGTCCAATTGCACCAAAAAGCAATGTAAATGAAGATTTGATATGTAGAACGGTGGCATAGATTATGACAAAAATTAAAGTAGAATTGAATCACATAGTAAAAGGAATGCATTAAATGCATATCATGGTTAGGGTGTTACAAAGAGCCATACTTAGTAAATTCACCGAATTAGAATTTGTGTGTGAATGTGTAAGGCTTGATGCAAAAATAGCTTGTTGAAGAAGATAACATGTAAACCCTAACATAGGATTTGTACATGTATGTGGATTTTGAGGCAATCACTAAAGGTCAATGAGAGATACATAAAAGAGAAAATCAATATTTGGCTAAGTTTGGAGAGTTGATGTTGCTATGAGAGTGCATGCATAGAGTATTGAGAGCTTCTTGAGGTGGATAAAGAATGCACTAAAATAAAAAGAGAGAGTTGCAAAGTGTGTGCATGGTCTCTTGAGGTAGAAAAAGAATGCACTAATAGAAAAGGGAAGGTGAAGAACAAAACATAGAGGTGCATGACAGAGAATTGAGTTGCAGAGGTAGTAATAAGGAATTGAGAAATTGCAAATTTTGTTGCAACATTGAACTATGTTTAGTTTAACAAATTGTAATAACTTGCATTGTAAATTGGATTGGTGGATACAATCAAATATATAGGTAGGTGATCAAATTAGGGAGTTGGTCCTTCCTTGGAGTGGATGTTCCTAAAACTAGGGGATAGGTGTCTCCTTAGGGTTGGTGCCCTTAAACTTTGTAATTAGATGATATTCATTATGAGGTTGGACTATGATAGTAGTTCCTAGTAGCCATTCTCACATGGTTTTTCCCATCTCGGGTTTCCACATATATCTTGTGTTATATATAATTGTGTGTGTGTTTAAGTCTCTACTTAATTGATTTATCTATATTAAATTTTAAGGGGTAAATTGTAATTGATCTACTAACTCACCCCCCCTCTCAATAGATTGTTGTGTTCCAACAATTAGTATCAGAGCCTTGGTTCCCTAGGATAAGCTTAATTGGCTTAGGTAGATCTTGGATAAGTGAAAATAATGGCCAGTCAAGAAGGTTCTTCTACAAACAAGGCACCTCAGTTTGATGGATCAGATTATTCTTTCTAGAGCATAATGATTGATAAATATTTGGGATACTTATTTTTTGATGTTTCGATGTCTATTAAGAATGGATATACACCTCCTGCTACTGCTCCTACTGATTCTATGAGAAAGAAATACTATGGGAACAATGCAAAGGCAAAGAATTCCATTCTCTTTGGATTATCAAGTTCAGTGTTTATCAAGGTGATGGATTGTCAAACTGCAAGTGATGTCTAAACTAAGTTGAAAATAATCTACAAAGGAGATGAAAAAGTTAAGTTAGCAAAGCTATAAATTCTCAAATCCATTTTTGAAGGTCTGAAGATGAGTGAAGAAGAAAATATTATGGATTACCTTCTCATAGTTGATGAAATAGTAAACTCAATTAGAGGATTCATAGAAGAAGTGAAAGAAACAACCATTGTGCAAAAGCTTCTAAGGTTTATGATAAACAAGTATGACTCCAAGATATCTGCAATAGATGAAGGAAGAGAATTAGACAAAATTAGTATTGATGAACTACATGGTATATTCATTGCATATGAAATGAGAAAGGGAAATGTAGAGTCATCCAAAAGAGAAGCATAATTCAAATCTACAAACAAGGAGAAGGTTGAAGCACCCAAGAAAGAAATGGTAGAAGCAACTACATTAGGGCATGAGGAGACTAATGAGGAAAAAGAAAAATTCATCAAAAGGCTGAGGAGAGGTTATGGAAAATATAGAGGTAAGTTAACCCTTTGACTATGGCAAAGTAGGTAATTTTTTTGCTAAATTTCCTTACAATAAGAAGGATAACTCTGAACATGAAGTATATGGTAAAATTAAGAAACCCTACTTCCCTAAGAGAAGAAAGTTTTAGAAAAAGAAAAGTTTGTACATTCAGGGGGATAGTGATGTATTATATGTCATTGATAGTTTAGAGGATGAACTAGATTGTGATTTTTTTATGAAAGAAAATGAATTTGTTTTCGTGGCAAAAGAATCTGAAGAAAAAAAAATTAAAATGTAGAGAACCTTGGTGAAGAAGGTGAAGAGGAAGGAGAATTTGACCTGGAAGGATAACTCATCTATGCACTAGATGAGATAGATGACCTAAGAGAGGAGATAGAAAAACTAAAAAAGGGAGAATACAAATTAGAAGAAGCTTGCATAAAAGGAAACTAACAAGCTAACCTAGAACCTTGAAGAATCTAACTAGAATATGGTGAGATTGAAGCTACATGTGGAAGAAGCCAAGATAATTGAAGATGTAGTCAAATCCAAGTTGTAGTATGAAGTTGAAAAATGTCTAAAGGTAGAAGAATAAATAGTTTCCTTGAGAAAATACTTGGAGAAGGCTAGAGAACAAATAAAACAATATTTAAATTTCAAAGGAGGCTCAAAGATTCTTGATGGATTATTAAACACATAGAAGCCTCCTAACAAAGTAAAATTGGTCTTGAGTCTTGAAAAAGGAAAGAACATCTTTGTAAGCACTTCTACAAAACTATATGAGAGATTTAGGGTAGAAGAAAAGGTTGGTTTAAATGGTGAGAAAATATACAACGAAAGTGCATCTGATGATGAGAAGAAGAATTTTGAAGGAAAACAAATGAAGAAAAGAAGCCTATTGCAAACAAGAAGAATAATCAATCAGCTCCTAAGAAAAAATAATTCATGAGAAGAATCAATGTTGATGGATTCACAAGGGTGAGAGATTTGAGGAAGCCATTGAAAAGATTATCCCCTTATTCTGCACAAGGAAATGGTATGAACAGGCATTTTTCATACTTCTATGGGTATTGTTATACTTGCAATAAATTTGGTCATAGGGTTAGAGAATGTAGATTCATTCCTAAAAGGAGTACAAATTTTGTTAGTAATAATCCATTTGCTCCTTTAGTTAATGTGGATGTAATATGTTACAAGTGTAATAAATTTTGTCACATAGCAAAGAATTGCAGAACAAAATTCATAAGACCAAATATACATAATGAGAGAAAGAAAAACACCTCCTAAAATGGACAAAGAGATAAATTTCCTTGAGGAGAAGGAGGAGAAGGCATAAAAGAAACCTAAGAAGGTGTGGAAAGAAAAAGAGCAGAATCTGACACAATCAATGATTGCACAAATCAAACTTCATGCTAAAAAGAAAAAAAATTGGGTGATAGATAGTGGATGCTCCAAACATATGACTGGAGATAAGAGTAAATTCATCCAACTCAAGAAATGTAAAGGAGGTTCAGTCAATCTGGGTGACAACACAATAGTGAAAATAAATGGAAAAGGAATATTGAACTTAGATGGTAAAAATCCTACTAAATATGTTCTTTATGTTGAAGGATTAAAGCACTTGCTAAGTGTAAGTTAGATGTGTGACAATGGTTATAAGGTCACATTTAATTCAGAAAGATGCAAGATAAGGAAGAATGGTAAGAAAATTGTACGAGGAATTAGAACTAATAGCAACCTTTATAATCTATATGAATTAAAAGTTTAGAGCTATCTGATAGGTAAATCCGATGAGAGTTGTTTGTGGAATAGGAGAATGAGGCATGCAAATTTTGATAATCTAGTAAAATTAAGTTGAAGAGGTCTGGTAAGACACATTCCTAAGATAACTAAGCCTATAAATACTATTTGTAGAGAATGTTAGCAGGAAAGCAAACAAAGGAAAAATTTCAAACAGAATAATATTCAACCACGAAGCCTTTATAATTGGTTCATACTAATCTGTCTGGTCTCACAAGGACAAGGAGATTGAAAGGTGAAAGATACTTCATGTTTCTAATTGATGACTGTTCAAGGATGAAATGGGTGACTTTCTAAAAGACAAGTCACATGAAGTTGAAAGATTCAAGATATTTATAAAGTTGGTTGAGAAGGAGATTGGTAGAAGAATCAAATGATTAAGATCAAATCAAAGTGGAGAATTCACATCAGGAGAATTTATTATTGTGAGAAACATGGCATTAAGAGACAATACCTTGCATCAAGAACTTCACAATAGAATGGAGTAGTTGAGAGAAAGAATAGAGTAGTTAAGGATATGACCAGAACAATGTTGAATGAGGCCAAGTTAGCAAATATATTTTGGAGAGTAGTCCATACTATAATTTATATTTAAAACAGAGTTCAAATTAGAGTAAATAGTGATAAGACACCCTTTGAACTATGGTACGAAAAGCCTACATTTGCTAAGTAATTCAAAGTGTTTGGTACAAAGTGCTACATTAAGAGGGAAGAAGATAACTTGGGTATCTTTGATTCTAGATGTGATGAAGGAATATTCCTTGGATATTCCACCCAAAGAAAAAAATACACATGTTACAAGTGACTATACAAGATTGTGGGAAACATCAATGTCAAGATTGATGAGGATATAAAGCATGTCAAATCTAATAGAAATGACTTTGAAGATGTAGTACCTCTCATGTTATTGATACTTTATGATACTACTTTGTGTGTGTGCTTGAGTCTATTTGATTTTTGTTTATGTTCTGATGCATACTTGATACTTTGATAGACATCTATTTCACCATGTTGGTTGGATTGGCAAACAATTTTGTTTCTTTGCTTATGATATTTGGACACATGTGTTGGATACTTATGCTTATGATGTTTAGGTTTTCTTTACTGTATTTGATTTGGGCGAGGGAGACAATGTTGCATCGCTCATCCGTGAGTGTCCTACCTCACCACAATTCTCTTTCATAATGAGTTTGATTATGAGTATATGTATATGTATATGTTGTTTGATGTTTGGTGTTATGCAGGAATGCAGGTATCGGGTGTCGACTCCACCCACATTGTTGGGTTTGAGCATGCCCTAAATACCCAATGGTTTGATGTGGTTAGGGATTTTATAAGAAATTACCCTCGTCTATGTCTCTGGTTTGGTCATTTTTTGTTCATGTTATATATCCGTACTTCGTTCGTGTGGGTATGATTTTTAATTTGAGCTATATGCTTTTATGGTGTTAGTAATGTTTATTAAAGTTTTCATGTATTGTTATGTTGATGTTGTTAAATAATTGCTTTAAATTAAATATCATTCTTTGATGTGGTTAATTAAGTAATTAAATTACATTATTAGTAAACGACATTGATTCTCTTAGAAAATAAATGTGCTAGTTAGTTTTAATTATTTTATACATTCATAGTTTTATTAATAGAGCAAAGTTTAAATTATCATGAGGCTATCATTTAATTTAAATAAATATAATTTGATAAATTGTTTTATTGAATATTTAAATTAAGTCATTTAAAATTATTTTTGTGATGACTAATTTTAACTTCAAGTGGTTAATTTAATATTAAATTTTAAATTTAAATGTTGCTTGAGTTAAAATGCTTATTTATTTATTTTAATAATATTGCTTAATTATATTTTAAAGGAAATTGTATTATTTAAATTTTGGAAGCAACAATTAGGGGAGGAAATTTGGGAAAAATACCTATTCGAAATTTAGTAAAAAAGGAAATTGAAGGCAAGTGACTATTTCCCATGTGCAGTGAAATTGAGAAGTTTTTAGCAATGTTCGGATTTTTTCCTTCTTGGGATTTTATATCCAATCTGGGGTTTTTGGAAAAAGGAGAGAGAAGGAAAGCAGTGTTAGTCTGCAATTTGTAATTTTGAAGTTTTTCTGGAAATTGAAATCTCTATATTTTTATTTTGAAAATTGTTAAAAGAATTTAGAATTGTAAATTGTCCTGGATTATTGTTCTTCAAAATTTCTTTTGGAGGTTGCAGATCTATGAATTTGGTGAAGAATGTGGTTGGCTGGATATGTATGACACAACAATTAATCTCCAAATCAACTTCAAGTGAAGGAATCCAGGTAGCACTGTAATCCTTAAATATCTTTGTAATTTTCTGTTCAAAGGAAAAGATTGAAATTTTTGAAATTACATTATGTATTCTGTGAAGATTTGAATTATCGTTTTTGTGAAATCCTTGTTGTGTAAATGTCATCTTCAGCCTTTGGATTTCATTTTCCTCTCTGTTTCTTGTCCAGTATCATTAATTAATATTTTAGATGTGTGATAATGGTTGGCAAGCATCTGAGAATTTAATCTTATTTTGGAATAAGTTGTTTACATTTTGATCTATCCTTTGTTAATTCTCAGTCATTTTCTCTGTAATTTTTGTTTGCCAGTGATCTTCCTCTTTTATTTCAGTTGTATTTTTTTTGCTCTGGCTATTGTAATTCACCAATCTAATTCTGGATATCTGAATGATTTTGTGTGTTGGGCTATGCCAATTTTTTTCGTGTGACAGGGCGTTATAGAAGATGAATCATATTGTGAAGAAGATGCTACTAATGAAGAATAATTTCAAGAGGAAATTGAAAGAGCATGTGCAAAATATGTGCAAAATGATCACCCTGTAGATCAGATTATTGGTGATATAAATGAAGGTGTTCAGACAAGGAGAGGACTTGAAAAGAACAAGGAATAAGTTATTTTTTCTCTCTTGTCCCAAATAGAACCTAAAAGCTATGTTGAGGCCAACAAGGATGAGAGTTGGGTAAAGGCCATGGAAGAGGAGCTCAATCAAATTGAGAATAACAAAACATGGGGCAATCTCACAATAGTGGGTTACACTTTTTGACCAAACTTGACATTGAACTAAACTTTTTTAACTAAATCTTCACTTTCAAACAACTATAGATGCTAAACCATGAGGAATTTGAAGATGAATGCAAACTAGTGATTTGTGACATTTTATATATAGATCTTAATGTTGGATGTTGTGGTTATGTTGCTGATATGTGGTTTTCATTGATGTCAACCCTATTAGCATTGGTGATTTTGAAGGCTATATATGTCGAAGATATTGAGAAAATTGTAAAAAATATATTGCAGGCAGCTAGTGAAGCTGAGAAGGTCAAAATGGTGGAAAGTGTTGTAAAGTTGATAATCAGAAGGTGGACTTCAAAGGGATTGTTGTTAAGTCTATCTAGTATGTTTTCTAAAAGTCTCAGTGGTATGCATCAAGATTCATGGAAGTTATGAAGTTCTGTGTGCCTACAATTATTCAGTTTCTATAGATGGTGTTCTTGGAAGAAGAGGATGAAATTATGGTAATTTTAGTTGTTGCACATGTAACTGTGATGTTCATGGATGAGTCTAGATCATGCTTTATCCATGTTGTACATTCACAATGATCGGAGTGTTTGTGATTGGAGATTTTTTTGATGTGTGCTCGAGTTTTCATGTTCTTGGCTGACATGATGGTGCTACAATGTTGTAGATCCATGAAGATTGATATTTTATTGTTTGGTTTTTTTTAAGGTGTTTGTTTGGGTCCTCACTATGTTCTGACTAACTTGTGTTGGTGCACATTAAGATTTATTCATGTATTAATGCCAACAGTTGCAATTTATTCTTTATTTGTGGCCGACTAAATAGTTGATGTAAATTCGTGTAGTGGATATATAAGAATGGTCATTTTCCTCATTTTGAGGTAATGCTCAGTGTGTGTATGTAATGTACATGTGTGAATAAAGTTCAAATCATTCTAGAGCACAACAGAGTGTGAAGAAGATTGAGCAAAGTGTGGAAGAGTGTGTAGAAGTTTTTGTGTGCCTAACTGCAACTGTAACAAGCTTTTGTAGAAGCTAATTTCTCAACTCAAATTCATTAGATGGATTTAATCTGATTATTGTATGTAAGGCAGTGAGCCTTCCTCTGAGCAGTGTGCTCTAAGTAGTTCACCTGAATGCAAGTCCATTCCTTTTTCATTCTTCATTATACTTCTAATAGGGTATAATCTTGTGGACTAACATCCACCGTGGTTTTCCCCTAACAAGGTTTCCACGTATAAAATATTGGTGTTCATGTGTTATTGATATATGCTTGCATTGTTAATTATCAGATTTGATATGTAAGGTTGATTAATGTTGAATAAGTTTGATTTTGGTAACAACTAATTCGCCCCCACTCTTAATTATCTATCCTTGTTTTTCCAACAATTGGTATCAGAGCTAGTTCCTCTAAAGAAGCCTAACAACTTGAGGTGATCCAAGATGGCATCATACAAGAAGGATAGTCCTAGATTCGATGGTACAAACTACTCTTTATGGAAATTCAGAATGGAGTGTCATTTGAAGTGCATTGGTGAACCTTTCAGGAAGATCACACAAAGTGCATATACTATTCCTCAGAATGGTCCCTCCTCTAGAGATGAGATCAACCAATAAAAAGTTAATACCAGGGCTATAAAATTATTTTTGAGTGCTTTGATAGATTTAGAGATTACAAATGTGATAGGATTGAATACTACATACCAGATCTGGAAAAATTTGGAAACATTCTATGAAGGAGATGCATTAGTGAAAAGTGCTAAGCTACAAAGTCTGAAAGGAAAGTGGGAGGACTTGAAGATGAGTGAAGATGAGAACATCCTCTCTTTCTCTCAAAAGACAAATGAACTGGTGATGAGAATTAGATGTGTCAGTGGAGTCTTGGATGAAAAAGATATTGTGGCTAAGATACTTAGATCTATGCCCTTTTCCTACAAAACAAGATCTCATGCTATTGATGAACTCGGGATAGTGACAAATGAGACAAGAGACATGCTGATTGGAAAACTTGTTGCCTTTGAGTTAAGTGAATTTGGTGAATCTTCTCCTAAGACTAAATCTACATTCAAGGCTACTGTATCTGGGAAAAGCAAGTAGAGATATGATTTGGGAGAGATTTCCAAGAGGACATTCAAGTATGAAGATGAGATGAAACAGATTAAAGGTGAAGAAAAAGAATTGGAAGAACTCAAAGCATTGATTGTGAAAAGAGAAGCCAAAGGTCATGGTAAGTACAAAGGAAAGTTACCTATTAAATGTTTTTCTTGCAGTAAGATAGTTTATTTTGCATCTAGATGTCCTGAAAGAGTTTCTAAGTGAAAACCTGAGAAGACTAGATTTCAAAGGAAATGCTATTATGTTGAAGAAGGTGTAACTGATGAAGAATCTGATAAATAAATTGGAAATGAAGATGAATGGGTATTTATTGCTATCAAAGAAAATAGTCAGGTGTTTACTAAATTTGCTAATAATGTGAATGTTGAGAAAGCTCTTGTAGGAAAATTTGAAGAAAAGGATGAGTGGGTAATTGACAATGGATGCTCACATCATATGACTGGTGACAAAAGCAAGTTTGTAAGCTTGGAAAATTATGATGGTTGTGTTGTGAGATTTGGAGACAACACTTCTAGTGTGATTCATGGAAAAGGCACTGTTTCTTTTGGTAGTAAGCACAATATTGTTGATGTTATTTATGTAGAAGGCTTAAAGCATAACTTGTTGAGTGTTGGATAAATGGTAGACAATGGTTAAAATCTTCAGTTCATGGATGGAAAATGTAGAATAAGGGGAAGTTCTTGAAATATGATTGCTTTAGGTACATAGACAAAAGGTAATATCTTTCATCTGAGTGTTACTAGTGAATTTTTTTTAATTTCTCAAATTGATGTAAGTTGGTTATGGCATAAAAGGTTGTGTCATGTGAACTTTCATAACATTGTCAAGATAAGCTCTACTGAAATAGTCAAAGATCTTCCTAAGTTAGTGAAGCCTACTAACACTATGTGCAAGGAATGTCAGATGGGAAAGCAGACTAGAAGTTATTTTTGGAGAAAACAGTATAGCTCTAATGGAGTACTGGATTTGATACATATTGATCTATTTCGTCCATCCAAAATCAAAATCCTACAAGGAGAAAGGTATTTTATGTTGCTCATTGATGATTATGATAGAATGATATGGGTTGCTTTCTTAAGAGAAAAAACATAAAGCATTAGAAAAGTTCAAAAGCTTCAAAGCTATGGCAGAAAATGAGACAAGTCAAAAGATCAAATGCCTAAGGTCAAATAGAGGTGGTGAATGCACTTCCCATCAATTCAATTCTTTTTGTGAAGAGCATGGAATAAAAAGATGGCTATTTTCTCTCCGGATCCCTCAATAAAATGGAGTTGTTGAAAGAAAGAACATAATTGTTCTAGACACTGCTAGAACCATAATGCTGGAAGAAAATGTTCCTCATTTCTACTGGAGAAAAGCTATAAGTACTATTGTGTATACCATTAACAGGGTGAATGTCAATAGTAATTCTGCTAAGACCCCTTTTGAGCTATGGTTTGGTTATAAGCCTACTGTCAAGTATTTTAAATTTTTTGGAAGAAATTGCTACATCATAAGAGATGATGATATAGGAAAGTTTGATGCTAGAAGTGATGAAGGAGTATTTTTAGGCTACTCTACTAAAAGCAAAGATTATCAGTGCTTTAATAAGAGGTTGAAGAAAATGGTTGAAATTGCAAATTTCAAAGTTGATGAAGATATTGGTAGACCATCCATATCTAGTGGATATGATTCAGATGATCAACATGATAGTACTAACAATGGAAGTAATGTTCAGACACAGAATCAACTTCAAATTGTTCCAGTGAACCAATGGAATAAAGAATTAGAAACTAGCAAAAGTGTAGAAGAAAGAACACAAGAACAAGAAGTTAGAGAAAATATTAAAACTCCCAAATATGTGAAGTGAAATCATTCTGATAGTCAGATCATAGGAGATAAGAACAAAGGTGTGCAAACTAGAAGAAGAATTTTGGAAGATTTTTGTCTAATTTCTAAAACTAAGCCTAGCAATATCAATGAATCATGCAAAGATGAATACTGGATGGAATCCATGAAAGAAGAACTAATGCAGATATAGAAAAATGATACATGGGATCTTGTTCCTAGACCTCAGAACAAAAATGTGATTGGAACAAAATGGGTGTTTCGGAACTGAATGAGAAAGATGAAGTGGTCAGAAACAAAGCAAGATTGGTTTGCAAAGGGTACTCATAGATGGAAGGTATTGATTTTGAAGAAAATTTTGCCCCTATTGCTAGAATTGAAGCTGTAAAATTATTTATTGCTTATGCTACTTTCAAGAATTACAAATTCTATCAAATCAATGTAAAGTCAACATTTTTGAATGGTGATCTAGAAGAGAAAGTCTATGTTGAACAACCAGATGGATTTCAATTGACTAACAAATAAAATACGGTATGCCGATTGAAGAAATCTCTATATGGACTTAAGCAAGATCCTAGAGCTTGGTATGCTAGATTGGACAAATACTTGTTGAAACTTGGATTCAATAAAGGTACTGTTGATAGCAATCTATATTTCAAGTTGGATCAAAGTAAAGAATTGATCATTCAAGTCTTTGTTGATCATATTATTTTTAAAGGTGATGATAATTTGTGTATGAAGTTTGTTGATGAAATGAAAAGTGAGTTTGAAATGTCAATGATAGGAGAGCTGAAATTATTTTTAGGATTACAAATCACTCAGTTAGATGATGGATTTTTTGTATCTCAGTCTAAGAATGTGAAAGAGTTGCTGAAAAAGTTTGGCATGGAAGAATCAAAGCTATTTGGTACACCTATGGTAACCGGATGCAAACCTACACAAAATTATGATTCTCCTAAAGGAAATCATACAAGATATAGGTCAATGATTGGTGGATTACTCTATTTGACTTAGACCAGGACAAATATAATGAATGATGTATGCATGGTTGTTAGATTTAAAGCTGATCCTAAAGAGTCTCATGTGACTTTTCTTAGATACTTGAAAGGGACAGTTGATCTTGGTCTATGGTATCCTAGGGGTGATGATCTTATCATGAGTGCTTTCATTGATTTTGATTGGGTATGAGATGTGGATGATAGGAATAGTACTAGTGGTAGCGCATTCTTCTTAGGGAAGAAGTTGGTATCTTGGCCAAGCTAAAAGTAGAATTTCATTTCATTATCTACTGCTGAGGTAGAATATATTGTTGCTATAAATAGTTGTACCCAAGTATTGTGGATGAAGAAAATATTGAGAGATGTTAGAATTGAGTATGAATAACCTATTGTCATATTCTGTGACAATTCAAGTGACATTAACATTTCTAAGAATCTAGTGTTGCATTAAAAAAAAAAGCACATATCCATCAAATATAACTTCTTGAGAGATAAAGTAAGTGACAAAGAAGTTAGATTGGAGTAAATACCTACCAAGGAGAAAATTGCAGACATCTTTACTAAGTTGTTGCCTAAGGATACTTTTGAGTACCTCAGAGGCAAGTTTAGGGCAATTTACCCTCCTGATCAGAACTAAGATGCAAGTCTTTGCATCAGTCCATGAATTCATAGCCATATCCTATTCTAGATTGATGTTGTGGTAGCTGCTACTCAGGGGGAGTAGTCAAATGATTCAAATATGTGATTAGAGCATGTGTACCTTTTCCATTGATGTCAAAGGGGGAGAGAAGAACAATGTGAAAAACATGGGAGAAGAAGGAAATAGGAAAAGAGTGCACAATCTCAGGCAGAGATTGTTGGAGAAGATCTAGTTGGGTTGGTGGCATTATTTTTCACATCATGTGTTGTCATCAATGCCAAAGGGGGAGATTTTTTGATGTTGTGGTTATGTTGCTGATATGTGGTTGTCATTGATGTCAAAAATATTAGAATTGGTGATTCTGAAGGTTGTATATGTCGAAGATATTGAGAAAATTGTAAAAAATATATTGCAGATAGCCAGTGAAGTTGAGGTCAGAAAGGTGGAAAGTGTTGTAAAGTTGATAATTTGAAGGTGCACTTCAAAGGGATTATTGTTAAGTATATCTAGTACATTGTTCGGAAGTCTCAATTGTACACATCAAGATTTGTGGAAGTTATGAAGTTCTGTGTGCCTACAGTTATTTAGTTTCTGTAGATGGTGTTCTTGGAAGAAGAGGATGAAATGCTCGTAATTTTAGTTGTGCATGTACCTATTACATTCATGGATGAGTCTAGATCATGCTCTATCCCTGTTGTATGTTCGCATTGATTGGAGTGTTCGTGAATGAATATTTTTTTGATGTGTGCTCGAGTTTTCATGTTCTTAGTTGACATGATGGTGTTAGCGTGTTGCGGATCCATGAAGATTAATATTTTATTATTTTCTGTGTTTGAAGGTGTTTTTTTGGGTCCTCACTATGTTGTGACTGACTTGTGTTAGTGCACATTAAGATTTATTCATGTATTAATACCGATGGTTGTAATTTATTCTTTATTTGTGACTGACTGAATAGTTGATGTAAATCTGTGTAGTGAATATATAAGAATGGTTTTTTCCCTCATTTTGAGGTAATGCTTAGTGTGTGTATGTAATGTACATGTGTGAATAAAGGTCAAATCATTCTAGAGTAGAGCTGAGTGTGGAAGAGTGTGTAGAAGTTTTTGAGCACCTAACTGGAACTGTAATTAGGCTTTTGTAGAAGCTAATTTTTTAGTTCAAATTCATCAGATGGATATAATTTGATTATTGTATGTAAGGTAGTGAGCCTTCCTCTGAGTAGTGTGCTCTAGGCGGTGTGTCTGAATGCAAGTGCATTCATTTTTCATTCTTCATTATATTTCTAACAGGGTATAATCTTGTGGACTAAAATCCACCATGGTTTTTTCCCTAACAGGGTTTTCACATATAAAATCTCGGTGTTCATGTGTCTCTGATGTGTTATTGATTTATGCTTGCATTGTTAATTATTAGATCTTAGATTTAAGGTTGATTAATGTTCAATAAGTTTGATTTTGGTAACAACTGATTCACCCCCCCTCTCAGTTGTCTATCCTTGTTTTTCCAACACTTAAATACATTTTTTTTTTTAAATGGAATCAAATTGCATTTCTTTTTCCATCTCCTTTGATAACTAGTTTTTAAAAGTAAAAAACATTTTTAAAGAGTGATGCTTACTCTATAACAGATAACTTTTTTTTCTATGAAGGATAAAATTCTATTTTTTCGAATTTAGATTTGTAGCTACAATATCTAGCTCCTTCATTTATTTTCATAGTGTTTTATTGAATATATTTTTCTTAATTAAGTTTTGAAGTCAAATTGATTACAATTTAGACATAGGTTTACTGCATAACACATAATTTTTTTTTAATGTCTTGAAATTATTATTTTTTGCTGGATCAAGGACATCAATACCAAGAGCATAGATATTTTTGAGAATTTTTTTTTGGTAATCTACTATTTTTCCACATGTGCAAAACAAAGAACTTGATTTTCGGTGAAAACCCTACATTCACAAGAGATAAAAAAATAAATATAACAATCAAATTAAATATATTTAAAATTATAATTTTTGGTAAGCTTATAAAAAAGGAATACATACTTACAAAACATAAATTTTAAATGAATCTATTTGGTCCCCAAAAAGGTAAACCAAAAATGGGTTTTTATCAACATTTTGATAAGTGTAAAGGAGACTCCATTATTGGTATGGTTTAAAACTATCAGGGTTCTATCCAAGGGGATTTGATTAGACCTTCTTCAATTAAAATCCTTTAAATAGAACCTTTCAAGGCTTAAATAATTATATTTTATAAAAATATTCAATTTCGTAAAAATTTAGGATGTCCTAGAAAGTGTAACCCATTATTGTGGCAGCACCCCATGGGAATTGGTTCCTATACCCCAAGCAAAAATGTAATAGGCACCAAATGGGTATTTAGAAACAATCTCAATGAAGATGGAGCTATTGTAAGAAATAAAGCAAGACTGGTGTGAAAAGGGTATGCACAATTTGAAGGCATTGAATTTCAAGAAACCTTTGCACCTGTTGTAATATTAGAAGTCATACAAATGTTTCTTGCATTTTCAATTTATAAAGTATTTAAAGTTTATCAAATGGATGTTAAATATACATTTATGAATGGGAACCTAGAAGAAGAAGTCTACATAGAAAAACATAAGGTTTTCAACTATCAAAAAATGATGATTATGTATGCAAATTGAAGATAATGTTGTATGGTCTAAAACAAGCACCAAGGACTTGGTATTCAAGATTAGACCAATACCTACAACAAAAAGGATTTAAGAAAGGATGTGTAGATGAAATTTTTTACTTCAAATCAAAAGGTGAGAATATGCTTGTAGTTTTTGTTTACATGCATGACATCATATTTGGTGGTAGCAATGACAAAATGTGTAAGGTATTTGATTCTCAAATGCAAGATGAATTTGAGATGTCAATGCTAGGAGGGCTATCCTTTTTCCTTGGTTTACAAATAGTACAAATTTATAATGGGATATTTATATCTCAAACTAAATATGCTAAGGAAACTCTTAAGAAGTTTGGTATGGAATATAGAAGTCCAGTTATACTCCCATGATAACTAGTTGTAACTTGAGCAAATCAGATGAGTCATTATATGCAAATCAAACAATGTATAGGTTAATGATTAGAAGCTTACTGTACTTAGCTACATCAAGGCCAAACATTATGCAAGCAGTGTGTATTGTTGCTATATTTTAGTTTTTCCCAAAAGAATCACATGTCAAAATAGTTGAAAGAATCTTTAGATATATCAAAATCATAGTTAACTATGGGTTGTGGTATCCCAAGAGAAATTATTTCACTTTAATTATGTATATATTGATGTAGAGTGGGATGTAAGTGCAGATGATAGGAGAAGCACAAGTGGTGGAGTATTCTTTTTGGGAAACAAAATTATTTCCTAGATAAGAAAAAAGTAAGAACCAGTCACTCTTTCTATAGCATAAGTAGAGTATGTAGTAGAATAAACATGTTGTACCCAGGTATTATGGATGAAGAAGATTCTCAGAGACATCAAGTTTGAGTACACAAAACCTATCTCTATTCTTTGTGATAATTCAAGTGCAATTAACATCTCAAAGAATCTAGTGTTGCATTTTAGAACAAAGCACATATTAATCAAGTACCATTTCATTAGAGAGAAGGTAGAAGATCAAGAAATCAACATGGAATATGTACCCACTAAATCACAATTTGTTGACATATTTACCAAGCCTCTTCCCAAGGAACAATTTGAATATCTAGGGAAAAAATTGGGAGTAATTTATCCCACTTCATATCACTAAATCTTAGTTTTGGGGCATTGATCCAAGGGGAGAATCATAGCTATTTGATTCATCCTTGGAAATGTATGGAGAGATCAAGTTAGGTAAATATGGTTTTACAAATTTCTAACGACTTGATGGTTGTAGATTCAAGAATCCATTTTCTCCCTTTGAATTTCGTGTCAAAGGGGGAGAATATTCATAGGGGGAGAAAGTATGCAAGTCTTGAGGATGACCCTTTGCCATTGATGTCAAAGGGTGAGAAAATTATGAAAATGATCATAAGTTCATAAAATTGAGCAAGGGGGAGATAGTCAAGATTTGTTTTTTGAACAATTGGTATCAAGCTACTAGGTACATGCTTTCATGATGAGTTTTATTCTAATTAGTAAAAATTAGTGAAATGGCTTAGTTGGTATAGAGAATGAATTGGAACATCTATAATTGGTATCAGATCATTTTTGATTGGTAGAGAAGTTTGAGCATTTGGTTTTTCCATCAACGACAAAGGGGGACATTCTTGGCATAATGTTGTCATTGAATTCAAAAGGGGATATTTGAGTGATAACATATGAGGGAGATTGTTGGAATGATATCAAGATGTTTCCTTCATGTAATGAATATTAGAGGATCAAGTTTTGGAATATTTGGAGAAGATGGAGAGAAGAGAATTTTTTTGCAATATTGCAAAGTTGCTTGAAATATTGTAAATCTATCATGCAATATTGACATGTTCTTATAGAGTTCTACAAAGAAATTTGATAACATATTAAACATGGGTTTTTCAAGAGGATTCAATTGATGTGGTTTGCAGGACCAAAGAAGGTGGAATGAGCTCAGGAATGATTTATTTAGACTCGTTGGTCAAATTAGTATTTGGAAGATAAACCCTAAGTGTTACAGTCATGACATTGATTTTTTTTATGTTTTAACGGTGACTAGACATAATTGGTTGCAGGTTGCTTAAGATATCACTTAAGCCATTGATGTTATTGGGGTAACCGATCCCTTTTACCTAGTGCCTCAAGTTAATATTTTGTATGCATTGCATAAAATTTTTACATCACTGATAGTATTCACCATGACCAATCCTTAACCATGATGTACAATGGATGATCTAACAGTGCACGTTCATAGTTGAAGATCCAATGGATATCACACATGCCCATTGCATTGTGCTTCAAAGTTTATCTTAGACTACACCTTGTGTGATATGTGATGAAGTTTGATCAATGATAATGACCAACCTTGTTAGATCAAATAGTCTCGTATGTGGTAGGGTTCTCATCTAACCATGTGGGATTGCAAGAAGATGACATGTTTCTAGTGGGTCCAACTAAATGACAGGATCTACTAGTGGAAGGTGATATCATTGATGACACATGGTGAGATATTGCACTCTCACTTCACATTGTTGCTATGAATTCAAAAGGAGTTAGGTATCATGTGATATACGATATGAGTGGAAGATGACTTTAGAATTGAACAGGTGGTATCATACCACTATCTTGTTGAAGACTTGATGGGTCCCTAACTCAGCCCTATGGTATTGTGGGCTAGTGATGCATGTGTATAAAGATAGATGGAAAAATAGGATTGCATTGCAAGATGTTAATGCATTTCTTTTAGCATTCCTCAAGTCACATGACTATCAATGATGTGAAATAAAAAGGAAATGGTGGGTCCCTAGTCTATATCCACAATGGAGTGATAAGGTGGACAAGTTTCCTAGTGTTTATTCACATCATTATTGTGAATAAAATTGTGTTGGGCTAGGTTGCGATATGAAATCAATGACATCAGTTAAAAGGATATCATCCAATAGTTATTTTTTAAAGATAGAATGATAAACAAAGAATGATTGATCATGGTGTGAAGACATCAGATCAACAACCTAAATTCAAAGATAAATATCTCAAATGACTATGATAGTGTGAACAAGGGTTTTGAATATGCATAAATTTAATTAGTACAACTACACTAGAGACCAATGTGAATGAAGATTTTAATTACAGAATGATGTCAAAAATTATGACAATGATTAGAATTAGAATTAGATTACATAATCAAAGGAGTCCATTAAATACATATCAAGGTTTAGGGTTTTATAGAGAGCCATACTTAGTAAATCCACTAAATCATGTCAATGTGTGAGGCTTGATGTAGAGGTGTCTTGCTGAAGAATATAACATGTAATCCCTAATAGAGGATCTATATGTGTATGTGGATCTCGAGGAAATCACTATAGGTCAATGAAATATACATTAAAGGGAAAACCAAAATTTGGCTAAGTGTGGAGAGTTGTAGAGAGTATTGAGAGATTCTTTAGGTGGACAAAGAATGAACTAAAAGAAAAAGAGAGAGTTGCAGAGTGTGTGCTCGTCTCTTTAGGTAGATAGAGAATGCACTAATAGAAAAGGGAAGGTGTAAAATAGAATAGAGAGGTGTAGGGTAGAGAACTGAGTTGTAGAGGTAGCAACAAGGAATTGAGTAGTTGCAATTTGTGTTGTGACATTAAACTATGTTTAGTTGAACGAATTGTAATAAGTTGCATTGAAAATCTGATTGGTGGATGCCATCAAATATTTGGGTAGGTGCTCAGATTAGGAAGTTGGTGCTTCCTTGGAGTGGGTGCTCCTCAAACTAAGGGATTGGTGTCTCCTTAGGTTTGGTGCCCTTAAACTCTATAATAAGATGATACTCATTGCGAGGTTAGATTATAACAATAGTTCCTAGTAGCTATACTCACCATATTTTTTCCCATCCTAGGTTTCCATGTATATCTTGTGTTATCTACAATTGTGTGTGTGTTTAAGTCTCTGCTTAATTGATTTATCTATATTAAGTTTTAAGGGGTAAATTTTAATTGATCTATTGATTCACCCCCCTCTCAGTATATTGTTGTGTTGCAACATACATGACACTACATTGACATTCTACTATTTTGGCTAGGGATCTACACCAAACTAGGCAACATAGGATGGAACTCAATTCAAATTACAAGATACATCTAGTATAAAGGTCCAATCTTGCCACCAACAACACTTGACACCTTTCACCACAAAGGGAACCTTAAATAGATCTTATCCTCACTCCACACACTTGAATCCATTATCACATGCTTGTAGTTGTTACTGCACTTGCCTCGAATTTAGAATAGTTTGATGATACTTTTGATATTTCAAACTCCTTGCACATTAAGCCACACCACCAAAAACTTAGGAAGCTAATAAAATTAATGTATGCATACTCTCCTTCCAAATCATTGAGAAATAAATTCCACCCATATTAACTAATCTCTCTATCCAAAAGATATCCTCCTAGAACACAACAAATTTTTTTGACTACCTACTTGTCATGGTATGATAAATACATAAATTATCTGAGATCAATCACACCATGAAAAAAATGATACAAGATATGATTGATTAGATAGCCTACACACTATCAACCAACAGACTACTAGAACCTTCAGATTGTTGTCAATACTTGTACTCCTACAATCTTCTTCATCTTTGAAAACCTTCACATCTGATAGCCTTGAAACCATTTGATAACCATTGATAATAGAAATGACCTACTGAGATCAGTTTGATATCAATGACAACCTATTCTCAAAAAAATATTTTACCAATTCATGAACTTCCTTTCCCAAGAAGTCCCAACATGATTGGTAAATTAGAGTATTAAACCAGTTGGGGACAAGTTGTTTTTTTGTTTTCATTTGAAATGTTGCTTCTTTCACTTCTTCAATCATTGTAATGGCATATAAAATTTTGTTATCTTGTTAAGATACCACCTTATCTATGATGTTGGTGATTTTTTAAATACCAACCAACTCTTCAAGGTAGCCTATGGATCTTCCAAATCCAATAATTAGCACCCTAAAAAAGGTTGGGCCAACGAACGAGAGAAAGAAATTAAGCTTTCCTCCTACACTTCAAGCTCTACAAAACCCAAGAGGGTGATCCTACAATGCACCTATAATATTATTTCAAAATATCTTCATGTACATTGCACATTAAGCAGACATATTCTCATTTGATGCTAAATAGGTGAAATTGTTGAAGAAGCTGGCAATTCCTTTAAAGATTTAACAACTAAAAGCTGAGAATTATCAGACAACAAAGGTAAGTCGATTGAAAGGTGTATTTATGAATAATTGTCTCAAATAAAAAACCAGAAGCATAGTAAATGCATTCAACACCTTAAGGCTAGTGCCATATCTCAAGGCATGGAGTCAAAACAAAGTAAACTGAATTAAAAGGAAAATTTAATTTTGAACATCCATAATCTTTGCAATTTCCTTACAATTACAGATTAACACCCAAATTCTTGTGACTACTTACCAAATCCAAATGGCACAAGCATGAATCAATGATTTAACTAAATCATTTAACTCATCCATTAGATCAGAGCAACAATTAAATCATATGTCAAAGTGAAAGACTAAGACAATTAATGAACATATTCTTGATCCCAATTCATTAATAATTCATGCACAATATAAAAATAGAGAGACAACAGGCTTGAGAAATTAGCATTTATATTTAGGTATGCTCAAAAGCCAACTAATTGACAAAATTTACTCAGCTAACCCAAATCCTAAGCTACAGACTCAAAATATATTTCTATGTTCTCACTATACATTTTTCAGATCTAGAATTTGGAAAAAGACCCTCTGCCAAACAACCCTGAATTCATTTTATATTATTAAGGAGCAAACAAGCTTCAGGTTGTTGGAAAATTACATTTCATTTTCCATTTATCTCAAAATGAATTTCACTTGCATTTGCATTCCCATGTGGTTAAATTTACAGAAAAAATCTTCCCACCAAAATGTTCTACCTCCCAGCTCGTGCATTTTAATCTAGTAGAAGAAAGTAATCTGCTCCCGTGAAAAAATTTCACCCAGCTCTTTATTTGCTATAGCATATTCAACAAAATAAAATATTCCTCCAATAGTGAATATTTCATTTACTTACAAGGTGAGATAAAAATGTTTCCCATGCCATTTAAAATCTTTGCATTTTATAGAGCAAGCAAAAGATTTTGTCGTGAATCTTCCTTACTTTTCCACTTTGTTTTTACACTGGAAACCTTGAGAGATGCATTTTAATCTTTGCAATAATATATTAAAATCAATGAAACATTGACTTATCAACTAGACATTAAAATTATTTTCTAGCCTTTAAATTTTCCATTCATTTATGCCCATAGTATTTTAAATATTTTGGTTGAAACACTTACCCGTGAATCACTTAATTTTTACCTCACTTGTGTTTTCTTTTGAAACCTTCCCGGGCTTTACTCTTTATTTTAACCTTAAAAAAATTTACCTACAGGGGCCCCACCACACCTTTTCAAGCATCGCTTTCCTCCTATGTATTGTGTGATGAAGTGTAAAAATGGGAGACCAACCCACAATGGGTGATGAACACCATCGCTCAGCTCTCGTGCATCATTGGTTCAGTTTGAAAAAGGAAGCAAAGACCGGTGATGGGAGAAAGGGAAAAAGAAAACCCTAACTCTTCCTCTTTGTTTCTTTGTTCTCTGTTCCTGCTCCATATTCGAACCATGGCGACAAAACTCAAGGAGACAATTTTAATACATTTTCACTATAGGTGCAAACTCTCCAAGTGCCAAATAAATTTAGGGGAATTTTCCCACTCACTGGGCATCAATGGCTGCCAAGAATTTGATGCATCTTATCCACCATTGTAGAATAAAATAAAACTCTTTCAACCTTCTCAAGATGTGCAACACAACCGCTAATGGCATTTACTTAAAATTTTATTGAGCCTTCTCAACAAATCCATTTTGTGTCATACGCTAGGCACAAAATTCTTTGAAGTTTTTCTTTTCTGCTCAAACACTATATCCATCCATGGGAAAATAACTATCACTAGTTTGGATTCTCATTTTTATCTGCAAGGTGGATGAGTGATGCCTTGAAAACTTTGAAGTTTTTCAAAGTTTGTTTTGAGAGCATCCAGCCAATGGGATGAAAGAATTAAAAATCCTTTTTCTTTCTATTCAAATGTTGAAGAAATTAATGCCCTAATACCATTTTTGAAATATATCAAAATGTTTTAAATAGAAGCATTCAAAACATTAGAAATAGGCAAAAATTTAATTCTACCTACAAGCCAAATGGAGAAATTTATTGCGCACAAACGGTGAACCCTGGAGCCGATTATTTTTATGTGCGACCATAATCAATTATTTAGGGAAAACCCATTCTCTCCAATTTTTCCCAACCATTAAAATTTAGGTACCTCCTTTGTAAACTGGCCCTCGGGGCATGTTAGCCGTGATAAAAGTACATTAAAATAATGTATCAAATGACTTTTGATTTTGATGAAAATGAAGTTGTAGAGTTTTTTGACCAAAATAAGAAATGGGTTGTCCTTAGAATTTGAAAATTGGAAACTGTTTGGGACACCATTTTTGGCCATTTTGTGATAAAAAAATGATTAAATAAGCCATCAGAACTTATCCTAGGAGCTTGAAACTGAGTAGGCATGTTACCATTTGACCCAATAATTCATTACAACAAACAGCATGGAAAAATTATTCTTGAGCGGAAAGATATTAAATGCCAAATTTGCCTACTTGGACTTTTCTGCAATTTCACTAGTCAGAAACCAATCAAGGCTCTCAAAGTCACCACTTCGAAAAAATATCAACTTTTTGGGAGGCTGCCACTAGAAAAATAAGTTCATCTAGGTACAATAATTATGTGTGCAAGAGGGATCTCCTTGAATCATCATTCATCACAAGATATTAAAAGTCAAACTTGACCTCCCTGAAAGATTTCTGAAAATGCAAGTGCAAAACTGAAGAAATTGCATTTGGTTTTGATTTATTAAAAATATAAAATCAGCTCTAAAACCTGACATGGGAGTTCATTTTGGCATGGAGAATATAGAGAAACAATCATTTCATCATGAAAATCAATTGGCTGCAAAATGCAAGCTCAAATAGGAGGCTACTTTGCAAAACTGAAAGTTTGCAAACAACATTAAAGTGCCAAAACCCTCCAACTTCAATTTTCAAGACACTATCAAAACTCATCATGGGAAGCTGAAAACTGACATACATATTCACATATGTCACATGAGTGGTTCCACCAAGGGATTTTTGCACAAAAATTAGGGGGCTCCAAATTATGACCTTCTAAAGTAGGTCACTCAAGCAAATTTCTTTGGTGCACTTCTGAGAGTGTAGAGACAAAATTTTCAATATGGATACTACAAATTTGCAAAACTTGGCAGTGCCACTAGTGGCTCCAACTAGGGATGTATTCCCACTATGGGCATAGCAAGAATCCAAATCTCTATGGAGTAGACCAAATGTTGAGTCCATTGGGTGTTCTAAAACTTCTCCCTTATTCAACCCCTGGGGAGTCAATATTTACCTCTATCAAACACCAATCTGTTGAAGGAGCTAATCTCCCTCAACCCATGCTTGCATCTATCACACCACAACAACATGAGTGACTGCATTTCTGCAAACTCATGTGTCAAGCTACCTTTATACAAGTGTGAACTTGCTCTATGTTTGGCTTTGTCATCAAGCGGCAACCAAATCAAATATGTCACAAAACTACCACTCTCTTCATTCTCTGATTTTGCATTGAGTGGAAATATTTGAAAATGGTGATCAATACCACATGAAAGTGTAGCCTGATCACAACCATATGCCCAATTAATCATGTTGGTACCTCCCAACAGACAACCATAAACAACATTATCAACATATTCATAATCACTATGCATCTGAAAGTCAGGCATACTTTGAAAATGTTGATTATCATGTGGCAATAACTTGTCATAGTCATCATGCACATCATTCTCAAGTTGAAAACAACATTCTTTAGTTTTGTGCACATTTCCACACTCTATGAAAACCTCTCCCAGCTGACAAAAATAGCACTTGCATTCTTCCATATGGCTAGAACTATTAAGCCAATTCTGATTATTAGTTTGCATATCAAAAGTAAAAATATCACAAGAATTTACCAAAAGATCTTGCACATCATGCAGACTATCTTCGAGTGTAAGGGATACACTCATGTATTGGCACACTCTCTAACTATCCTCCATCATGCTGATATAAAGAATCGTCAAGGATTTTTGACTTGTCTTCATCTTCACTCACCTTGTTATCCTCTAAACATAACATATTAGCATCTTCAACATCCCAAGCTTGCTCAAAAATAAGCAATTCTAGTTCAAAAGGATAATCTGATTCTACTTTGTAATCAACATCCACATGAAAAGACTCATGACTAGGCTCATTAGACACATAAAACTTATGGTCATCTATTGTTTCTAGTTCATCAAAACATATTTTTGAACTTGTATAAGTATCCATACTCATCATAAAATGCATCATTACAAACAAATTTCTGCTCATCCTTATCCACATTATCATCATCCTGACAAGCTGGTTCATAATTGGAAGGAGAGTCAAAAACACAAGCATCATACCTTGCACAGTGAAGATTATCATCAGTGTCCAAATCAACATGGGTAGTACACAACAATTGAGAATTATTCAAATGTGCACCTTTCTAATATGAAGTGGTCAACAGACTTGAAATTTACACTATTTAATAGACCATTGTTCTGATCCATTTTTTCAACCAATTCCTCTCCTTGACCTTCAATAGAATTGTATGCATTATCAAATTGCAAATCAAGATATATCATGGTGTCATCATCATCAAAATCTGAAAACTCAATAGACTGATCATAAACTGGATTTCCCCAATAATAAGAAATGGAATCAACAACTCTGTCAAGAGCATGGTCACCATCTGTCATAGAGAACAAGATGTCTATTTTCTCATTCTTAATTATTTATGGGCTGGCATGGCAACAATATATATCTTTTTGTATTTCACCATTGGATTGGGTCTCATCATTGAGTTTGTCATTCACATCCTCTTGAGGATAGACACAAAAATTTTCACCATTATGAACATCAATGGTAAAAATTACATCACTCTTAACTTTTACCTTCTTAAGCATGCATTTGTCTGTATTTAAAACTGAAGACATTTGATCATTTGTATTCACGTAGTTGTTGATTTTATCAATATTTCTACCCATAATTGAAGACAACAATCTCTGCACATATTCATTCATTTTCTTCTCCAAATTATCTAAAACTGTGTAAGTCGTCTGCATATTGGAGATTCTCAACTCTTTTAACAATTCACTAGATCCTTCCTCATAGGCTTCAAAATACATATGAATACAATCTGGAGCACTAGGTCTAAAAATTTCTGGGATTAGTGACAAGGTTGTAACAAATCTATGACTAAAATCAAAGCTTGACTCTTCAACTTGCTTTTTAATCTGCTTTAACCTCATGACAAGGTCAAAAGGCTCTCTTGCAAACTCTTTTCTATAAGCATTCACTAATTTATCCTAGCAAGGAAATGACTTCTTAGGAAAGCTTAAATATCAATCCCGAGCTCTAGTTTGAATGGATCTGACAAAGAATCTCATCCATATATCCTGATATCCAAATGAGTGCATCTCCATGAAGCTGGAAATTATTTTAACATGTGCATCTCCTTCACAAATATTGTATCCATTAAATCTAGGAATCTTCTTATAAATTTGAGTGGGCATACTTTCAGTTTTGTGATCAACCCATGACAAGTCTAACTAGTTATACAATGGGTCAAATGAATTGACAAAAGGTGCAATAACTTGGCAAGTAGATACAGTATGACTATCTCTTAACTAGGCTTGTGAAAACATTTGGTGTCTTTCATCCATTTCTTTAATTTTTCTATCAAATACAACTTTCCATTTCGTTCTTATCCTAGGCTTATGCACTCTTCATTTCATCCACTTTACATTATTAGATGTTTGAGGATTATTGGATTTCTGAAGCTTTTTAACAATCCCTATTAAGGTATCTAATGGAATGGTTATTTCAACTTGGTAATCCATGGGTGTATGCAAATCAAGGCTCAACTAATTGTGCATAATCACAATCATGACCAAATGAAGGGTCAATAGGATAACTGCTAACATGAAGATAACCTTGGCTTAAAACACATGACAATGCAAGGGATGGAAATCCTTAAGATATAAAAACTCCTTCTAACCATCTAGACTAGCAAATATTTGAACACTAGACAAAATATTTCAATGGAACTGGAATTAATTATAACAGATCCAACAAATGGGAGTGTGCAAATTCAATTTTATTGTCTTTTCCCTTTGTTAGTGCTAATTCACTCAATAGGGAAGCAAAGTCTTTCCTAAGAAGTTCAAATATGGCTTTCACACACAATTTTCTCAAAAAAAAAAGGTGAAGAATACCTAGAAATGTTGCAGCTGCTGCAATTTATTATGGAAATATTGTAGATCTGGAACTGTATTCACCTCTTCAACAAGTTCTTTTAATAGAGTTGCCACCTCTCTTCTTAGAGGACTGAACTTCAAACATTATGAAGCTCTTTCACATGTAAACTTCTTTCTAAGTTCCTTCCTCCAATAGAGCACTACAGATCATGATACTTTTTTTTAGGTTTTGCAACAAATTCCTTTTCAGGTTTGAAATCCTTTAGAATTTGAACTAAATTCAGAATGACAAACAATAATATGACCATGTAACTAAGCAGTATGCACTTGGAAATTCAAATTTGTCCCCAACAGAGTGGCCATTCTATTGGTGATTTTTTAAATACCAACCAACTCTTCAAGGTAGCATATGGATCTGCCAAATCCAATAATTAGCAACCTAAAAAAGGTTGGGCCAATGAATGAGAGGAAGCAATTAAGCTTTCTATAGACACCAAAAATTGGTCTAGGCCTACGAGTACCACTTTCGACATAATTTTCTAATATCCATGGTCATGATTAAATAATGATAATTATTTAATTATCCTTTCTAATGCATATTTCCTCTATTAATTAAATACCCCTTTTAATTAATTCACTAGTTCATTAATTCATTTATTCAACTATTGATTAATTAAATAAATCATGTTTATTTAATTATGTCGCTAACTAATTAATTCTTCTTTCATAATTTAATATTTATTATTTAATTAAACCACTTTTATCCATAATTAAATATTCATTATTTAATTACCTCAATTTAACATTTTCAACTATAATTAAATACTTATTATTTAATTATTCAATTCCACCTTTTCAACAGTCACATTAAATAAATTATCTTTATTTATTTAATTAAATCTTTCATTTTCGAATGTTGAATTAAATTAACATTTAATTCATAATTAATTATTTATGTCACATTCTTCTGTCATCCAGTTGACCAATTATTCACTCACCATCTAACTCGAGATCTATTTCTAAATCCGCCAGTTATCTGCGGATTCAATATCTGATCGTCTCTATGAGAAGACTCTTTGTCACAACCAATCAGTCAACCAGTTCTAACTCATGTGCATGAATGCGTTTATTAATTAAATATATTTAATTAATTAATTAATTCATGTATGCATTCGAACTCTTTATTCTTCAAGTTCTAACTTTGTCTTTTTTAATCCAAATTCTATTTCTTCTATTTTCGAAGACTCTCAACTAAAGATTAAGATCTTGAATTCTTGTTCTTTTCTATTTTCGAACAGTCTTGACACAATATTAAGTTATTGTTCTAATTTAATATTCATCATGTAGAATTTCTAACTCACGGTCTATCTGACATAGAACTCACATTGCATGACATTCATCAATCTCGATTGTTGATCTCTCTTTCGAATCTGAGCCGATCGTTCGAAAACCCAAAATCTATAAAAAAGCCTGTCATCATCATTATTCCTCCTCCCGAAATCACTACTTTTGAGAAGAAACACGAATCTTTGATATTTTTCTTAGACACTCAACAAAGTTATGCTTGCATCAAAACACATAAATTTGAGGGCAAGAATGATGATACAACAAAATGGAGAAGGACAATCGAGATAATTCAAAGAAGTAAATGCATATTCGGTGAGAGCTTTCCAATTGATTTGTTTAGTTTAATTATGTTTGCTTATTTCGTTCTTTGTTGATTTATTTAGATTATTTGCTAGATTAGAATTAATCATTGTAATCTATATAGCTTTAGCATTAATCCACAAAATCTAAGTTACATTTGGTGAACCTGACGTGAACCCGAGCTTCAAATTCGCGTATTTATTTTTCATTTTTTCCATTTTATTTTGTAGATTATCATATGGTGCACCACATTCATTCAACGAAAAGATGCATCTGTATTCATGAGCCACATCAGAGACATTCAAAAATGTATCTGACATTCTGCACCACATCCGTGACCTTCCAAACCACATCCGCCTGTCAACATTGAGCCGCATCCGCCTGTCAACATCGAGCCGTATCCATGGCTCGAAAAGCCGCATCTACCTGGTAAAACTATTTTTGTTAGTTTTTTAAGTTTTTTCTATACATTCACATATTTATTAGTCGTTTGTTTATTTGTTTTTTTTTTAGCTAATATTTTTTTGCAGCTGTATCAAGGAATAACTTAGTTTTTGCAGAACAAAGCAAAGAAGACCATCAAAAAACCAAACAAAACTCTTTCTGTAGGACGAAAGATGAAGACACAAATGAGAAAATACTAATCATTCACATGCAAGACCATAATGAATGCCTTAGTTGTTTTTTTTTAATTTTATTTTAGAATTTTTCTATTTGGTAGTGTAAAAAATCTCATTTGGGCTTAAAAAGAATGAGTGTATTTCGTGTTTGTATATGTTAGTCTAGAACCCCACAACTTGGTATACCAAAGTATCCTCTCCCCTTGTGCATTCATGCAATCCTAGGTGCAAGAGAAATAGTTACTAACTCTAGAACTTGAGCCTGTCTTGGTGGGATAAAATACTCACCCCAGGATGACTCAGACCGGTAACATGCTAAAGCCAAGCGACTTCCAACTGGTATATAAAAGAGGATTTTTGGGGGAAACCCAAGAAATCATGCTCACTATTTTGAAGAGAAGGGAAGAAATGGTCTCTTGCCATACTAGATGGTGCCCCATGAACGAAATGTCCTTACTAAAAGCCTTGTTGTAGAATTGCCAAAATCCTACCTATTTGTTGGTGCAATAGGTTCAGACTTGTGAAGTCATCTTACATACTTACGGTTCATGTGTAGAGATGAAATGTATACCATGGGAGTTTCATGGGTACAATAGCTTGGCTACCCCATATAAGTGAGTGTCGTGGAGGGGATCCAGTGGGGTCAAGCTACTAGTCATCCATCGTGAATATGCGTAGCTAGATTTATCCAAGTAAGAACTCAACAAGTATTGTCCAACAAAGCCTAGGTTGTAAATGTTCTCTAGTTTTAACAGATCTAACACCTCAAAACTGAAAACACATTGTCTTTTGTGCTTTTTATTACTGTATTCATTGGAAAACTCGATCATTACACAGATTCAGTCGAAATATCATTTCCAAAAAACCACAACTGTTAAAATAGAGTCACAACTGTCAAAACCAGAGTCACATCTGTCAGTGCAAGTCACATCTATGAAGTATAAAACCGCATATGTCTGTCAGAAAAAATCCAAATTTTACATAGTTCAGATAAACCAAGTCACAACTGTCAAATTTTGAGTCACATGTGTCAGTGCAAGCCACATCTGTCAAATAGAAAACCGCAACTGTCTGTCAAAAAGTTCAGGTTCAGAAATCCATATTCTGAGTCGCAATTGTCATCCTGAATCGCAACTGTCAAACCATAAACTGCATATGTCGAGAGTTAAAATTTCTTGTCATCATCCAAATTTTTTTTTTAGTCAAATCGGTGCATTTGAAAAGGTAAACCACTTCTATTAGAGGTAGAACCACAACTGTTTAGGTGAACTGCATTTGACTGTCAACAAAAAACTGAGAAAATTGTACAACTGAGTCTGAAACAATTGTCATTTTATTTTCTATTTCTCACGATCAACCTTGGACAAAAACTAAAAATTTTGCTTGAAAACCTAGCAACATTAGGTGTCATTTATGTCATAGCACTAGTCATCCTAAGTTACATTCATTTAGCCAATTCCTAGGAAATTGCATATAGTAGAATATAACAACCTTCCACTTCATTGGATACATTCACATTTCAATTTTTCCTCATCATTGAACCTAATCACTTTGGTCCTATTAGCAAATCTTTCTAGGTCAACAGTCTAGTTTGGGAAATTTGCCTTGTCAACTGTCTTTGTCCTACAATCAGGTTCCTTGGTCAAGTCAAATATTTTCTTGGATTTATTCCATAGGTGGTAGGTAATACCTCATTTTAGAATCATTTACCGTTATAGTCTACTTGATATTTTTCATATCATCCATCATAGCACACATCATCTTAGTATACGTCATTTTAGTAATGTCCGTTATATTCAAAAAAATCCAAAAAAAAAAACATATGAATAGGATATATCAGTTTTAGCTATAGTCTACATTACCCCATTTTGGGAAACTTTTTATGGTTGAAACAAGGTCTTAAAATAAACTTAGAACAGTGTTAGATCCTAATGAATTTTTCAATCCTTTCAGAACTCAACCACCAAGGAAAGAAAAACCACATAGACCTTTTCTAGAAAAACATGTCACTAGAGATGCCAATGGACGAGTCTTTGTAGAAGACATTGAGGCTGCAGTCCAAGATCCAGAGTTTGCATCCTTTATGGATGAGGTTCTGGCAAATGACCCCCAATGATATCTAGCAAAATTGCTAGTAAACGGTGCCACACTACCACCAGGATTTTATGTCCACATATTGAAAATTGCACCTACTCAACAAACCCAAAATGCCATGTCAAGTGTGTCTATTCCCCAAATAATTGTGGCCATACCAACTGCCATACTGACTCAAACATCGTCAATTATCAACACAACCCCTTTCAACCTAACGCAAGGTTTACAATTCACTGCGGAGGGAACCTCATCAAACCCATTTGGCACAAACATTATTGGTAAGAGGTCCAAAGTTGGCACAAACATGACCATAGGGATTACACAGAGCATTCCAATGGGAAATATTCTTACATCGGGTCCAAAAATTCCAACTGAAAATATTCCTATATCAAGTTTGAACATTCAAATAGGACATATTCCTTCTCCAAATCACAACTTGTCACAAAACACAATGTTTCAGAACACTTGCATTGACCCAAACAATGTGAACAACATGTTCTTCACACAAGTATATGTCCTACAAAACCAAATGTAAATGTTTCAACAACAGATGGACAACATGTCTATGTCAGGCAAGCGAACTATCTCAGTGCAAGACCTATTTCCATGTCCTTTTTACAAAGCGCTATACATGACACCCTTCCCCCACGGATACATTATACCAAATTTTCCTAAGTATAATGGGAGGAGGAATCTTTTGGAACACATTAGAGAATTATCTATGACATTTATGGACATATCATATGACCCCACATACTTGATGAGACTATTTTCATGAACCCTAGTTGGGATAGCATTGGAATGGTTCTCTAAATTACCATATAGTATACGATCCTGGGGAGAACTAGCTGAGAGGTTTCTAGAACACTTTTCCTTTAACATAGACAATGAAGTAACCATAGCTACCTTGTGTCACACAATGCAAGAAGAGGGCGAAACTTTCACCACTGTCTTCCAAAGATGGAGAAGTTTAGCTAGCAGATGTCCAGTTGAAATACCAGAAAAGAAAAAATTCACGATATTCCTTGAAAACATCAATCCAAAATTGAGAGGTGACTTAAGGGTACATTTTTGTACCTCATTCCTAGAATTGGTACAAAAAGGAATCATCCTTGAAAAAGGCCTTATTGACAAAGGAGAAATAAAAGTACCAAGCAGAAACCTAGTCATCCAACATCAAAATATTCCCACTAATAGAAACAAGTTTTGGTCTAGAAACAAAAATGTTACCAATGACGACATTGTTGATGCTAAGACTATACATACAGGACCAGGTATCACAATTAGAGGTTATAATCCTGATCAAGATGTGATAAAAAATCCAGATGAAACAGCTAATTATGTCCAAAATTCACAACAACGCCCACAAAGGCATTTTCCTAAACATGGATTTACCCCTTTGGGGCAACCAATAGAGATAATATTCAAAGAGTTGATTAAACACGATCTCATAAAACCTATGGAACCAAGAGAATATGATCCTGGATAGTTTAAACCTTCATGGTGGGACAATAATGCTTATTGTGACTATCATCAAACAAAAGGACACAACCTACAACAATGTCGACAATTGAAAAATATCATCCAAGAATTTGTTGAAGATGGAACCATAGAAGTCAATGGGAAGAAGCATACCAAGAACGTTGATCATAAGGTTTTCACAGACCCATTACATGACCACATGAAAGGAAAAGCCTCCAGTTCAGGAGCCAAGAATGCTCCATCTGCCAATTATACCAATGCCAAGTATGACTATGGTAAAGGTATCATTATAAACCATCTCTGAGCTACAAACAAAAATTTCAATACCATCACCATCAAGAAGCATCTTGAATGCACTGTAAATACACACAGAACCAAAATAAATCTTCCAGGTTCTTCTTCTGAGCCACCTACACAGTCCTACAAGTCTAAGTACAATCTGCTTGAACAACTCAGCAAGACTCCAACATAGATATCCATCTTGGAACTATTGACCTTGTCACCTGATCATCGAGCTATTCTCGACAAAGCCTTATAGAACATGATTGTCCCTACTGACTTATATGTCAATCATTTTGAAGAATGGTAGGATATCTAACCAGCTCCCATCATGCTACATTTTCCCAATAGGATTCCTCAATAGAAAATATTGATCTTAATGACCCATTACATCTTGAAGTCTTAGTCCATCAAACCAAAGTTAGACGAGTCTTGGTAGACGAAGGATAAATTTTGAACCTATGTACACTAAAATTGGCTAAGGCATTAGGATTCTCATAAGTGTGCATGGACACCTCTAAGAGCATAATAATCAAGGCTTATGATGATGAGGAAAGATCATCCAAAGGAGTTGTCACACTCGCAATCAAAATTGGCCCGACAGTTATGAACACCAGCTTCCAAGTCTTGGATCTCACCCTTCCATATAACCTATTGTTAGGTAGACCTTGGATACATGCAATGAAAGTTGTACCTTCCACATATCACTAATGTATCAAATTTTTGTATAATGGCACCAAGATCACAATTGATGGTGATCCAGATCCTTTTCAATATTGTACTAGCCTAAGGGAAATTCCACAATGACAAGTTCCCATCAACCAACAAGCTTCATCATCCAATTTATCCTTATACATTGACCCATCACATCTCATCAAGTCTATTTCATTGAAACCACCATCATCCACTCCCAAGGTTGAGATCCAGGACAAAGGTTGTGGAGAGTATCATATGAAGGCATCCTACTGTGTCAGTCAGCTAGTTCCACCCAAGGCATATGGTTTACCCCTGGCTGATAGAAGACAATTTGTGGTCACATTTCATGTTCCCCCTACAATGACATTAACCAAATGTAGAGAGTTAAGTGAGGAAATTGTGGATCAAGAAGATATTACTTCCTGGTTGTACCAAGATGACAATGAATATCTCTTACCATCTATTCAGATAGGTAAAGATCAGTATGGAAAAGGCTATGATAGACATAGTGGGTTAGGATCTCATCAAACCGGAAGGACATAACCTATCATTGTTTCACCACGACCGAAACACCTAGGGCTAGGGTTCCAACTGCTTAGAATTGGGTTTCCTAGTACTGTGTCACCATTTCAAGAAGAAGTGAGTTCTTATGAAGACATCGAGATATCTCACCAACCACTTTCCCTAGTTTACGATGAATCCCCCAACTCAAACGATTATGAATGGGATTCCCTTTCCTCAACCGGCAACATGAACATAGATAATTTTTTTGGAGAACTAGATAAAATTATCAAATCCATATCAAATCCATCTAGTCCTCGTAATAACATGTCCTTGACCAGAGAAGAATGGCTTGAACACTATTATTGGGAAACCCTTGATCATGCATCTTGGGCACTTGACAAACCATCTTCTAATGACCTAGCGGTTGCAATAGTCCCACATCAGAAGTTACCTACCCGTAGGAAAAATAACAAGAAGGAGTTAGTCCAAAACTTCTGTGATCATGTCAACCATTCCATATTCACCTTGTTAGCTACCACATTTGAAAACTTTGATGATGACATGCCTCCCATATATCCCCAACTTATTGACTAGGATAAAAAAGGTACACCTGTCCTAGATGTATTCGAGACCGACGAAGCGTTAGCTGAGTTCTTGGGACTTCGAGAAGGCATTCCTAGAGGGGATCATAAGGCTAGTTTCACCATAGAATTGGATGATAAAGCATATTTTGGGGATTCTTTTTATACCTCTAGTCACAAAAGTGAGAATAAAAAGAAAAACAATCAAAAAGATAAAAATGACAAGTCCCTAGGTGAAAACCGAAAGGGGCCTTTAGATGAAGAAAAAGTAAAAATAAAGGATGAATCTGAGGGTGAAAACCTCTTTGAGGTACCCAAGGTTAGAGGTTTAAACATTCTCCCCATTGCATAGGAACAATCATCGATGTTAGTGGAAGAGTCTGTTGTAGTCAACATAAATACATAAGAGAACCCTCAGATGGTATATTTTGCAGCATCATTGACAGAGGCAGAACAACCCGAGTTTAAGGACTTCTTCACAAAGAAATAGATTAAATTTGCATGGTCTTATGTAGACATGCTTGGGATAGATCTAAACCTAATATTGCACCACCTACCATTATAGCCAGGTATTAATCCAGTTAAATAGAAGTTAAGGAGAATCCATCCGCAAATTGCTCTATTACTCAAAGTAGAACTCGAGAAACTTTTGGATGTCGGATTCATAAGAACCATAGATTATGCTGACTAGATTTCAAATCTTCTACCAATAACTAAACCAACTAGGGGCATTCACATTTTTACAAACTTTAGAGACATCAACAAGGCATGTCCTAAAGATGATTTCCATTTGCCGAATATTGACATGATAGTAGACCTTATAGTAGGATATGAGATGATATCCCTTATGGATGGTTTCTCTGGATATAACCAAATCAAAATTGTAGCTGAAGATCAACACAAGACAACATTCACATGTTTGTGGGGAACATACTGTTGGAATGTTATGCCTTTTGGCCTTAAGAATGCAGGAGCTACATACCAAAGGGCAATGACTACTATTTTTCATGAATTTGTACATAATTTCATGGAGGATTATGTTGATGAAATCATAGCTAAATTAGTAACAAGGGTAGATCATTTGAATGTTCTAGACAAGATATTTCAAAGGCTAGAGAATTACAATGTCAGACTAAATCCAAAGAAATGTGTTTTTGGAGTCAAATCAAGGAAACTTCTAGGTTACATTATCTCTAGAAGGGGAATCGAAGTAGACCCATAAAAGGGGAAAGTTGTTGTATAAATGCCTCCCCCAGTCAGCATTGGTCAACTAAGAACATTACAGGGAAGATTACAATCCATCTGGTGCTTCATTGTACAACTAGAAGACAAAATACACCCATTTCAACACTTACTCAAGAAAGGAGTACCCTTCGTATGGAAACCTGAATGTTAGGAAGCTTTCCAACATATCAAGGATTATTTGCTCACCCTACTAGTATTGATGCCACCTATAGATGGAAAACCTTTGATACTATACATTTAAGCAACTCAATCAGCATTAGGAGCCCTTCTCACACAAAATGATGATCAAGGTCATGAAAGGGTAGTGTATTACATCAGTCGTACCTTGGTAGGATATGAATTGAATTACAACAACATAGAATGTGCCTATCTTGGGGTAGTCTTTGCTACTCAAAAGCTTTGACACTACATGCTCAATCGCCAAACCATGTTGGTTGCAAAGATTGATCCCCTCAAATATCTCCTAAGTAAAGAAGCATTAACATGTCGATTGGCTAAATGGGTTATGATACTTAGTGAGTATGACATCCAATATGTGGAGAGGAAGGCTATAAAAGGACAAGTGATTGCAGATTAGTTAGAAGATGCACCCATGAAGGAAAACCATCCTTTAGTGGCAGATTTTCTAGATGAATTTATCTTCAACATTGACACTAGAACCAAATGGAAACTAAACTTTGACGGGTCACATAAAAATCATGGTTCAGGAGTAGGTATACTGTTTGTTACACCTCAGGGCGATAAAATTCCAAAATCATTTAGAATTTCTTTCCCTTGTACCAACAACATAACAAAGTATGAAGCCTTAGTGATAGGATTAAGAATAACAGCCCAATGGAAGATTAAGAGTCTACATGTTTATGGAGATTCTCAGCTAGTAGTTTGGCAAGTAAATGATGATTACAAGACTAAGGATGAGAAACTTGCTCCCTATAAGCGCATGGCCGATAGTTTCAAGCAATAATTTGATGAGATCACCTTTCAAAAAATACCACATATTCAAAATAGGGCAGTAGATGCTATAGCAATCATGGGTTCCTTACTGGATATTCCTAGAAACATGCCTAAGTTCGAGTTTTTGGTCGAACAGCTGTTGGTCCCTACTTATGATATCCCCGACTCTGCGATGGTGTGTATAATTGTTGGTCCTGCATCACCCTAGTACAAGGATGTATACGACTATCTAAATTCCCAAACCTTACCTGTAGACCTATCCAACAACTAGCATAGAACCTTTGTCTGTAAGTCAGCTAAATACACCATCATCGGAGATACCTTGTATAGAAGTACCTTAGATAACGCCCTAATGAGATGTCTCGATGCTGAAGAAGCACAAACAAATTTACGAGTGGTGCACGATGGTATATGTGGTTCGCATTCTAGTGGTCCTACTCTAGCCCATAAGATTATGAGATTAGGTTATTATTGGCCTACAATGGAAAAAGACTCATACATCTTTTTTAAGAAATGTAGACAGTGTCAGATACATGGAGATTTGATAAGAGCACCAACACAAGAGCTTCGTCTGATTACTTCACCATGGCCCTTCGCCCAATGGGGACTTGACCTCATAGGTAAGATACACCCTCCATCATCCAACGACCATAAATTCATCATAAATGCTACTGAATACTTCACCAAATGGATTGAAGCTATTCCCATGACCTACATCACTGGCACGCAAATATCCAAGTTTATCCTAAACTACATCATTTTTCGGTATGGTGCACCCCAATCAATAATGACAGACATGGTCATCCATTCAAGAACCAAGAATTTTGCCACCTATGTGAAGAGTTCTACATCCAACATCATTTTTCCACACCATATTACCCACAAGGTAATGGTAAAGCCGAGGCATCTAATAAAACCATTGTCAGAATCCTCAAGAAGACTATCAATGACGCTGGTCATGACTGGAACCTACAACTTAACCCTGCCTTATGGTCTTACCGTACTAGCATTTGTACTCCCACCAGTGCCACTCTATATTCCCTAGTATTCGGCTCTGAAGCTATCTTAACTATTGAGGTTGAAATACCTTCCCTGAGGGTATCCTTGAAGGGTCATATTGACGATGAAGAATATCATGTATCTAGACTACAAGAGCTTGAATTACTAGATGAACGAAGACAGAAAGCATTAGATCATTTGCAAGCATATCAGAATTGTCTTCATCATAGTTATAATAGGAAAGTATTAAATAGACACTTTGACATTGGTGAACTAGTTTTAATGGAGAATTCCAAGAATCAAGTTGAATGAGAAAAGCCAGGAAAGTTTGAACCTAATTGGTTTGGGCCCTACATAGTCACAAAAGCATTTGGATTAGGTGCGTATCAAATTTCTACCCTTGAAGGTGAACCAATTTTGTCACCAATCAACAACCTTCATCTAAAGAGGTTCTATGCGTAGCTTCTGAGAATTTGTGTCTTAACTGAGAAAATACAAAAAAAATAGAAAAACAAAAAAATGGTTACCTTGATGAAAACATGGCAAACAGGCATCATTGTAACACCAAAATTAATATTTTTTTGAAAAACCAATAAGAAAATCCAAGAGAAATAATCCATCCAATAGTGAAAACCACTTTGGTGGCACTATGAATAAGTACCATGGTGAAAACCTGGCAAATAGGTGCCATGTGTAGTCAACTGCTCTTTCGTCTACCATCATTCCAATCTGAATTTTCACCATCACCTAAAATAAATGGTTGTCTTATCCATTATTTGGAATTATTGACATCATGTCCATTCCATCACATTCACCACTCCATCCTAGATACCTTATTCCTGACTAGGGGAAAATCCTTATTTTGTGTCATATGGACCTTGTACATAGTGTTACACCATCGAAAAATGTCCTGAAAAATCCAAAAAACATTAGAAAACATCAAAAATCCAAAAAAAAAATTAAAAAAATCAAAACAATCAGAAAATCCCAAATACAAAGTCAAGTCAGTCATGTAAGTCAGTCATAGACATTAGTCGAACTACGTTGCCTCTACGACTAGATGTAGGCAAGGCCATCTGTCAATGTGCCCCTAAGGCATTAGGTCTATCCATCTAGGTTTGTCATGTTTCATACACATTAAATCATGACTCTTTGTACATGTTAGTCAATGGTCGTGTCGAACTATGAGGTCTTTGCGTGTACAACGTAGGCAAGGCTAATCAATTGATGAGCTCCCAAGACCACACTAGATCATTCCAATAGGGTTTATCACATTCACTATCACACACTCATAACAGTCAAGCAATTGAAACAAGTCATGTATTAACAAGGCACACATCTCAAACTGTCATCCAGTCAAAATCAAAATGCATTGTCAAAATGATCAACTTATGTCTTAAGCAAGATATGTCTTTCTTGTCAAAATGTATCTTGTCACGTCAATGTCATCAGGCTCCAACGTCTTATATGACAAGTGTCTTTCTGAAACCAGGCTTTGTCGTGCCTTACACAAATAGTCACCAAGTCAAAACCAGACTCAAATGTCTTATGCGGTATGTGTCATCCCTCACATTAAGCTATGTCAAAACATCAAAACAATCCAACAAGATCAAGTTTTGGCGAATACATTTATTTGGCTTTATGACTCTATATCTTATTTTGTCTTATCTTTTAATTGATTAGTGCAAAATTCTTATTACTAGCTTTCTCAAGAATGTCCCTTGAAGGATTTAGAGAACCAAGGGCGTCTCAGGACTCTTTTTCTTTGACTATTGTTTGTCAGCTATCTTTTTTAAACTTTGAATTTTGAATCATGTTACTATCTTTCTCAAGGATGTCCCTTGAAGGATCTAGAGAAGAAATGATGTATTGTGATCCATATTTTATTTGTCTATTGTTTGTGGTTTGTCTAGATGACAACAACTGGGGCAATCTTGTCCTTAGTTTGTGTTATGACATTCCTTGTCTGTGACTGTCTGTTTTTCATAGATGGATGACATTGTACACTATGGTCTATCTCATATCATGGTGTGTACTATCCATTTGTGTCAGTCCCACCCAGTGATGATAAAATTGCAAGCATAGCATAAATGGAAAAATATCGAAGACCGTTTCTTTTCATTTTTCAAATCAACCTTTTTCATTGTTTCTTACTAACATCTTATAATCATCCGTATTAACATTTCTCTTGTCCAACATAATGATAGAATCCTATGACACAAACAAAAAAATTAGGTCATCTGCATATGCATCCATTATATAAGCATTTCATACATGTAGGAATATTAATATCTTTGTTGCATATAGAAAAATCATGACATAATAGTCATTCCATCATCATAAGATACATAATGTAGAAACATTTATTTATAAACACATATATATACATCATCTAGGAAACATAAACATATAGAAACAATGCAACATCATAAAATAGAACTACACATCATATAGAAGCTGCCAAAAATCATATATATATATATATATATATCGATCAAAAATAGTGTGTCATGGTACAATATCAAAGTGTGTCCATAAATACAACTAAGCCCGCAGGCTCTCTGATCATAATATAGTGTATGTATATAAAACAAGTGTCATCATGTCCCACTGCCACTACTTTCATGTGGTGAAGCTAGAGGAAACTACCTCAGAGGTAACCTCTGTGAGGTGGAAGGCCTCTCATATGGACCTGATCTAGGTGGACCTGCCACACCCTCTATACTCTGAGTCCTAGTGTGACTCCTACTCTGTGACCTGTGGCTGTGAACCTCAGAAAAGCTAGGAGCTCATCTATCTACTGGCACCACTGAATCATATAGGTCCCTATAATATGTATCCATATCTATGGCTTTGACTAACTCTTGTACCATGCCATCAGATGAAGACCCACTACACAGGCATCTGACCTTAGTGTATTATTGCTCTGTCTCTTGTCGTCGAGCTATGGCATGATCCCTCTCCATGAGAGCATTGTCTCTTTGCATGGGCACTGTCCCTCTCCATCTACAAAGAATCTCACTTTGTTGTCATTAGTCTCAGTCTCTCCCCCATGGCCTCGTTATCACCATCCCTAGGGGCATCATCCTCCCATCTCCCCTCCATAATTCAATCCCGGAGCTCTCTCTCCTGCTCCTCCATGGGCACCTCCTCCTCAATATCATCCTCCCCATATCATACCAGAATACCCAGGGGATCTATATCCATATCTACATCCTCATCCTTCACCATAGCCTCTCCCCCAATATCCACATCAGCCAGCTCCTCTACAACTGCCTCCTCGATAGCAAGCTCATCTCTAACTTGTGCATCTGCTCCACCTCCGATGTCCAACATCAGTGCATCCTCTACCACTGCCTCTCAAATAGGTGAAATTCCACCTACCCAACCCCCTCTCCACCCTCTTCGTCCTCATCTCTCGCCTCTACCACCACCACCTCTGATGTCCAACATCGGTACATCCTCTACCATTGCCTCTCAGATAGGTAAAATTCCACCTACCTAACCCCCTCTCTGCCCTCTCTGTCCTCGTATCTCGCTTCTACCACCACCACCTCCTCTACCATCATCACCACCTCCACCCCTCCCTCCAGCTCTACCACCTCTACATCTTTGTCGTCCTCTCGACCCTATGCCTCATCACTCAATGGGTGTCGGTTGGTTTGGATCTATGTACAAAATCGGCCGATGCTCGGCCCACCATGTATCATAGGCAGCTATAGTGCCCGAATTTGCTACACCATCTCTCCATCCCCATTGTATAGGCTGTAATTCCATAATCTCTTCCTATGCAATAGTAATAGGAATCATATGCCCCCAATATAGAACCTCTCTGGATGAATGAGCAAACTCTACTCTACCTCGAGGCTCATCCTAAACCTCTCTAAACTATCTCAAAACTTGCTCTAGAAGAGGTCTCTCAATGATGTGCATGCTCGAAACAATCCTCCCAATCAGGTATTGTGTCTGTCTGTAGTATGGAAAATGCCTATCCTCATCAGTCCATCTCTCACAATCCATGTATGGCCTCCAAGTAAACTGGTCTAAAGTATCTAGAGCATGTCTCCAATATCCAGTATCTCCCACATGGCTCTGAGTAATGTTTCCCGTGTACCGAAAAACATATGGAGATCTAGCCTCCCGCTCTATCGTAACCGAAGGACAGAAAACAACTATCCTCTCTCATGCCCAAACCATCAAGAGATTAGTCCCATAGCTCATCGACTGTGTGTCTCTGTATACAATGTCATGTAAATGGAAATACAACATCCCTAATAGACATGGACCCCAGGCATACATGGTCTCTCTCTCCAACATGCCCACCAACATCTCTCCCCACCCAACAGGAATACCATGACCCCTTCGATCTGGTAGTACTATCCCACCTATCAATGTACATAGGATATAGTTGATTCTCTCATATCTATCTGCAAAAATTGGCCATCTGATCTCATAATGCTCAATGCTGAGACTGCAAATATCGTCATAATAATAAAATCTGGCTAGCTCGATTAATGTGCGTTGGGTATTGTACATCACCCGCTCTCCTCTGATAGGAAGTCTAAGAATCTTGCAGACATCCTCCAATGTGACAGTTGCCTCCCCAATCGGCATATGAAATGAGGATGTCTTTGAGTTCCATCGCTCGCACAATGCGGTGAGCATCCCTCTATTTACTCGAATAGTGGGCATCGCCAGAACATGATGAAGACCAAGGTTCCAAAAAAGCCGTATCTCCGCACTAACTAGACGATCTCTCAAATTGAAGGTGTCAGGATGTGACTCCCAAGTATAAATAGGATCTAATACAACCTACATTTCAACCATGATGTCAAGTTTTTCAAGTTTGTACTTAGAAAAAATTTCAAAAACTTTGCCAGCCAAATGTGGCTCACACTAGAAAATGCGGTACATTCATACAAATGTATTGCAAGACAAAGCACTTGCGTCGCATATTTCATATCCATTGCACAATTTCATTCCATGTTCCATCTAATGCAAATGCGATGCATAAAATCAAATATGGTGCATTTTCTATGGCCTGTCTACCTAATGCATATGTGTTTCACTAATGCAAATGCGTTTAACTAACCTACATGCATACATTCTATATGCAGATGTGTTCCATGCATACATATGTGGTGCAGTTTATAACATATGCATTTAATGCCTAAAATGCGTATCCTAGCCTAGGCGTGCATTAGCATATGTGTCATTCTGTAAGCAAATGTGTTGCGTATGATGGCATATACGTGGATCCCGAAAGACCACATATGATTATTAAATTTTCGAGGCCTAAAATTACGAGCAGAAATAAATTTCAAAAGTTCATTTTCAGGTACATACCGGTGGTCCTGTGTCGGCTTGCCATTTGAAGGGTCGTATTTGATATCCTCGATGCGCAGCATATGGAATGGGAGCCATCTTCATCAAATAGTTAGAGCAAAATCTCAGTTCTTCAACTCTTCCGAGTGCAAATGAATTGATTTTCAACCTAATTTCTATTTATACCTAGGGTTTGGGTGGCATTTCTTCTGACCTTGTCTATTGGCCACATAAACTGTCGACTTCTACTGACTCGTAAACATCCCTAACACTTCCAAATTCAATTCCGTCAACTCCATAGCATTTCTGACTATTATTTTGACTTATCAGGAATATCTCCTGATTTTTTTTGAAATTTTTCAAAAATTTGTCAATTTTCCTGAGGGGGCATACCCTAACATGTTTCATGCTAGGGCACAATCGGGGCATATTTTCTTTGACACAATGCCAAAACAACATTGTATCAAAGAGGGGCAAACTGTAGACACCAAAAATTGGTCTAGGCCTGCGAGTACCACTTTTGACATAATTTTCTAATATCCATGGTCATGATTAAATAATGTTAATTATTTAATTATCCTTCTAATACATATATCCTCTATTAATTAAATACCCCTTTTAATTAATTCACCAATTCATTAATTCATTTATTCAACTATTGATTAATTAAATAAATCATGTTTATTTAATTATGTCGCTAACTAATTAATTCTTCTTTCTTAATTAAATATTTATTATTTAATTTTTTTTTTGAAAATAGATAATGGCTGTCTCCAGTACCCTGCGGAACTTTTCAGCCTTCCCTCCTGTAGTTGCACCGAATATCCATGGCTACAAAATGGCAAGGGATGAAATGTGAGCAATGCAACTAAAATCATGGAGACAGGGCGAAAGCAAGGAAGGGGCATCAGACGGGAAGGAGGTGAAGCTTTTGTCATCAATTAGTACAAGTGGGGAATCCTTCAATGCCTCTGCGGAAACCCTAGGTATTGCAAACCGTGGTAGCATAGATTTGATGGCGGTAGAAGGATGGGAAAGGAAGAATCATGGGTAGGAAAGAGTGTCAAATCAGCTAACCATTTATTGTGGCAATCGGGAGGCTCCAAGGGCTCTCCAATGTGCAACCACTATCCCAACGGTTTCCTTCATCGAAGAGATTGCCGAAGAAGTGGCTGAAAATATATCTTATTTTGTAGATCAGGGGTTGGTTGGTAGATTCCAGGGGTTTTGGTCAAGTCTAGCAGCTGCATGATTGGATCATAGAGTTCTGGAAACCTATTATGGAGGGGGATGTAGAGATATACCCTAATGCAAGGGGGTTCTTTATGGTGGTTTTCAATAATGTGAAGGATCATAATACAATCCTATATGAATACCAATGGAGCTAGAAGGAGCAACATTTATTAATTTTGAAACCCTGGCGCTCCTCCTTCAACCCTCTCACAGAATCCTTTGACTTGGTTCTAGTTTGGGTAAGGATGTCGAATCTGCCTCTACAGTTTTGGTGTGACTCATGCTTTGAAGCCATTGGCAGTTCATTGGGGAAGTTTTTGGTGGTGGATGATGGCTCTTGAAACCTTTTGCACACTACCTATGCTCGCATATTAGTGGATATAAATGCTACCAAAGATCTCCCTGCGAATATTCTTCTAAAAATGGCAGGGATGGAATGGAATCAATTGCTTGATTATGAAGGACTACCTTTCCGTTGTCGTTGATGTTTCAACACGGGTCATATGGCTGCACATTTCTCAAAACGTCGGTATAGAAACCAAGATACTTGGTGGAAATATGCCACCCCCCAACACTACTCAGTGGAAAAGGATGGCTTAGATGGTGAAGACGTAGAGCCACCCAAAGCTTTCGACACTGCCTCGGCCATGGCTCCACCAGGTGATTCCCAATCCACTCCAATGGAAGGTATATCTTCTGTTGTATAATTTTTTTTTATTGATGCTCCTTCACCTAGTAAACAAGTTGATTTAGAGGCCTCGATAGATTCTCCTCATGTTGGTCATCACAGTGCCAATGATGAAAATTCAAAAATAATGTCTCAAGAGCGAATCCAATTAATCAAAGGTAAAACAAAGAGCATGGGTGGTGGTTCGTCTGAAGAAAACTGGACAAAGGTGCAAAGAAAAAGAAAGAAGAATGAGATGAAATTCAATATGCACCTTTGATCCCACACCAAAGAAAAGGAGGGAAGCTAATTAGTCTGTGAGTAAGGGTAATCTTGGTTAGATGTTGCCTCTTTGTGCTCCCTACTCATGGGTCTAAAGCAGGCTTTCTGTGCTCCCCAATTTGGGTTTGAAGCAGTCCATATGTTTATTTTGTTCACTTTATGGGTGCTGCCCCACAAGCAGCTATTAACCGACCAAAAATATATATATATATATATTTATTATTTAATTACCTCAATTTAACCTTTTCAACTATAATTAAATTTTTATTATTTAATTATTCATTTCCACCTTTTCAACAGTCACATTAAATAAATTATCTTTATTTATTTAATTAAATCTTTCATTTTCAAATGTTGAATTAAATTAACATTTAATTCATAATTAATTATTTATGTCACATTCTTCTGTCATCGAGTTAACCAATTATTCACTCACCATTTAACTCGAGATCTATTTCTAAATCCGCCAGTTATCTCCGGATTCAATATCTGATTGTCTCTGCATGGAGACTCTTTGTCATGACCAGTCAGTCAACCAATTCTAACTCATGTGCATGAATTCATTTATTAATTAAATATCTTTAATTCATTCATTCATTCATGTATGCATTCAAACTTTTTATTCTTCAAGTTCTAACTTTGTCTTTTTTATCTATAGTCTATTTCTTCTATTTTCGAAGACTCTCAACTGAAGATTAAGATCTTGAAATCTTGTTCTTTTCTATTTTCGAACAGTCCTAACACAGATTAATTTATCATTCTAATTTAATCTTCATCTTGCATAATTTCCTAACGCGCGTTCTATTTGACATAGAACTCACATCGCATGGCATTCATCAATCTTGATCATTGATCTCTCTTTTGAATCTGAGTCGATCATTCAAAAACCCAAAATCTATAAAAAGGCCTATCATCATCATTATTCCTCCTCCCGAAATCACTACTTTTGAGAAGAAACATGAATCTTTGATATTTTTCTTAGACACTTGACGAAGTTATGCTTGCATCAAAACACAAAAATTTGAGGGCAAGAATGACAATACAGCAAAATGGAGAAGGACAATCGAGATAATTCAAGGAAGTAAATGTTAGGTTTTCACAGGTAGATATCTAAAAACTAAACGCAGATTTTATCAAATAAACCAGAAATAAAACACACAGAAAAATAACACAGAGAATTTAGCGTGCTTCACCCAATGTGAGCTACATCCACCAAACCACAGCCATCCTATGATATTATTAACCAGTGCAAAACCCTATTACAATATCACGAATAATCACCTATTTCTTATCATACTGTTACTCTATCCCAAACCCTTTATAAATTAGGGTTATACAAAATCGGGGTTTTTTCCCTTTTTGTGATTTTTCCCTTTTTCAGTAATTTCGCGAAAAAGCAGGACAAAAAATTTTCTCGGGGACTACTGCCCTCGAACCCCTGCCTGAGGCCCGGCCCGGCCCCGAACCCCGACGAGGATACATGAAGAGTGTACAGTATAGAATGATCATTCACCACATACCAACAATCTCCCACTTGGAGACTGATCAGGCTCCACACCTAAACAATCTCCCACTTGGAGACTGAACCTGGACAACACTGCTACACTTATAGCTCCCACTAGAAATAAGCACCTTGGACCCTGTTGCTTTCTTATACTTTAATTCAACCTTGAAGGCCAACCAAAGCTGAAGAGGAGCTCAGCTTCTCCCTTATCACTGCCTTAGTAAACATATCCACTGGATTTACATCTGTATGTATCTTTGCCAGCTTTACCTGTCCATCCTCCATCACTGATCGAATGAAATGATACCTCAGCTGTATCTGTTTGGTTTTAGAGTGCAAGGCAGAATTCTTTGCAAGATGTATAGCACTCTGGCTGTCTGTAAACAAGTAATTTTCAGCTTGTTATTTTCCCAACTCTTCCATGAAAAGTTGCATCCATATCATCTCTTTTGCTGCCTCTGTTGCAGCCACATACTCTACCTCTGTGGTGGATAAAGCAACCACCTTTTGCAATCGAGATATCCAACTTACTACTGTCCCACCAACGGTAAATACATAACCTGTGGTACTCCGCCTGGTATAAATATCCCCTACCAGATCTGAGTCAACATAGCCTTTTAAATCTGTATTAGACCCCTCAAAACATAAATGTTTATCTGGTGTACCTCTTAAATACCTGAGAATCCATTTGACTGCATTCCAATGCTCAATTCCTGGATTACTCATATACCGGCTAACAACTCCTACAACATGTGCAATATCTGGTCTCATGCATACCATGGCATGCATTAAACTACCTACAACTGAAGCATATAGTACCTTGGACATTTTTTCTTCGTCCTCTTGTGTCTTTAGACACATATCCTTAGTCAATTTTACATGACTGGGCAAAGGTGTACTGACAGCTTTTGCATTCTCCATATGAAATCTCTACAACACCTTTTTAACATAATCAACCTAAGATAAAAACAATTTCTTGTTTTTCCTATCTCTTGTAATCTTCATACCAAGGATTTGTTTTGCTGCCCCCAAATCCTTCATAGCAAATGAATTTGCTAACTGTTGTTTTAACTCCTTTATGTGATCCATGTTAGACCCTGCTACAAGCATATCATCAACATATAAACATAAAATAATGTAGCTATTTTCACCTAGCATCTTAAAATAAATACAATGGTTTGAATTACACCTGTTGTAACCTTGCTCAGCCATAAAACTATCAAATTTAAGATACCATTGTCGAGGTGCTTGCTTCAAGCCATATAAGCTTTTCTTCAATCTCCACACTAGTTTCTCCTTACCTTTGACCTCAAATCCTTGTGGTTGTTCCATATAAATTTCCTCTTCCAAATCACCATGGAGAAAGGCAGTTTTAACATCAAGCTGTTCTAAATGCAAATCTTAAACAGCCACAATACTTAACACAGTACGAATAAAGGTCATTTTAACAACTGGAGAAAATATTTCATCAAAATCAATACCCTGTTTCTATACAAATCCCTTTACAACTAATCTGGATTTAAATCTTTTCTTACCTCCATCCTCCTCTTTCATCCTATAAACCCATTTGTTTGCTAAAGCCTTTTTACCTGCAGGCAACTTGCATAATTCCCAAGTTTGATTTTTCAGCAAGGAGTCCATTTCTTCTTCCATTCCATGCTCCCACTGAACCTTGGTATCCACCTGCATAGGTTCATGATAACATTCTGGTTCACCAGCATCAGTTAATAAAATAGAGTATAAAGAGGGAGAAAATCTTTCTGGAGGTCTACTTAACCTTGAAGATCGCCTAACATTCACTGGAGTTTGTGGTATTTCTTGTTGCTGTTGTTGCAGAGCATGAGGAACCACTAGAACATTGTTGTTTGTAATATCATCTAGCACTACATAATCTTGTTCTTTCTTCTCATGCTGCTGCAATAGATCTTTGTACAACACTTTCTCATTAAATATGACATCCCTGCTTCTCACAATTTTCTTATTTTCAAAATCCCTAAGCCTATAACCAAACTCATCAATGCCATATCCAACAAATATACATTTCCTTGATTTTGCATCAAGCTTGGTTCTATTTTCAGAATCTACATGTGCAAATGCTTCACAACCGAAGGTTTTCAGAAAAGAATAACTCACCTTCTTACCTTTCCATGCTTCCTCTGGAATACCACAACCCAAAGGATTAGATGGACCTCTATTAATCAAATAAACAGCAGTGTTTACAGCCTCTGCCGACATGTTTAAAGGCAACCCAGCATGCAATCTCATAGTCCGTGCACGCTCCATTATTGTTCTATTCATGCGCTTAGCCACTCCATTTTCTTTTGGAGTCCTTGGAACCGTTTTCTGCCTACGAATACCATTAGAGGAAAAATAATCTTCAAACTCTTTGCTGCAATACTCACCACCATTATCAGATCTGAGACATTTCAACTTTTTACCTATCTCATTCTCAACCAAGCTTCTCCATTTTTTAAAAGTTTCAAATACATCAGATTTCTGCCTAATGAAATAAATCCATACCTTCCTAGTTGCATCATCAATGATTTTGACATAATAATGAGAGCCACCGAGAGAAGATACCTGAGCTGGTCCCCATACATCCCTATGCACAAGCTCCAATTTCTCATCTTTCTTTTGTTTCCCATTTTTGAGAAAACTAACTCTTTTTTGTTTTCCATAAACACAACTTTCACATAAATCCATATTAACACATTTTAGACCTAGTAAAACATTCTTTGAATGAAGTACTTTCATACCTTTTGCACTCATATGCCCAAGTTTGTTATGCCATAGTGTTGATTCAGAATTCGTAGCAACTATCTGATTTTCTTCCTGCTGAACTGCAGCAACTGTTCCTGAACATTGATTTTTATCTACAATAGCTAAAGTAGAAGGAACAGTATGACCTATACAAAGATATAAGGTGCCTACTTTCACACCTTTTGCTACTACTAAGGCACCTTTTGTAACCTTCCAATTTTTATCACTAAATGTAACAACACAACCTTCATCATCTAGTTGCCTTGCAGAAATTAAATTTCTTTTTAGCTATGGAACGTGCCTTACGTCATGTAGTAGCCAATGATTCCCATTCTAAAACTTGATCTTGATTCTTCCCTTTCCAACAATCTGACAGGGTTCATTATCTCCCAAATAAACTAGCCCAAAATCCCCTTGGACATAATCAAGAAAATAATTTCTATGGGGCGTACCATGAAATGAAGCCCCTGAATCTAACACCCAAGAATCATCAACATTATTAAGAGAAAGAATCAAAGCATCCTCATCAGATTTATTACTTACCACATTTGCCTCTTTATTTCCTTCCTGTTTATCTCCTTCTTTATTTTTTCGACACCAACAATCTTTCTTTACATGCCCTGGCTTACCACAGTACCAGCAATCCCTCTTGTCTCTAGTTTGGGACCTTATGTCCCTTGATTTTCCTCATGACTTCCCATGACTCCCAAAATTGTTCTGTCTCTCGTTTGTTCTGCCCCTACTTTCTGCATTCAAAACACTACCTAATGTGGATGTTCCACTTGAGCTTTTCCTATGAATTTCCTCGCTCAAAATAACACCAACAACATCATCAAATTTCAATGTATTTGAACCAGAAATAGAATTGCTAACAGCCATTACCAAGCTATTCCAGCTTTCAGGCAAAGAACACAGAATCAAAAGAGCCCTAACTTCTTCATCAAAGTTTACTTTTACAGAAGTTAATTGACTGGTAACTGTATTAAACTCATTTAAATGATCAGTAACTGATCCACCTTCTACCATTTTCATATTAAATAAACGCTTCATAAGAAATACCTTATTCGAAGCAGAAGGTTTTTCATATAACTTTGCTAGGGTTTCCATCAACTCTAAAGTTGTCTTTGCTATTGTAATATTGAATGCCACCGATTGTGCCAGGCATAAGCGAATACTACCAAGTGCCTTTCTGTCCAAAATATTCCAGTCCTCATCCGTCATTGCTGTGGGTTTCTTGGTTTTCCCTTCCAATGGCCACCATAAATCCTTCTGATAGAGATAGTCCTCCATCTGCATCTTCCATAACTGATAGTTCTGCCAATTGAACTTATCAACCTTCATCTTACCCTCATCTGCCATTGCTCCCACTTAATCGTGAGACTCCCACTCAACCATGAAACTTTCCTGCAAACGATAATAAAAAAAGCCCTGGCTTTGATACCACTTGTTAGGATTTTCACAGGCAGATATCTAAAAGCTAAACGCAGATTTTATCAAATAAACCAGAAATAAAACACATAGAAAAATAACACAGAGAATTTAACGTGGTTCACCTAATGTGGGCTACATCCACCAAACCACAGCCATCCAATGATATTATTAACCAGTGCAAAACCCTATTACAATATCGTGAATAATCGCCTATTTCTTATCATACTGTAACTCTATCCCAAACCCTTTATAAATTAGGGTTATACAAAATCGGGGTTTTTTCCCTTTTTGTGATTTTTCCCTTTTTCAATAATTTCGTGAAAAGCGAACAAAAATTTTTCGGGCTACCACCCTGAACCCTCATTTTGGGGTCGCCGAACCCCCGGCCCCGAACCCGACGAGGATACATGAAGAGTGTACAGTATAGAATGATCAGTCACCACATACCAACAGTAAATTCATATTCGATGAGAGCTTTCCAATTGATTTGTTTAGTTTAATTATGTTTTCTTATTTTTTTCTTTGTTTTTTATTTAGATTATTTGTTAGATTAGAATTAATCATTGTAATCTGTGCAGCTTTAGCATTAATCCAGAAAATCTAAGCTACACTTTCCTCCAACACTTTGGGCTCTGCAAAACCCAAGAGGATGATCCTACAATGCACCTATAATATTATTTCAAAATATCTTCATGTACATTGCACATTAAGCAAACATATTCTCATTTAATGCTAAATAGGTGAAATCTTTGAAGAAGTTGGCAATTCCTTTAAAGATTTAACAACTAAAAGCTGAGAATTCTCACACAACAAAGGTAAGTCAATTGAAAGGTGTATTTATGAATAATTATCTCAAATCAAAGACCAAAAGCATAGGAAATGCATTCAACACCTTAAGATTAGTGCCATATCTTAGGGCATGGTGTCAAAACAATGTAAACCGATCTAAAAGGAAAATTTAATTTTGAACATCCATAATCTTTGTAATTGCCTTACAATTACAGATTAACACCCAAATTCTTGTGACTACTTACCAAATCCAAATGACACAAGCATGAATTAATGATCTAACCAAAGCATTTAACTCATCCATTAGATCAGAGCGATAATTAAATCATGTTAGAGTGGAAGACTAGGACAATTAACAAACAAATTCTTGATCCCAATTCATTAATAATTCATGCACAATATCAAAATGGAGAGACAACAAGATTGAGAAATTAGCATTTATATCCAGGTATGCTCAGAAGCTAGCTAATTGACAAAATTTACTCAGCTAACCCAAAGCCTAAGCTACAAACTCAGAATATATTTATGTGTTCTCACTATATATTTTCCAGATCTGTAATTTGAAAAAAGACCCTTTGCTAAACAACACTGAATTCCTTTTATATTATGAAGGAGAAAACAAGCTTTAGGTTGTTGCAAAATTACATTTCATTTTCCATTTATCTCAAAATGAATTTGACTTGCATTTGCATTCCCAGGCGGTTAAATTTTCAACAAAAATCTTCCCACCAAAATGTTCTACCTCCCAGCTCGTGCATTTTAATCTAGTAGAAGAAAGTAATCTGCTCCCAGGAAAAATTTCACCCAGCTCTTTATTTGCTATAGCATATTCAACAAAATAAAATATTCCTCCAATAGTGAATATTTCATTTACTTACAAGGCGAGATAAAAATGTTTCCCGTGCCATTCAAAATCTTTACATTTTATAGGGCAAGAAAAATATTTTTCCATGAATCTCCCCTACTTTTCCACTTTGTTTTTACACTAGAAACCTTGAGTGATGCCTTTTAATCTTTACAATAATAAATTAAAATCAATGAAACATTGACTTATCAAGTGGATATTAAAATTATTTTCCAACCTTTAAATTTTGCATTTATTTATACCCACACTATTTTAAATATTTTATTTAAAACACTTACCTGTTGTTGGTGTTTTTTCATGTAAACAAGGTTTATCTCCTAATCTACCTATGGAATTGCCAATTCCAATCAAGGGCAGCTCGGAGGACCTGGACCAACTGACGAGGATTTTAATAATAACGTCCTACACTTTGGGCTCTGCAAGACATAGGAGGGTGGTCCCTATAATGTGTTTATGATCTCTGCACCAAACTCATAAATAATAATTAATAATTCATAGATAATCCAACAAATAGCTCAACAGAATAGGATACTACTAAAATGAATTGGCCCTTCACCAGTAATATCAACTACTTGGAGCATGAGATGATTACAACATTACTTCATAACTCATGATAGTCATTTTAATTGCAGTTTGGTGGCAAGCCCTAGACAAAGACATACCGACACAGAGTTTAAAAAACTCATACAATTTAGATCAGTGCCATATACCATTGGGGAGTCAATTCAGAAACCTTCAAGATTCAAAAAATAGATTCAAATACTTAGCATTTATGATCCTCGGCAATATTGCATTACAATAGTGTCAATCCCTATCCCAGCCCAATACTTCTTACTGTATCCCCTTACAAACATATCCATTTATGATTCCATCCAAGCATTTTAATTAATTCTTTGAATTAAAGCCAAAACGGAAAACATACACATCAGAGCAATGAGATGAACATCATAATCCTTGATTATTCTATTCAAAATATTGCTATGTCTATATAGAGGAGAGACATGAGCTCAAGATATAACGTCATGGCTCAAATGCTAGTACTGTTATGAACATCAAATTTTCATAAACTTAAAACCCATTACATCAAAACCCCAAACCTAAATTGCCTTAACATTCAAAACAAGTTTTTACAATCTATTCTACAACTATACCTAGACTCGACCTTCCAAAATATCTAACTTGCCAACCCCTAATTCTGGCCTTGAAATCCTTCTTATAGAAAATGAAGGAGCAAACAAGCATCGAGCCAAACATTACACATGTCAGCGGTCAAATGGACCACTATGTGCCAATTCAAAACTATGATTGAAACCACCAAGTCCTGGAGCATCCTTCCATTGATTCCACTCATTACAAAATATCCACTGCATTAGCTACATATCAAAACCTACACCCAAAGCCGCCATGGAAATAAAACCATAATTAGTTATACTGTAACCGCTGAGGTGTTAGTTTCTGGTAATAGATACCGTTTCACTCCTCTTCAGTTAAGTACTTATCCACCCAATTCTGATATTCTTCATCCCTGGGCAAGTTAAAATTCACCACCTCCATCACCTTAGTATTGTAAGGTGTGACTTTCACCACAACCTGGTTGGCCTCCCTCTCAAATGACTCTAAGAATATCTTGGTATTAATTATTTTATCCATGCTACTTACCAACACGTCATGGTCTGAATCATCACAAATCAATTTGATTTAAGCATTAATGACCTCTTTTGCCCTATCTTTCCATTGTTGCAATATCTTAATGTTTCCCTGTGCATCTATTATATCTGGCAGAAAAGTATCATTCCAATCATCAAAAATCGTTACTAATTCTCCAATTTTCCTACTCAAATCATCAGGTAGGGCCTGGAATCCCTTCAATGACTTTACAAAGATTTGCGTAGGCTTTAATGACTGGGGCCTATTATTTGCATCAAATTTGGAAGCCTTAAGCATAACATCTAAATTAGTGGCCCGAGGGATCCACTTCTCAACCAAAGGTAGAACCACTTCCCGATCTTGGTTAATATTTTGCAATCCACCCAAGAATAAAGAATATAAAGAATGAATGGATGGCAGCCTAGAATCAACCTTCTCATTTAAATGCCTCAAAATGGTGTCAACCACCTCATTGTGCTTAACCATGACATCATCCTCACTCGCCCTTAGGGAATTCTATAATTCTGTAATCCTATTCATCATCTGCTTTTTAGTAGGGTCTGCAGAGTACTCCACTTCCTCCTCAACTAGCCTTGGTATAGGGCTATGAGCAGGTGTTTGAATTGGGGATCCAGGAGTAGAAATAATTGGGATAGTAGGGGGAAATGACCCCAAAGTAGGTAGTGCTCTGCTAGTAGGGGCATTGGAGGATTCTCTTACCTACCCATATCTTAATCTATCTACTTCAGATTGTAGCTCGACATTTCTTTGCTGCATTTTACTATACTCCCCAATTATTGCATTATACTTTTCCATCAGGCTTGTGGCCTCTGTTGTTGAGGTTTCAGAAACTCTCTTAATAATGAGCCCACCCCTTAGATTTGGGCTAATATCTATCACATTTGGTTTCCTACCCTGGGGTACCAATACCCAAATGGCCAGAATTTCATACTCTTCACTAAAAGCAGAGTCTTGTAGGGCTGCCTTGACTTCCTCTTCACTACTCTGCATAGGATGCTTTACATAATAGCATTGAATTCCACAACATCAACTATGTCCCACTCAGGGAGGAGTAATACACCGGCCTGAGTTACAAGTCTTCTTCCTTCCTCAAGAGTAATGCTCTTGAATTGTTCCATCAATTCAACTTTCACTTCGTCATCATTCTCCTGGTCAGACCTATCAAGTCTTGATTCCCTCCTACTCTTGAATTTATCCTGATATCCTTCTAATTTCATTCTCCAAATCAACTACAAGAATACAAGATTTTTCACAAAGGCATCATCATCCATGAATGCCTTGCAGGCCTCCATCCTGGCATCCTGTACACACTACCCCTTTATATCCATATCAGTGAGCACCAATTGTGCTGATCTAGGAGGGGAGGGGATACCAACCTGTATGTCCTGATTAGTTATGACTATTTCATCCATCAGAGCCTCTTGTGACTGCTCAATCCTTCGCCTCTTAAGGCTTGGCTCTGATGGCAGCTCCATAGGATAATCTCTAGGTGGTGAATCAAGATCCACAATCTTTACCCCTCCAGGCTTTCTGACCCCATGACCAGGCTGTGATGATATTCTCATTATTTGCTTCCCCTTTTTGTTTCATGCCTCTTCATCACTGCTATCATTTCTCTTGCTCCTATATAGAGGCATGTCCACTGGTGGCTGATACATTAGCCTTGTTTCTTCAAACCTCACCTCCAATCCCTGAATCCTCAAATCCGCTTCGAAATTGATTTTCTTGGTTCTCACGGTGCACATGATTTCCCTGAATTTACTCATCAAGAAATCTATTCTTTTATGAAATGGAGTGAACTCCATCAGTGGATCATACTACAGATCCATTTTATGCACCATGACCAGCATTTTCTCATAGGTGATCCATTTTTCCTTATTCAATTCCTGCTGGCTCGAATCAAATTCGTTTCTAATTAGATCTTGAGGAAAGTTGAAAACATGAGTAAATTTTCCACCCTTAATTCTTTTCCTAAATAGGGCAAAGAATCCCTCAGGGTCATGCTACCTCTTGGACCCACTCTTCAAATGATATCAATGAAAATATCTATGAAAGTGAACCCATCTTCCCTTGGAAAATACAAAATCTAAGACAACAGTATAATCAGGGAACAAAGTCCCTTTTCCTCTTCCTATCAAATTCTCCTCATGAATGCAACCTAGTTGCCACATGACCTCTGCAAATCCCATCCTTGATGGTACATTTTACAGGAGAATATGAGGAGCTCCCTGGAAACCATAAACCCTTAAAACAGTGCTTAAAGGGTACAAAATGATGTCACCCCAATTATGGAACACCTTCAAATCAGGTTTCCTCACTTTGGGTGAGAGGAAATCATGCAAATCCTCAGGAATCCTTGGCACATTCACCATCAATCTAGCCCTGAGCCTGGAAGCAAAGCAGTTATCAAACTGCACAAAGCTGGCACCTCCCCTGTTGCAAGACAAGTCTGCACTCCAAGCTTGCACCGATAGCATCTCTCCATTCACCTCTCGCCTCAACTCCATCATCTCTGAGAAGAACTCGACATTCTTATACAAGAACATGTACATTAGTAAGGAGTACCAGAAGAAAGGAGTACCAGAATCTCCCACATGCAAATTCAGCAAACCCTCATGTATCCTTTTAGCAAGGAAAGAAGCATAGTCATACACAACAAAAAAATTAGGATGCTGAATCTGAGCCCCCATAAACATATAGGCGATGGGCATCATAGTATTAGGGTTGAAGGCTAAAATTTGGCAAAGTGAATAAAACGTTTCCAAGAAATGATCAACAAAACAGCTCAGTCTGAAAGGCTCTTGGTCACTTGGGATGATGTGAATTGTTGAACTGCCCACCCTAGCTAGATGAGGAAGAAGCAACCTTAATCTAAAAAGAGGCTATAACCTAGCATATTCTTGCTTCATTTCCTCAAAATCTATCCGGACAAGGAATGAGCTATATTCACTTAAATCAAAAGCCTGTCGAATTTCATCTACATTAACACTCAGCAAAACCCCGCCATCATTATCTCTGATAATCCTTGTGACAGGATCATATCATGCAGCCACTGCCCAAAGTAGGTCAACATCAAGAAACACATTCGGTACTACAAGCTTTCCAATATCGTATCTCTATCCATTTGAAAAAGGATGATTCACATTTCATTTCCCATACCATCTCCTAAACATTTCCAAACCTGTCATTGGCACCCTAGCATCTGGAATGTTATAGATTTTACATCTTAATCCCTCACCTAAGGTTGTCCCATTCATTAAAATCAAACCCCTCTTCTTGTCGTTTGTTGACAAAGGGAACTAATCAAGGAAATCATCATATAGATTCCTTTGCAGATAATCAATAAGGCCAGAATGCTTCTTTGGTGGCACAATTTTAAACAACTAGGGCTTCTCCTAAAATCAAATTTGTGAACAAACTAGGGCTATCCAAAATGAAATTACAATAGAATTATGTAATTTCCCACAATTCAAAAGAACAGTAACCCTAGAACCATAATGAAGAAAACCCCCGATCAACACAATATAATTCTCCACAATAGTCATAATCAAACAAAAGTAGTGCTAAAGAAAGGTAACTCACGGAATTCACACCTTGCAAAAATCCAGACCTCGCTGTAATTACTTTGAAAATTCTATCTTTGGCTCTGGATCACTTCGAAAACACTTGAATGTATTTATGGCGAAGATAGCATGGAATTAAATACTTAGATTTGATGAGAAATGACCAGTAGACATCTCATGCACCATTAAAGCTTACTTGCATGGTGCACCAATGGCTTGAATCGTATTTGATGCAATTTTAAATCCCCGCTATCGATCTCTTGTTTTCATTAGATCATCAAAAAGCCATCTTCAAAAAGGCTGACAACATCTCCATGTCACTATCAAGGGCCCACCAGAATACAGAGTGCCAAAAAGTACACGTGGCGCTCGCCCGTGCTATCACGATCACTAAACTCCCTTCAGTTTAGGATCACACGATGGTGGGCAACCGTTGATTTCCTTCTTCGGTGATCAGGATCATATATAACAAGGAGCAACACCAACACTTATCCGTCGAGCAGCTTTTCCTCGAGTTTAAGACATCACCATTGATCATGAGCACGTGCATCTCACATGTGGTTTAGTAACCCACTCTATAACACATTAAAGTCTGATGCACATATTAAACACTTTATTTATTCCTTTTCAGCATCGGCAACCTGGGACACGTGGCGCCCGCCCGTGATATCGCAATCACCAAACAGCCCTCGGTGATGTCATTGCGAGATCGCAGGGAACGGTCAATAAAATGACCCCTGCAAAACATTAAAATACTTAGAAGAAAATAAGGGGAAGGGGACACCACCTAGGGCAATGACAGTCGATGACTCACGGTTTTTTAAAAAACACAAGGCATGGACCGACCCAGACTTTAGTAAATAAAAGGGGGTAGGCGAAATATTTAACATTTTTATTAAAAAGGGCCCTGCCTAGATGATTCAATGGGACATAAGTTGTTTTAAAACCTCTTCCAAAAGGTAACGATAGAAAAGACCCAACTCGAAGATAGAACACCAAGGTTTTCATGAAAGCAAGGCAGAATACTAGCCCTAGGTACCCTCCATTAATAAGAGGAAACCAAGGACTTAAAATATTGAGGCTCCATCAATGGCTGCAGTTGGGAATGTTCATTTTACTAGAATGAAGCAAGAAAAATAGAATCTCAGGTAGAGCAGACCAGTTGCAGAGACAGCCAAAAGGATTACCCAGAAGAGGTAATCCCACAGAAAAAAGGAAAAGGAAACCAACCACAAACCTATATACAAACCTAAACCTATTGTTCATGGAAAACAATATCTCAACTGAAGTATAACTTCAAGAATTTTCCATGAACTGACAATTCAAAAATATCCCCTATCATTTCTTGGAGGAAATATGAATCCTCCCACCACTTTTCATTTAACAAGAATGGACCTAGCCAAATTGCATCAAATTTACCATGTTTCCCTTTGTCTTCCAACCTGGCGTTGCACATCAAAACCATATCTCCATTCTGGAAAGTTCTAGTAGTTGTTCTCCTGTCATACAGATTTTTTACCTGCAACTGTAATTTGGCATTTTTCATTTGAACTTCCCTTCTGGTCTCATCTAGCTCTATGAGAGCTTCCACTCTCAGCTACATCTCGTTTTCTATCTCATTATCATACATCTGGACAAATCTATACATTTCCATGAGATTATTCTGGGGCAACCTTGCATTTATCCCATAAACTAAATCAAATGGGGCACATCCTATTGCTTTCTTCACAGTCACCCTATTTTCCCAGACTGCCAATTTTAATTTAGAATCCCACGCCTTTTTATTTTTCTCTAAGATCCTCTTGATAATCTTCATCAAGCTTTTATTGCTTGATTCTGCTTGTCCATTTCCTTGTGGGTGGTAAGGTGATGAATAAGAAACTTGGATGCCATACTTTTCACAAAATTCCATATATTCCTCAGATCTAAAACACACTGCATTAGCTGACACAATCCTTTTAGGACATCCAAATCTGGTCACTATATTATTCATTAAGAAATCAATTACCACCTTACTAGTTGCTTTCTTTGTTGGAATCGCTTCCACCCACTTGGTAAAATAATCAGTGGCCACCAATATCCATGAATGAACCCCACTTGATTTTCATGCTATCTCTGCTACAAAATCAATACCCCATTACTGGAATGGAGATTGAACTACAACCGGCCTTAAAGGTAAGCTACCAAATTTTTTTAACTTACCAGAGAAATGTTGATAGGCATCACATGTCTTCACCAATTGATGTGCATCCTTGAAAATAGTAGGCCACCAGAACCTAGTTCACATTATTTTGTGTGCAGTAGTTTTGGCCATGTAATGCCCTCCACGGACTCCACTATGCATTTCATTCAAAAGTTCCTTTGCTTGCTCCTAGTCTACACATTTTAGCATAACACCCTCTCCATTTCTCCACCAGAGTTTTCCTGTTATGATAACATACTTGATAGCATGTAACTTCAACGTCCTCTTTTCATTCTCACTCAAATCATCAGGACACTTCATCTTCTGCAAGTAATAGATCACACCCTTATACCAATCAGAATGTTCCATGTCATAGATGTATGATATTTCCTCTTCTTCAAGCAAATTTATCTTATTTGCTTCCAGATTACTTTGGGTCATAAGCTTGGCCGATCCTTGTCCCCTCACTAACTTAGTAATCTGAATTTCAATGTTGAATTCTTGGATCCTATTAATCCATCTACATCTTCTTCCTGACACTTCTTGTTATGTAAAAATGTCTTTCACAACAACATTGGGCACATAGGCAATTATGGTAGCTCCCATCAAATAGGTCCTGAAAGCTTTGACTGCTTTTACTAGTGAATATGCCTATTTTTCATTTATGTCATACTTGAGTTCTACAGCCTGCAAGGATTTGCTGAAAAAAGATATAGGTTTTTCAAAACCTTTAGCATTCTTTTGTAATAACACAACTACAATCGTGTGGAAGGAAGCAAATGAGAAAATCTGCAAAGGTTTGGAAAAATCAGGGGTTCTCAACATAGGTGCTTCCTTGATAGCTTTCTTAATATCATGGAAAGCTTGTACTGATGCTTGGTCCCACTCAACCTTGGCCCCTTTCTTAAGCATCTTAGAAATAGGATGAACCACTTCAGCAAAATTTGTAATGAATCTTCTTAAAAAATTTATTTTTCCGAAGAAAGATTGGATTCCCTTGACATTTTGGGGTTGCAGAACCTTATCTATCACCATCATCCTCTCTGGATCAATTTTAACCCCATCCTTAGAAACAATATGTCCCAACAACTTTCCCTCCCTCACTCCAAAAGTGCACTTCTTGGGATTTAGGGAAATACCATATTCCAATGCCCTAATGAATATTTTCTTAAGATGTTCACAATGATCATCTTCTTTCTTGGAATATGTTGTTAAATCATCCTGATAAATCACTAGGAACAAATTAATGAAATCTAAGAATGCCACATCCATAGCTCTCTGGAAAGTAGCCCCTACATTTGTTAGACCAAAAGGCATTCACACATATACATAAGTCCCCCAAGGTGTAGTGAAAGTTGTCTTAAATTGTTCAGAATCCTTGACCATAACTTGGTTATAACTAGAAAACCCATCCATCGTGGACATTAACTCACAACCTGTCACTCTTTGCAACATGGCCTCCATATTCGGCAATGGATAATTATCCTTTAATGAAGACACATTCAAATTTCTGAAATCCACACATAATCTAATGTCTCCATTCTTCTTCCTCATGGGCACCAAATTAGATACCCAAGATGAATGTCTAATTGGTTTGATGATTCTTGCATCTCTTAACTTAGTAAGTTCTTCTTGCATTTTTGGAGCCAAGGTGGGATTAATAATTCTATACTTTTGTCTAAAAGGCTTAGCATCACTACTCAAAGGAATCTCATGTTGAAACAAATCCTGCCTATAAGCCTTAAGATCATCATAAGACCAAGCAAACACATGTCTGAAATTTCTCAACAAATCAATCAACATTTTCCTCACCCTTGGTGACAATTTCTTTCCAATATACACCTTTTTTCGTGATGCATATGTCCCTATGTTTACTTCCTCCAAGTCATCAGGATGGGAAACAACATGATTAGTCTTAGTCCTATCCTGGTTGTCAAACACTCTTTCAAGAACAACTAAGCCCTTAGGAATTGTATTAGTTTTTAACTGAATAACTTCATTCCCAAATACAGCATCCTTACCATCAATATTCTCAACAAAGGCTCCAAAATCTATTTCTTGACTTTCATACTCATCCACACAATTTAAGAATCTCAAGATATCATCATCACTGTCAAAAACCTGCCAGTTCTTAATATTATCAGGAACAGATGGTCTGGTTTGCACTTCAACCTTCGAAATTCCAACATAAGTCATGTCATCTGGCCTTAGTGCAATATTTGCTAACAAATTTTCCACCTTGTTGTGACCTCTTTCCATCCAATTTATCCCAAAAGCATCAAAACTTTCCAATTCATCCCAAACAACATTTCTATATTGTTTCAACCTTTTATTCTTTGACACATATAGGGACCTAACTTGGGAAATCACAACCTGAGAATCTCCAATCACTTTGAGCTTCTTGATCCCATATTTTTGAGCCAATCTTAATCCTAACAACAATGCTTCATATTCGGCTACATTGTTAGTGCACTCAAATAACAGGGTGAAAGAAAATTTGAAATTTTTTCCACTTGGTGACCTCAACAACACACCTACACCAGATCCTTCCTTTGAATTAGCACCATCAAAAAAAATAGTCCACACATCATTAGATTCTGACAGATTTTCAACTTCTGTATCAATTGGTGCCACAAGCTTATCACAATAGCTAGGGGATTCCTCAGCCCTAAACTCATTTATGCCATAGTCAATAAAACATGTCAAATCCTCAGTTAGACCATGCTCAATCATATGAGGCACCTTTGATTCTCTTTCAATCTTGACATCTTTTCCATCAATGCAAAAGGTAGCAAATGATAAGTCACATTGAATGTTGCCTCCCATTGATGTGCTCCACTTTCTTGACAACAGCATTCCAAAATGAGGGGGAATGTCCACAACTAAAATAGTCATTGCCAGAACCTTATCAGGGTATTGAGTCAGCACATAAGGCAAAGCCTTGATAGTCCCAATGACAGGCACCTCTCTTGAATCTAATGCATAACACTTGCCTTGAGTAGTATCAACTGTCAAGCCCATTTCTTCCATAATCTCTACTAGCATAACATTATTTGAGGCTCCTGAATCTATCATACAATTTCTCAAAGTTCTCCCATTTATATTAACACTCAAGAAAAAAGGGGTGATATTCTCCAAGCACATATTGATAGAATTCCCTAGATACACAGGGGGAATTTGAGTTACAATCCCCTCCAACTCTTTCACTTTTCTTTCTTCCTTTTCTCTGATTTCTTTACAATTTCCTTGTTCAACTTTACTACTATGAATTCCAGTAATCAAGGCTATTGTCTTTTCTCTATGCTCATCTATTCTCATCATCTCAAGCCATGGTACAATAACTTTAACTTGAGACAATACTTGAAATATATCCACAGGTGTGTATTTGGGCAAGTTAGGAATCATACCATCATTAGTTTCTTTCTTCTCCCATTGTTGTTTTCCTTCGAGTTTCTTTTGCTTTTCCTTTGGGATTAACTCAACAGATTTGGCAATCACTTTGGTCTTCACCAATAGAGGAGTAGCATCTTCACTAGGCTTTTGGATCTCAGTCCCTTTTTCCCATATCTTGTCATTTTTGACATCCTTGATTTTGACAGCATCATTTTTGCTATCTTCTTTAGTATCCTTGCTTTTACCTTTATGTTCCTTAATGAAAAGGCCAGCAGGCTTGCCTTGCTCACCGCCCACAGTCTTGTTTCTTAACTATAATGTACTTCTCATCTGAGCAGCCATCTTTTCAGTTAACTGGGCAATCTCATCTTTTGATGGTCTTCTTAAAGACACTAGATCCTCAGCCTATTCCATATTGCAGGCATGGTGGCCAAACTCACCTTCTTCATCAGAAAAAACTTGTTGATGGTATAATGCACTTTTCTATCATTGACTATTCACATCAACCTCTTGTAATTCCTCATCAGAAGAAAACTCTACTTCATCAATATATGACTGGGCCATACAACAATCTACATCATTCTGCTCAAAATCAGGAGTCTATTGATGAACATTTTCTTCCTTTCTTTCTGCAGCAAGTAGTTGAGCAACACCATAATAATTTTGATCATGTGGGTGTTCACATACCACACACCATGGTTTATCTTGTGCCAAATTTATAGAATGCTTATGCAAAGGATCAGGTATTTGTTGATCAGTTTTAGGCTTCTGGATAGGTAGTACTGGTTTTCCATCCTTCCAATTTGTATTGTAGGGATAATTTTGCAATCTAGGAGGTTTATCATTTCTATTATATTGTTGCTTATCACCTCCAAGACCCTTTTCCTATTTAGCAATAGTATATTTTATATCCTTCAAAGTATTAAGGACCTTATCCCACTTCTCATCATCTTTAAGGCCTGTAGTAGAGACTTTCTCAATTTTATCTCTAGGATTCTTCAAAAGAGTAGGTTCTTCCCTCCTACCATATTTAGCAGAAGCTTTCCTATTGCTTTCAATATTAATGGCTTCTCTAAAAGCATCCCTCATAGTTCGAGGGTCCTTATCTCAGAGAAGATATGTCATTTTAGCATCAAAAGCATTGAAATAAGTAGTTAAACAAACATTCTCATCAAGTCTCATCACCTGAAACAACTTATACATTGCCTTTTGAAATCTAAGGTTCAAATCTGTCACAGGCTCATTAGCTGATCTTTTTATAGTATTAAACTCATTCACCATAAAACTAGCATTTGTTTTGTCACTGTATTGTTCTTTAAAGCATTTTTCAAATTCTTCCCATGAACCAATACTGGCATTCGATAGACCCCTATACCAATCCCTTGCATCTTCTATCAAGGATTGGACAAACAATTTCATTACTACATCTTCATGTTCTACCTCATAATCATTTAGCATATCCATGAAACCTTTCAAATGTTCCTTTACTGAGAAAGCATTATTCCCAGCAAATTTGTACATCTTTTCCCTTAACTCATCAAGAATAGGGTTTGGGTACCCTGGAATACCATCAAAGAACAGTTGTCTATATCTTTCCAATTGTATAGGTTTTCTTTGCAATAGCCCATCAACTTTCTGAGGGTCATTGCCCACAATTCTATTCTGAGTTTTAGAACCATCTTGATATGAATTAACAAACTTGGTTGCCTGAACCTTTGGGCCAGAGCTACTTGTGATATTCTCCTAACTAGGTTTAGGATCAATTTTCAAAATCTCCTAAGGATCTGATGAAGTTGTGGCTTGTGCGACTTCATCCAGACTTGTCATTTTTAGGAAGCTTATTTTCCTTCTCTTTTCTGCATTTGCAGTCTCAATTTCGGTCCTCTCTAATTCTTCTGCTAAAGCTTCCCCTTCCCTTCTAGCATTTTCTAAGGCAGTCTCTACTTGTGATGATACATGTCGGAGGGGATCTTTTTTAGGCTGGTGGGAAACCATCTTTTCATTTATCTTGATTCCTTCAGCCTTCTATTTTCCCTTGTCCGTAACAGGTTTAGGGTTATCTAATTGTGACTTAACAGGGTTCGAGGGCTTCGGGTCTATAGACTTTGGTTGGAACTTAGCTTGACCTTCAAGATTTAGTTTGGATGTTGGCTTTACCTCCTTATCAACAATTTTTTGTACAACAGGACCCGTTTCTTCTAAGTCTGGTACACTTTGGTTCAAGAGTTTCATAGTTTCCAACTGTCTAATTAACCTATCCCTTTCAATGATAGCGCTCACCAATTCTGCTTCCTTTTCTTTATCCTTCTCTACCCTAAGCTCAGCCTGCTTTTGTATTTCTCTTCTTAAAGAACTGATATCCTTGAAAACATCTTCAGGGTCAAGCAAAGTTATGTTAGAACTTGATGTCTCACTTAAATCTATCAGATCCATTTCCCCTTGCCTAAATAATAAAGGGGTACCCTCATTTTCAGCAGGAGGAGGAGGCACATCACTGGTGCATTCTCTATGATGGCTTCGACTTCTAATCCTACTTCTTCTCTCAATATATTGGACATTAATAGGCCCTTTATTATGACATGTTAAATCTTCTTGAACAGGTGTATTAAACAATGCATCAAAAAATCCACAGCTATTTGATTCATAATGTCTAGACACATGCTCAAAATTCTCAGGGATAGGGTGTAGAGGATTATGTGTACCTTGATGTACAGGATTCTGGGATGCAGGAGCGGCATTGCTGGTTTCTGGTTTCTTCTTTATCCAGTCTCTCTTCTTTGTTTTAGGAAGTTCACCTTCCAGTTAATGTTCCGGGTGATTCTTCATGAATGACCTGGTATTCTTCATTCCTCTATGTGTGTTCAAAGATCTTTCAACTTGTATAAAACTTCAAATAAAGTGCACACTAGTGCAAAGACTATCAGAGTCGCCACCCAATTATCTTGGGAATATCCACTATTCAAAAACACATGATAATACCTTAAAAGATTCTCAGAACTTATTGTACTGACAATACACAAGACACTTTGCACGAGGTATGTGGGACTTTGGAATTAATACATTTAATTGGATAAAATAAACACAATGCCTGGGGCTCAACCTTCAAATCACAGAAATACTACGATAGACTCTATGCAAAATGGATAACCGACCCACTGATAAGTAACATCCAAGCTAGTCCAGAGCGGAGTCGCCATTTTGTTGATGTTTTTTCATGTAAACAAGGTTTATCTCCTAATCTACCTAAGGAATTTCCAATTCCAATCAAGGGCAGCTCAGAGGACCTAGACCAATTGACGAGGATTTTAATAATAACCTCCTACACTTCGGGCTCTGCAAGACCCAGGAGGGTGGTCCCTATAATGTGTTTATGATCTCTGCACCAAAATTATAAACAATCATTAATAATTAATAGATAATCCCACAAATAGCTCAACAAAATACGATACTACTAAAATGAATTGGCCCTTCACTAGTAATATCAACTACTTGGAGCGTGAGATGATTACAACATTACTTCATAACTCATGATAGTCATTTTAATTGCAGTTTGGCGGCAAGCCCTAGACAAAGACATATAGACATAGAGTTTAACAAACTCATACAATTTAGATTAGTGCCATATACCATTGGGGAGTCAAATTCACAAACATTCGAGATTCAAAAAATAGATTCAAATACTTAGCATATATGATCCTTGACAATATTGCATTACAATAGTGTCAATCCCTATCCCAGCCCAATACTTCTTACTGTATCCCCTTACAAACATATCCATTTATGATTCCATCCAAGCATTTTAATTAATTCTTTGAATTAAAGCCAAAATGGAAAACATACACATCAGAGCAATGAGATGAACATCATAATCCTTGATTATTCTATTCAAAATATTGATATGTCTGTATATAGAGGAGAGACATGAGCTCAAGATATAATGTTATAGCTCAAATGCTAGTACTGTTATGAACATCAAATTTTCGTAAACTTAAAACCCATTATAGCAAAACCCCAAACCTAAATTGCCTTAACATTCAAAACAAGTTTTTACAATCTGTTCTGCAACTATACCTAGACTCGACCTTCAAAAATATCTAACTTGCCAACCCCTAATTCTGGCCTTGAAATCCTTCTTATAGAAAATGAAGGAGCAAACAAGCATCGGGCCAGAAATTACACATGTCACCGGTCAAATGGACCGCTATGTGCCAATTCAAAACTATGATTGAAACCACCAAGTCCTGGAGCATCCTTTCGTTGATTCCACTCATTACAAAATATCTGTTGCATCAGCTACATCTCAAAACCTATGCCCAAAGCCACCGTGGAAATAAAACCATAATTAGTTATACTCTAACCGTTGAGCTGTTAGTTGCCAGTAATAGATATCGTTTCACTCCTCTTTGGTTAAGTACTTATCCACCCAATTCTGATATTCTTCATCCCTGGGCCAGTTAAAATTCACCACCTCCATCACCTTAGTATTGTAAGGTGTGAATTTCATCGCAACCTGGTTGGCCTCCCTCTCAAATGACTCTAAGAATATATCGGTATTAATTATTTTATCCATGCTGCTTACCAACACATCATGGTCTGAGCCATCACAAATCAATTTGATTTGTGCGTTAATGACCTCTTCTGCCCTATCTTGCCATTGTTGCAATGTCTTAATGTTTCCCTAAGCATCTATTATATCTGGCAGAAAAGTATCATTCCAATCATCAAAAATATTTACTAATTCTCCAATTTTCCTACTCAAATCATTAGGTAGGGCCTGGAATCCCTTCAATGATTTTACAAAGATTTGCATAGGTTTTAATGACTGGGGCTTGTTAGTTGCATCAAATCTGGAAGCCTTAAGCATAACATCTAAATCAGTGGCCCGAGGGATCCACTTCTCAACCAAAGGTAGAACCACTTCCCGATCTCGGTTAATATTTTGCAATCCACCCAAGAATAAAGAATATAAAGAATGAGCGGATGGCAACCTAGAATCAACCTTCTCATTTAAATGCCTCAAAACGGTGTGAACCACCTCATTGTGCTTAACCATGACATCATCCTCACTCGCCCTTAGGGCAGTCTATAATTCAGTAATCCTATTCATAATCTGCTTTTTAGTAGGGTCTGCAGAGTACTCCACTTCCTCCTCAATTGGCCCTAGTACAGGGCTATGAGTAGGTGTCTGAATTGGGGATCCAGGAGTAGAAATAATTGGGATAGTAGGGGGAAATGACCCCAAAGTAGGTAGTGCTTTGCTAGCAGGGGCATTGGAGGATTCTCCTACCTGCCCATACCTTAATCTGTCTACTTCAGATTGTAGCTCGACATTTCTTTACTGCATTTTACTATACTCCCCAATTATTGCATTATACTTTTCCATCAGGCTTTTCTTTTCACCCTCCTCTCTTTTAGCTTTCTTCTGGGCCAATTTGGCCATATTCAGTGTCAGGCTTGTGGCCTCTGTTGTTGAGGTTTCAGAAACTCTCTTAATAATGAGCCTGCCCCTTAGATTTGGGCTAATATCTATCACATTTGGTTTCCTACCCTGGGGTGCCAGTGCCCAAGTGGCCAGAGTTTCATACTCTTCACTAAAAGCAGAGTCTTGAAGGGCTGCCTTGACTTCCTCTTCACTACTCTACATAGGATGTTTGGATTGCATAATAGCATTGAATGCCACAACATCAGTTATGTCCCACTCAGGGAGGAGTAAGAAACCAATCTGAGTTACAAGTCTTCTTCCTTCCTCAGGAGTGATGCTCTTGAATTGCTCCATCAATTCAGCTTTGACTTCATCATCATTCTCCTGGTCAAACCTATCAGGTCTTGATTCCCTCCTGCTCTTGCATTTATCCTGATATTCTTCTAATTTCATTCTCCGAATCAACTGGAAGAATATAGGAGTTTTCACAAAAGCATCATCATCCAAGAATGCCTTGCAGGCCTGCATCCTGGCATCATGTACACACTGCCCCTTTATATCCATATCAGTGAGCACCAATTGTGCTGATCTAGGAGGGGAGGGGATACCGACCTATATGTCCTGATCAGTTATGACTATTTCATCCATCAGAGCCTCTTGTGACTCCTCAATCCTTTGCCTCTTAAGGCTTGGCTCTGATGGCAGCTCCACATGATCATCTATAGGTGGTGAATCAAGATCCACAATCTTTACCCCTCTAGGCTTTCTAACCCCATGACCAGGCTATGATGATATTCTCATTATTTGCTTCCCCTTTTTGTTTCCTGCCTCTTCATGACTGCTATCATTTCTCTTCCTCCTATATAGAGGCACGCCCACTGGTGGTTGATAGGTCGGCCTTGTTTCTTCAGACCTCACCTCCAATCCCTGAATCCTCAAATCCGCTTCGAAATTGATTTTCTTGGTTCTCACGGTGCACATGATTTCCATGAATTTACTCATCAAGAAATCTATTCTTTTATGAAATGGAGTGAACTCCATCAGTGGATCATACTTCGGATCCAATTTATGAACCATGGCTAGCATTTTCTCATAGGCGATCCATTTCTCCTTATTCAATTCCTGCTAGCTCAAATCAAATTCATTTCTAATTAGATCTTGAGGAAAGTTGAAAACATGAGTAAATTTGCCACCCTTAATTCTTTGCCTAAATAGGGAAAAGAATCCCTCAGGGTCATGCTACCTCTTGGACCCACTCTTTAAATGATATCCATCAAAATAACTATCAAAGTGAACCCATCCTCCCTTGGAAAATACAAAATCTAAGACAATATTATAATCAGGGAACAAAGTCCCTTTTCCTCTTCCTGTCAAATTCTCTTCATGAATGCAACCTAGTTGCCACATGACCTCTACAAATCCCATCCTTGATGGTACATTATATAGGAGAATATGAGGAGCTCCCTGCAAACCATAAACCTTTAAAACAGTGCTTGCAGGGTACAGAATGATGTCACCCCAATTATGGCACACCTTCAAATCAGGTTTCCTCACTTTGTGTCAGAGGAAATCATGCAAATCCTCAGGAATCCTTGGCACATTCACCATCTATCTAGCCCTGAGCCTAGAAGCAAAGAAGTTATCAAATTGCACAAAGCTGGCACCTCCCCTATTGCAAGACAAGTCTGCACTCCAAGCTTGTACTGGTAACTTCTCTCCATTCACCTCTTGCCTCAACTCCATCTTCTCTGAGAAGAAGTCGACATTCTTATAAAAGAACATGTACATTAGTAAGGAGTACCATAAGAAAGGATTACCAGAATCTCCCACATGCAAATTCAACAAACCCTCATGTATCCTTTCAGCAAGGAAAGAAGCATAGTCGTACACAACAAAAAAATTAGGATGCTAAATTTGAGCCCCCATAAACATATAGGTGATGGACATCATAGTATTAGGGATGAAGCCTAAAATTTGGCAAAGTGAATAAAACATTGCCAAGAAATGATCAGCAAAACAGCTCAGTCTGAAAGGCTCTCGGTTAGTTGGGCTGATGTGAATTGTTGAACTGCCCACCCTAGCTAGATGAGGAGGAAGCAACCTTAATCTAAAAAGAGGTTGTAACCTAGCATATTCTTGCTTCATTTCCTCAAAATCTATCCTAACAAGGAATGAGCTATATTCACTTAAATCAAAAGCCTGTCGAATTTCATCTGCATTAACACTTAGCAAAACCTCACCATCATTATCTCTGATAATCCTTGTGACAGGATCATATCGTGCAGCCACTGCCCAGAGTAGGTCAACATCAAGAAACACATTCGGTACTACAAGCTTTCCCATATCATATCTCCATCCATTTGAAAAAGGATGATTCACATTTCGTTGCCCATACCATCTCCTAAACATTTCCAAACCTATCATTGGCACCCTAGCATCTGCAATGTTATAGGTTTTACATCTTAATCCCTCACCTAAGGTTGTCCCATTCATTAAAGCCAAACCCCTCTTCTTGTCATTTGTTGACAAAGGGAACTGATGAAGGAAATCGTCATATAGATTCCTCTGTAGATAATCAATAAGGGCAGAATGCTACTTTGGTGGCGCAATTTTAAAAAACTAGGGCTTCTACTAAAATCAAATTTGTGAACAAATTAGGGCTATCCAAAACAAAATTACAACAGAATTATGTAATTTCCCACAATTCAAAAGAACAGTAACCCTAGAACCGTAATCAAGAAAACCCCCGATCAACACAATATAATTCTCCACAATAGTCACAATCAAATAGAAGTAGTGCTAAAGAAAGGTAACTCATGGAATTCGTGCCTTGCAGAAATCCAGACCTTGCTGTAATTACTTCGAAAATTCTATCTTTGGCTCTGGACCGCTTCAAAAACACTTGAATGTCTTTATGGTGAAGATAGCATGGAATGAAATACTTAGATTTGATGAGAAATGACCAGTAGACGTCTTGTCTGCCATTAAAGCTTACTTGCATGCTGCGCCAATGGCTTCAATCGTATTTCATGCAAGTTTAAATCCCTGTCGTCGATCTCTTATTTTCGTCAGATCATCAAAAGGCCATCTTCAAAAAGGCTTACAACATCTCCATGTCACTATCAAGGGCCTACCATAATATGCAGTGCCAAAAAGTACATGTGGCGCTCGCTCGTGATATCATGATCACTAAAATCCCTTCAGTTTAGGATCACACAATGGTGGGAAACTATTGATTTCCTTCATTGGTGATTAGGATCATATATAACAAGGAGCAGCACCAACACTTATTCATCGAGCAACTTTTCACCGAGTTTAAGACATCACCATTGATCATGAGCACGTGCATCTCACATGTGGTTTAGTAACCCACTCTATAACACATTAAGGTTTGATGCACATATTAAACACTTTATTTATTTATTTTCGGCATTGGCAACCTAGGACACATGGCACCCGCTCGTGATATCGCAATCACCAAACAACCCTCGATGATGTCATCACGAGATCACGAGGAACGCTCAAGATCAACTGTAGGGAAATCGACGGTCAGTAAAATGACCCCTACAAAACATTAAAATACTTAGAAGAAAATAAGGGGAAGGGGACACCGCCTAGGGCAATGACAGTCGATGACTCAAGGTTGTTTTAAAAACACAAGGCACAAACCAACCCAAACTTTAGTAAATAAAAGGGGGCAGGCGAAATATTTAACATTTTTATTAAAAATAGCCCCGCCTAGATGATTCAATGGGACATAAGTTGTTTTAAAACCTCTTCCAAAAGGTAACGACAAAAAAGACCCAACCCGAAGATAGAACACCAAGGTTTTCATGAAAGCAAGGCAGAATACCAGCCCTAGGAACCCTCCAGTAGTAAGAGGAAATCAAGGACTTAAAATATTGAGGCTCCATCACCTATGAATCATTTAATTTTTACGTCACTTATGTTTTCTTTTGAAACCTTCTCGGGCTTTACTCTTTATTTTAACCTTAAAAAATTTTACATATAGGGGCCCCAACACACCTTTTCAAGCATTGCTTGCCTCCTGTGTATCGCACGATGAAGTGCAAAAATGGGAGACCAACCCACAATGGCCGATGAACGCCATTTCTCAACTCTTGTGCATCACTGGTTTAGTTTGAAAAAGGAAGCTAAGACTAACAATGGGTGACAGGGAAAAAGAAAACTCTAACTCTTCCTCTCTATTTCTTTGTTCTTTGTTGCTACTCCATATTCAAACCATGGCGACAGAACTCAAGGAGACAATTTTAATACATTTTCACTGTAGGTGCAAACTCTCCAAGTGCCAAATAAATTTAGGGGAATTTTCCCACTCACTAGGAATCAATGGCTTCCAAGAATTTGATGCATCTTATCCTCCATTGAAAAATAAAATAAAACTCTTTCAGCCTTCTCAAGATGTGCAACATAATAGCTAATTGCATTTTTTTAAATTTTCTGGAGCCTTCTCAACAAATCTGTTTTGTGTCATATGTCAGGCACAAAATTCTTTGAATTTTTTCTCTGTTGCTCAAACATCATATCCATCACTGGGAAAATAACTATCACTGGTTTGGATTCTCATTTTTATCTAGAAGTTGCGATGAGCGATGCCCTCAAAACTTTGAAGTTTTTCAAAGTTTGTTTTGAGAGTGTCCAACCAATGGGATGAAAGAATTAAAACTCATTTTTCCTTCTATTCAAATGTTGAAGAAATTAATGCCCTAATACAATTTTTAAATATATCAAAATGTTTTAAATATAAGCATTCAAAACATTAGAAATAGGCAAAAATTTAATTCTGCTTGCAAGCCAAATGGAAAAATTTATTGCGCACAAACGATGAACCCTAGAGCTGATATTTTTTGCATGCAGTCGTAATCGATTATTTACGGAAAACCCATTTCCTCTAATTTTTTCCATCCATTAAAATTTGGGTACCTCCTTTGTAAAGTGGCCCTCGAGGCATGTTAGCCACGATAAAAGTACATTAAAATAATGTATCAAATGACCTCCAATTTTGATGAAAATGAGGCTGAATAGGTTTTTGACCAAAATAAGAAATTGAATGTCCTTAATTTGAAAAAATTTAGGACACCATTTTTCGCCATGTTTTGATCAGAAAATGATTAAATAACCCATTAGAACTTATCCTGGGAGCTTGAAACTGAGTAGGCATTTTACCATTTGACCCAAAAATTCATTGGAAAAAATGACATGGAAAAATTATTCCCGAGGTGAAAGATATCGAATACCAAAGTTGCCTACTTGGACTTTTCTGCAATTTCACTAGTCAGATACCAATCAGGGCTCTCAAAGTCACCACTTTGAAAAAATATCAAACCAACTTCTGGGGGGCTGCCATAGGAAACATAAACTCATCTAGGTACATTGAGTATTTGTACAAGAGGGATTTCCTTTAATAATCATTCATTACAAGATATTAAAGGTCAAACTTGACCTCCATGAAAGATTTTTGAAAATGCAAGTGCAAAACTGAAGAAATTGCATTTGCTTTTGATCTGTTAAAAATAGCAAATCAACTCATGAAGCTCTGAAACCTAGCATGGGAGTTCATTTTGGCATGGAGAATATAGAGAAATAATCATTTCGTCATGAAAATCAACTGGTTTCAAAATGCAAGCTCAAATAGGAGGCTACTTTGTAAAACTGAAAGTTTGCAAACAATAGAAAAGTGTCAAAACCCTCCAGCTTCACTTTTCAAGAAACTATCAAAAATCATCATGGGAAGCTGAAAAATAACATAAATGTTCACATATGTCACATGAGTGGGTCCACCAAGGAATTTTGCATGAAAATCAACAGACTTCAAATTATGGCCTTCTAAAGTAGGTCACTCAGGCAAATTTCTTTGGTGCACTTTTGAGAGTGCAGAGGCAAAATTTTCAATATGGGCCCTTCAAATTTGCAAAATTTGAGAGTGCCACCATATTACATTAAGGATATTTCACTTTATCCTTTCAAAATATTTGTGCCCTCCTAATAGTTTCTTGAAATATTCCACACTAGCCTTCTACAAATCCTCCTCTTCCATGAAGCTATTGTCGTTACCATATTTTATTTGAGAAATTTTGTTCTAGCTTATTTTCTTCTTGGTAGATTTATGAAAAAAATATTTAAATCAACTTACTCGAGCCAAGTGTCCTTGAATTTGGCTTTCCAATAGCTTTCTTTCCTAACCAATATTTCATCGTCTTCCAACATCAACACTTTTTCCTTCTCAAACTCTTCATTCGTCATACCATTTTTATGAAATGATCACCTAAGGCAGAAATTTTTGCCTCTAGCTGAGATTTCTCTTCAAATATGTTCTTGAAAACATTTTGATTCCATTTTTTTAATCTCTTTCCTACATAGAAGCTTCTTTTGAAAGAAAAATATTTTCATCCCTTCTATTTGGATAGGTTCGGTTCACCATTCCTTCATCAAAACTAGCAGCTCATCACATCTTAGCCACGTTTTTCAAATATGAATTGCTCTTTTGCTAGTTTTGTATTAAGACTTATTGTGAGTTCAACTAGAAAATGATTAGATATTGGTATTGACCAAATTAAAGCCTTTGGAAGGACACACTAATGTAATCAATCTTTTGATACAAGAAATCGATCTAGTCTTTCAACTATGTTAGTAAAACCTTTTCTCCTGTTGTTCCATGTGAAAGTGCCATTTGTTGTTTTTTATATCAAGAATATTATTTTCTTCGACAAACTTAAAAAAAATCTTTCTAATATTGTGTAATCCACCTTACCCTACCATATTTTTCACTTAAATCTAGAATTGCATTAAAAATCACCCCCTAAAATTATTTTACAAACAACTATTTATTTTCTCATAAAATCCCAAACTAGTTTCTTTTCTTCTATTTTATAGGCCCATATATATTAAAAATTTCAAGCTTGGTGTTAGAAGGAAGAAATATTACCTTAGTTTTTTTCTAATTTACATTCAAGGCCGCAATTTCCACCTCAAGATGTGTTAGTTTCCATAACACACCCAAGCCACCTGAGGCCCTAGTAACATCCATGAAAGAGCCCTACCATCCTTTGCAATATCTGATGAAAGACTCAATTTTTTCCCCTTTAATCTTTGTTTCTTGCATTATAATGATATCGATGTTTTGACTATTGGCCTTGTCATTGAACCAATAGATCGACCTGTCAATGCCTGATACAAGTGCCAGTTAAGATCCACGAGTGGCGGTTAAACCATTTTGCTAACCCGAATGAAGATGTTGGTGGTTAGTCCAACAATCCCCCCTTAGCGTCACCCAAGGGGTTCAAACCCATGACCGGCTTTGATACTAATTGTTGGCCTTATCGTTGCACCAAAAGATTGGCATGTCAATGCCTGATACAAGCATTAGTTAAGATCCATGGGAGGCGATTAAACCATGTCGTGAACCCGAAGGGAGATCTTGGAGGTTAGTCCAATATTGACAATCCAACTGCATTTCACTAGTCACCTCTTGTTAGGAGCATTTAGGAACTTAACATTTCAAGTTAGGACCCTCATCTCCCACCAAAGGAGAAGCAGCCCCCCTTGGACCTTAGCATATATGATTTAATTAAGATTTGGTCACCTTTTTTCACCTCCTCCTCTATTTTTTGTTTATTTTTCCTCCTTCCTAGTTTCAAAGTAGAGCTAATATTTGTAGACTAACAAATGTTCCTTGTTTTAATAATATCTATGGAATCATTGACCCCTTGAATTGAGGCATTATCAGTTTTGACCATGTCAACATACGCCTCTATCTCGATTATTTCTAAGGTAGTTCAAGATTTTGAAACCATTGCCTAGTAGTCCACTTCACCTTCTTCTAATTGAACACATTTTCCTGGCATGGTAGTTTCTATAGGATCTACAATAATGGTTGCCTAATTGTTTATATTAACCAAATCCTTAGGACCATTTTCTTTCACAATTTAAACTAATCATTTTTCCTATTTTGGGGCTTTTCTTTCTACACTTCTTTATATTTTTAGAGAATCTTCTACAATTCTCTTCATTGTGATTCCTTCTTCTACATTTCAAACAAATGAAATTTTGTTTTTCTATTTCTATTGTTTGTATTCATTCTCCCTCTCTTGACACCAGCCTAATTTCTTTAGGGATTTCTTTTATGGATAGAATTTGGATTTGACATATATTAAGGATTCACTATTTCTAAGATCAAATTCTAGCATATGACCAATGAATCACCTATTTTTGTCATACATCTCCTTGACTAGCATTCATAGGGACAATTGTAGAGTCTTAGCCAAGATAGCCTATTTCTTGGGTTGAAGTTTAAAGGGTTAAATTTTTTAACCCATTTATGCAAATATAAATAAGAATCGGGATTTTTTAGCTTTCAATCTCCAAAATATTCCCCTTATTCTTTCATTCTCTAATACTACAACAAAAAATCCTTTCAGCAGGAAATTTATAATTGGGTCAGTGCGTCAATTATTTACCACTCAATCTCTGATTTCCTTCCTTGTCATTCTCTTTCCCAGGAACCAACCAATAACTTCCATTTTTTAAAATTCCTCTACATCATTTTAAATTATCTTCCAAACATCAAATTTTAAAGCATCCATAATTTTCTTCCTTGTTTTAACTTCCTCGACTAGATTCTTTGATGAAGGAACCCCATTCTCCACTTAATTACAATCACCATGGGTAACCTGATCTACAACTTTGTTTCTCGTTTCCATCCTCCAAGACAATCTATGAGTCCTATTCAAAAATTGAAACCATATGGATTGGCATAAATTATTTTAATTATTATTAAATTATTTATTTTTAGTATTCTTTCTATAGTTGAAAGGCAAGGAAGAGGCTCTAGAAGAACCAAAAAAAATTAATGAGGTTGAAGCCTCAAAATAAGTAACCAGGTATTAATATTTCTTAATTATAGTTCAAAAATGTGTAAATGACAAATATCTAATTAAAAAGATTTATCTCAAATGAGAGGTTGTAGGTTTCTAATCAAAACCCATAACACATACAAATTGGAAAGAACATAAGGTATTTTGAATAATAGCTATCGTTAGTGAAAGATACAAAAGTTTATCTTTTCATTTACTCCATTTTTATAGTTAATCAAGTCTATAAGAGTGATATGGAGTCCAATTTTAGCTCAAAAATGTTATGAAAAATGGGTAAATCGACCAGTAAAATGAGTTGAGAGAGTGATTTGAGAGGGATAAAAATTAAATCAAACATGGTATCTTTTAGAGACTATGGGAAAAAAACTCTAACAATGCATCCTAGAAGATTAAAGCGCTATAAAGCTTACGAAAGGTATACACATGCATATTTTGATCTCCTTTTCCATTATATTTTTTAAATTAGGAAGCCTTGAATCTAGTAGGCAAGGGAGTAACAAGAATAAACAAGAAGAGAGGATATGCATATAATATGAAAAAATGATGGGTTGAGAAAATAAAGTGGAGATAAAGGTGAGTTGTTGCAAATTTTATATTAATTGATTGATTATAGGATCAACAATATGCAAAGGAGGATAGGAATAACTATAAGTGATATTAGATGAAGATTTGGATATTATTGGTAATAAGGTGCCTATGTTCATACCATGAGAGCTAAAGTTCAGTTACAAATTGGTGCAGGAGCACCTAGGCTGACCTCCACCAAGTTTATTCACAATTTTGGCTTGTTTTGACTTTAGCCAAGTCAGGGATTTTGGTGTATTTGTTTTGGACCTTAGAAGGTCTTGTATTGTGTGTGATGAGTTAATCATTAGGATTATCATCATCTTTGTTATTAGATTGAAAATGTTGTTGCATTTAGCTTAGGTCAGCATATGTTAAATTACAAAGCATTTTATGTATTAACACCACATCATCATTGTTTAAAAGATGCCATGGGACAGTTAAGGAGCTATTGGTTCGAGCTTGAGGAGATTAAGGTCCTAGAAGTAAGGTTAAAGGCAGAGTTGCATGATTGCATGTGGAACTTGTTAGTTTGCATGCACTTTACTTGTCATGGAGAATCCCTTGAAATCGGGAAAAATCCGCGAGCCACTGTCCTTGAATGATGGTAATGGCATCCCAAATAGGAAAAATGGTTCATAGAAGAGTTAGTTAAGATGATTGTAATAAAAACTTTGGTGGTGAATAGAAGACAGTTCAGAGCTCTAAATTCTTTTCTGTGTTTTCCTAAAAACATCGTGTGTTTTCAGAACAGTGTGGTCTTATGTGTTAATGCGTAGATTTGGACAATGAATCAGAGTTCATTTAACTTCTTTTAGAATCTTTTCATTGTAAATAGTCTATTGAATAGAATCACATGCATTTTTAGTTAAGCTTTAGACTGTAGGGAATGAATCATGACTGTTTCTTTCTGTGCCTGCCCGTGAGTTTTTCGTGACAGTGAAATCAAATACCTTGTAAATACTGTTATTTCTTTGTATTGGCGTTCTTAGAAAGTATTGAGTCATCTTCATTCGGTGTTCAGGTTACTTAGGATAGTTTGTAGATTTAACTCCATAGATTAGGATTTAGGAAGTTTTTTTTTTAATTACAGTTTAGGACGGTCATATTTGGAATGACTCCTCCATAGTCACTGATCATGGGACTCCCCTGAGACTGGTGAAATATGGGAGTGGAGTCAAACATTTGTAAGTATTTGGTAGTAGGAAATACAGAGCATGGAGTGGAGAAATTTATACCCAAACCCTAGGCAAGCTAGGAATGCATGGTTAGGGATTTGGGAGCAAATATTAAAGAACTTAGGCAGGGGAAGGAGTACAAGGATTAGCCCTTTCAAAAGGAAAATTCAAGAAATCGGGTAGTTTGTGGAGTGGACACAAAACAAAATGGAACTTCATGGATTCAAGAAGCATGAGGACACCATTCTTAAAGCCCCTGCAAAGAGTTCAAGCCAGGAAATGAGATTGGCATCTAGACTCTTCTAGGTGTAGTGTGAAGGTTTGAAATTTCAAGTGGTAATGGTGAAGGAGACAGCAACTTTAAAGAGTGTTGAAGCCTCCAAGGTGAAGCACAAGGAAAGTGACTCTTGTGACAGAGTTAAAGGAGGGATTAGTTAATGATCTAAGTCAGTTTCGAGCCTTGAAGCCATCAGGTTCATGAGTGAAGACAGAGAGAAAGGTCTTCTAGTAGGAGTGCAAGCACACCTTGGAGGTCGATTACACCACAAATAAGGAATGGGAATACCAACAAACAAAGTAGGTATTGATCCTAAATATGCAATACTAGTAGAAACATTTGAAAGAGATTTCATGTGTATTGGGAGCTAACATAGACATAAATATCTAAGTTCCTATGATATTAGAATGTCCATCATTTAGTTTTGTGAGAACTATGGTTTAAGAAGACATATCAACATGTGTTGAGCTCTAGAAGAAATTCACACCATTAGAAAGTGTGTAATATGTTAGGAATTGTTGGTATGAATGGGGTTATTTACTAACTAGTTTTTAGTGAGGACTTATTCACATTAATAAGTTTAATTAGGAGTTAATTTAGTCCTAGTTATCATTTCTAGAAGTTAGTTATAATGGGGCCATGTCTCATTATTTACTTTTAGTTATCTAGGAATTTAATATTTTTCCTATGCATTATCTTATCAATTTATTATTTTCATTAGGAATTTAATGTTTTTATCAAGGGTGGATATCTTATCTCATCTCACCTTTCCTATATATACAAGGTGCCTATAAATTTGTAACATATTCTAGATCAATTCAATATCATCATAGATTGTCATTTGATCAATCATCTATCTTCTTACTCATGTTGCAACAGTTTCTTGTGGATGATGTCTTTCATGGTTTGATCCTTTGAAGAGTGCACAACTTCAATTGGGTTCCTTGTTCATCAATATTTCTAACAGGAATACCTTCAACCAAGGGAATGAGATCATCATACATAGTCTCATTTTCTAGTTATTTTTTGAACCCAAATTTTGATCAAGGTAATATTTAATTAGGTGTCAAAGATTTGAAATATGACCTCATGGTCAAAAAAAGTTCCAACAAATCCCAAAGAAGGAGATCCTAGTTTTACTTGTATGTGAGAGGAAATCATTCTCATTGTAAAGTAATCATAGGTTGAATGAGTAAAATTTGGAGAATATATGATAGAAGTGTCTATGCTATGACAAGTCATATTTACTTTTTGGATACTTCTTTGCTCAATATTATTGGAGTATAAATAATGGGTCATTTAACTCATCAACAATTTCACAACATATGAATATTGTACTCTAACTAAAAAGGGAAGTAAAGGAGACTACATGAGGTTTAAAAAAACTAAGTTCAGAAACTTGAAAGTGTTTGGATGTGTTAGTTACAAAAGAAAGACTATATTTTTTTGAAAGAAATCTCAATTATGACATTGGAGCTAACCAACAAAATATATTAGTTTAAACTAGTCTACTATTTAAATTTGTGTTGATTAACTCTTTCTAAAGGTTTTGGTTTTAAAAAAAATTAATTTATTGAATTTAGCCAAATTCTAAAGGATAATAAATTTTTGAGAATAAATAATAATAGATAAATTGAAATAATACTTCTATACAACAATAGAAATTATAGAAAATGAGGAACTGATACTAGAAAACTGGATCTCTCTGACACAAAAACTAGTGCTTCATGAGTATGTCTATGTGGTGTGATGCCATCCTTAATGAGAAGAAAATTAGAAACATAATATTGTATGTAAAATGTCAATTACATGCATAATAAGATAAAACTAGAAGAAAGATGAAATAAAAAGAATAGAAACAATATCACAAGTAGATTAAAAAATATATTAATAAAAAATAAATAAAATTACAACAATAGGAAGAAAATGAAAAGAATGTGACTAGATATAAGGAATAATGAAATGCACTCTTCTTCAATTAAACCTAAAATATGATAAATAAATAAATAAATATGTGTGGTTGGATATTCAAAGGTTTTCCATCATCATGCCCAAAATATTTAATACTTAAACACATTACACAATATAAAAAAATTTAATAGAAGAAAAAATAAATAGGCTAAGGATAACTCTGACATTTACCTATAATTGAAAGATAATTATTTAATCTAGGTGAAAAAATGAAATATATAAAGTGAAAATGCTTAAATGTAGCATTCTTGAATTTAGTGACTAACAATAACTAGAGTTATAAGGAATATGTTCATAGTCATAATATTAAACAATAATTAATCTTTTGATTTGAATGCTTAATATACTTTGCAATTTTAATTTTTCTCTATGAATATTTCTAAAATTTAAATTTAAACAATGATTAATATAAGTCTAAACGTATCTATTTATTATCATTGACTAAGTTAATAACAAAATATATTATTGATCACAAGATTCAACAATCTTTTTTTTTAATCGAAAGGCATTAAAGATTCAACAATCTTATCTTCAAATGATTTCATATTTTTATTATTGAACGAAGGAACTATTATTTAAATTTTTAAGTGGAGGATACTTTAAAATTTATGCAAGGGATTTGAACAAAAGTATTAATAAATCTGAAAATTCATTGCTTCAAGAGTTGGTCTATCTATTTCAAATCTATTATGTTTAAGTTCAAAGGAAATAAGGTTCTATATAGAATATAAAAGAAAAAAATTGTTCAGGTTGGTGGGCCTAGCTCAATTGGCTAAAGCATCCTATTGTAGGCAAGAGTTCATGAGGTCTAGTATTTCCATCGTCCCTGTGATACCAGAGGGCATGTTGCACTTGCAATTTATAGGGGGGGCCTGACTAATTCCTATAGTATAAAAAGAAAAGAAAGAAATTGTTGTTAAATCACAAATTTTAAATTTAAGTAAGAACTATAGACACTAAAAAATGTCCCAAGCTTGCGATTTCTAAATTCTCCATCATTTCCCCTTTTTTCGTTGATAATTAAATAATTTTAATTATTTAATTATTCATCAACATTTTCTCTCCTAAATTAAATAAATTTTATTTATTTAATTTGGTCCACTCTCTTGAAGTTTGAATTTAATCATTATTTAATTCAAAATGATTCCTTTTGTCACATTCTTCTATAATTAAATAATATTTTAATTATTTAATTATTCATCGGCTACCTAAATTAAATAATTTTTATTATTTAATCTCTCCTATCACCTCTTTGTCCATGCCAATCTTATTTTCCACCTCAAGTATTTATCTATCCACGTCGCAATCAACCTCCACCCTTGATTAAATTATTTATAATTTAATCTTGATCGTCGATCCTTATCATTTTCCCTAACCCTATTTCATACTACAAATTTCAATCTTGGCCATTGATTAAGACATCTTGTTGACATCCAATCTCAACCATTCATTCAAATTTGTCTTTTCTATAAAAGACCTTACCCTGGTCATTGTCATGAGGACAGATCTACACATATTATGCAAGTATATCTTGCTAGTGTGAGACAACAATCTTCAATATTTTGCTAGTCACTTGTCATAGGCTTATTATTGCACACTCAAATATGAGGTCAACTATCATATTCAAGAAAAATGGAGAAGTGCAATGAAGGCGAATCAATGGTGGCATGAAGATCTGGTAATATTGTTTTATGCTTTGTGTCTTTATGCTCATTTGTGCTTCATTGTTCATTAGGGTTTGATTTATATGCTTTATTGAATTAACCTTAATATTTTAGCCCTAATGGCATTGGTGAACCTGACACATTTTGAGAAATTTTGAGAAATTTTGGAGTTGGATCCTTTTTGTTGCAGGTTTTGTTAGCTTTTTGTTGCAAATTTTGCACCATTTTGCGACAAAACCCTAGTTTTCAAAGATTCAACCATATCTCTCAAACGACAATTTATTTTCTCACAACAAATTTTCTAAAGGTTGGAGACAATATCAAGAGTTTCCAATCCAAAAATCAGATTTTTTGGAGCTTTTTTTAACTTTTTATAGTTTTTTTGTTATTTTTCATTAAAAATCAAATTTTAGAGAAAATTAGTGAATTTTTCAGATATTTTTATATTTATAGAAATCTCTCTGAATTCTAATAGGGTTTTGTTCTTCTTTTTTTTTTTTAATTTGGATGAAAAATAATTAGATTAAAAATAGATCTTTCAAAATTGAGGTTTTACAAATATTTACTTATATCTTACAAAACGTTGTTGATATTTTCAAAAAAAAAATCTGCAAATGAAAGATGATGTCAAGAACCTTCAATAAAAAAATTAGAATTTTTGGACTTGTTTTGAATTTCTTTATTATTTTTTTATGAGTTTTCATAAAAAATTAATTTTGGATGTAAAACAATGAATTTTTTGGATTTCTTTACATTTTTGGAAAGCTCTCAAAATTTCAGTAAGGGTCTATTCTCTATATTTTTATTTTTTATGCAAAAAACATTTCCAAAAATTAGATTTGTCTTGACTTGCTAACCCTCTAATATCAGTGATCAATTATCTTGTTAGGGTTTTGGCTTTGTTGTTGGTTTTGTGAATGTGCAGGAAAAAAAACACTTTAAAGGACAAATTGGATCAAGTAAAAAAAGAAATTCTCTAAATTTTCATGGGTCCAAGACATCTTTTTAGACTACTAATAAGTGGTTTTGTAGGTTTGATTGTCCAAGAAGTTTACTTTGAAAACATTGTGTTTGTTTTGGATTAGAAAACACTTCAATTAGTGCATTAAAAAGAAAATTTCTTGTCCTTGATTGATTGTGTTAGGGGTGGTAGGTGATTATTCTCTCACCTTGTGCAAACTAGGTGATCAAAAAACTAGACCCATCCATTTTTGTGTTTACCCTGATTCAATAATCGAAGTATCATCTTCCCTTGCACACTTGTGTGATCCTAGGTGTAAGAGAAATGGTTATTGACTCTAGGAATTGGGCCTTCCTTGGTGGGAAAAAGTACTCACCCCAAGGCGAATCAAACCAGCAACAAAGCTCTTTGGTTGAGCTACCCCCAACCAATATATAAATGTGAATCCTAATGGAAAACTTAGGATTATGAATGTAGATGTGTCACACAGACAAAGTAGAATTCCCCAAAACCCTATTGAGTGTAACCTATTTAGGCTGAAATTCCTCCTTTAACAAATCTTAATCTTTTCCCCATGTGTGGCCACTCAAACAGGGGTCCCGAACTAAACAACTTTGTGCAGTAGCCAAAATCCTTCTATTTGGTAGCACAACAACGGTCGTTGTGAAGGCATCCACATTCTCACAGTTCTTAGTAGAGGTGATCAACCTATCATGGGAGTTTTATGGGGGTTGGAAGCTTGGTTGGCCTAAGAAATGAGTGCAATGTAATGGGGAGCCTATGTAGCCAAGTTTCTGGATTCACATGCTAAGAATAAGTGTGGTTGGGGAAACCCATGTGGAATCTAGTGAACATTGTCCTTGCCTAACCTAGGATTGTGCTTGTCTTTATTGTGCTTGATCAAAGACAAAATATTGTGTTTTCCAAGTGTTTTCTCAAACATTCAAACAAACAAACACCATTTCACAAACTTGGAAACAATCCTTCAAATTAAAACAATCTCCAAAATTTTCCAAAATTTTCCCAAAAACCAGACTCTACAATGCATTTGCTAAACCAATTGCCTTTTGTAAAACCACAACTGCCTAAAGTTATATCTTTGCATTGTCCTTCTTTAGAACTCACTATCATGTCTTCCCTTGACCTTGATCTGCTTGCTAGTTGAATTGAATGCCAATTTATCTGTAATGGTCAAGCCTAACTAGCCATGGACTTCAAAAGACTATACCTCCAACCCAGATGCAAATTTTCCACAACCCATAGTCAACCACCCCCATATCCATCTTACCAACAATTCATAATTCCTAGTCCTCTATCCATACACTCTAACTACCAAGAGTCCCTTAACACCATTAGTCATGCCCACCCTAACCTTAACAAGGGAAATCGACCATCCACTAGTCCTTTCCAAGTCTCCACACCCTATCCTAATCCCTCATCCACCAACACTTTCCAAGCCCCCACATCCTACTCTAGTGCATTATTTATCAATCCAAGTCAACCACCCATTAACACCTTACAAGCATCCATGTCTTATCCTAATCTTTAATCCATTAACCCTTTCTAAGCCTCCACATCCTATCCTAGTCTTTCATCCACATCTTATCCCAGTCCTTCATATACCAATCCCTTCCAAGACACTCCATCCCAACATACATTTAGTCATGAAAACACATCTAGTCATGGTCTTTGAAGTCACATCCCATTTAATAAACTTGAAGATACATGTCAAAATGAAATTACAAAGCATGACACCACAACTCCCCCTTCATGTCAAGATCAAATTTGTCCATCCCATGACCCCATCCTTAAGTCCATTCAAGAAGTCCTTCTAGAAAATCATAACATACAAATCCTTGGTCAAAATTCCATTCACAACCATGTTATCCAAGATGAACCTATCCTTGGTCAAGATCATATTTCCAATCATGTCATCCAAGACAACCCCATCTTTGACCAAGACATTATCCTTGATCAAGAAGACCAAAATGATCCACTTCTTGACCTTTATGCCATTCATGATAAACCACTTGAAGATGACCCTACCCAAGCTCCAAATATTGACACTTCCAAAAATGAGATGCTTGCCTCCATGGGACACATAGATGATCTTCCTATAGAACAAGAGGCTACTATTCTAGACATATTTGCAAATGATCAGGCTATAACTAAATTTAGTGGGCTCTATGACAATGACCATGAAGACGGTTTCCACATCAACTTGGAAGCACCAATAGAATCATCTGAATCTAGTATGTCACAAAATTAGAACATAGATGTTAATCAAGTCTCTAGCCAAAATGTCAATGAAGCTATGACATCTTATCAACTAGGGTCATCTATCTTTGTTCAAGCAGTCTTTCTTATAGATGAGAAAATTTTGAGTAAAGGTTTTTGACTGAATAATGATGGGTTAGCGTCTTGATTCCAAAATTACAAGTACCCCATCACAACTAGAATCTGTCTCAACATGCAATATCAAGGAAGATTACTAGGCCTACATGAGAAAGGATTTATAGAACCCATATAGCTTTAGGAGAATTACAAACATCAAGGTCTTGGCTATTCCTCAATCGGAAAATCTAATGATGTTAATGAAACCTCCTTGATATTGGGGTAAACTTTATCTAATACAAACATCAAAATAGATGTCATGAGTAGTCCTTGTCATAAGGTTGTTGCCAACACTCCTTCCATCCACACCATACACCGTCATTCCAACATAAATAAACCTTCCATTTGGAACCAACAAAAATAAAAGTCATACAAGTCTAAAGTCCAAAATCAAATGTCAAAGGCCATTGAGTAAAAAAATCCAAGTGGGAAAATGAAGTTAAAATGGATCCCAAAGAACAAAGGATCAAGCAAAGAAAATATTCTAAATTAAAAATTCAATCAAAATGTGGAGCCACAAGACAAGAGGACTCCCACATATAATAAATTTCCACCTCCTTCGAAATGGTCATCAAGCAAGGCATCAAAAAGTGTTGGTCCCAAACATTATCTTAATCAAAATTCCAAACTCTGTCATCCAACACTTAAAGTTTGGAAAATAAAATGTGATTCATCCAAACATCCAAACAATCCTTCCACATCTACCATCATCCATCATAATCCTACATCTCGCCTAAAGTCCAAAAACCCCATGTCACAATTCTGTCACATCTTGGCAGCAACTCTTTATCATAAGGACTCTCATGGCACTCTATCATGATGTGCATACTTTGATAAGGCCAACTCTAGTATCAAAAAGGATCACGATGACATCAATCATTTGTATGCAAGCACTATGATCTTGATAAGGAAACTACTTCAGAAAGGTCATTATTGGCATATCATAACACTTGTCTCTATATCAGTACCAACAACAGCTTAAGAATAATCAGTGAGCATCAAGGCCATCTAAAAAATTCCAAAATACAAAAAAATTGTCACCTTGATGAAAACTTGGCAAACAAGCATCTTGGTGACACCCAAAAAAAATAGTAAAGATAAATTTTTTGTCCAATAGTGAAAACCATTCTTATGACACTTTGGACAAGTACCATGATGAAAACCTGGCAAACATGTGTCATGTGTAGAATAAATCATCTATGTGGACCATTACACTTGGGGGCAAGTCATCTTATCTCCCATACCCATCCCTTGATATTTCTCATGACATTTCCATCTATCCATCTAAGCAATGTCATTCCCATCCATTTTCCCACCTACTTTGATCTTGATAAGGACTAAGGTACAAACATAAATCATGCTTTGGGGAAATTTTTTGACATTTCCATCCTTTTTTCATATGCTATTCATGAAAAATCATGTCATTGTCTTCATAGCATTATCCCAAATCATACCTCAGAGAAAATTATCCTTATACGACATAATTCTCATGTCTCCTTCCTTTTACGAAGGTCATCCATCTTCCTCTTATAACTATTGCCAATCTCAGTTTCCCTTGTCAATGGTCTAAAGATCCTCCATAATCCCATCTAGTCCTAACAAATTCATTCCAAATGCAACAAGCCTAATCCTAAAAATCTTTCTATGCAACCTAGCGCATCATCCAAAACATTCCTTGGCTTTGTTCCTAGACTTGCTACAAACCTTGATACTTTAGTCACATAATTTTCATCTTCACATTATTTCAGGATGTCTCCTTCCCATGTCAAACAATGTCATCATCATCATCATTATCATCATCTGCCAATTGGTATTCAGGTTGACTAGAGGAAAGATCATGGTTGTCCTTGGATTCTTGTGCATGCGTGCTTTCTTGCTTGTAGGAATCATTCACGTGCATTTGTCACAATCCTCATAAAACATCAAAAAGCCATAAAAATCATAAAATGTCCTAAAAAAATATAAAAATTAAAAATTAAAGCATTCGAAAAAGATAAAAAAATCAAATATTCCCAAAAAAGGACAAAAAAAACATAAAACTTCAAAATCCAAAAAATTAAAAACATGTCAAAACCTAAAAACATCCAAATAACCTTCAAAACCCCCCAAAAAAAGTCAAGTTAGTCATGTTAGTTAGTTCATGTCATCATCAAACTACATTGCCTCTGTGACTCAACTTAGGCAAGGTCGTATCTCAATGTGCCCCTGAGGCATTAGGTCAGTCTGTTAGGATTCATCTCATCTTGTCAAATAAGTTAGACACATTCAATCTCAGACATAAGACAATAGACAACATAGTCCAACCGGTCATTAAGTCCAAATTAGACAGCATAGTCCAATTGGTCATAAAGTCAAAATCAATCAATTTGTCAAAGAAATGTTAATCTCGTCACTCTTTGTCCCCTCTAAGATGTTTCCTTCTTGCACTTGGACCTTGTCAAAATGTCATTTCCTTCTCAGGATGTGTCCTTCTTGATGATAGACACCATCCAACCGTCAACATTGTCAAATTGGCAACCCGTCAAAATTGTCAAAATGTCAAACTATCACGCAATCAATCTTTGACAAACAAACATTAGCAAACACAACTAAATGGTTGTTAATTTTTTTGGTCTAATATGTCTTATCTTTTTATTAATTTTTCTCTTGTTCATGTTACTAGCAACCTCGAGGATGTCCCATGAAGGATTTAGAGGTGCGATGACATCTCATGACCTATTTTGTTCTCTTTGATTGTTGTATGTGGATTGTCTTGACAAAAATATTGGGGCAACTTGGCCCTTAGTATGAGTTAGGACATTACTTGTCTGTGACTATTTGTTTTGCAAGTGGATGACCTTGCACACCTTGGTCTATGTCATACCATGGTGTTTGTTGTCCATTTGTGTCATTTTACCACCCAATGATGATTAGTGCAGAGTCTTGTCTAGCAAAATATACATCCTTAAAGTTGTCTCCACTAGCATCCATATCCTCCATGCTAACATTTCTTCTATGCCACTTATCTATTTTCCTCTTATCCATTTTGAGAGCACACTCATGTTCTTTAAACCCACATGTCCTCTCAAGGGGGCATACCACAACCCTCCTTGTCATCCTTCCTCATCCTCTTTACATTGGGGCATGTTTTGACTGAATTTCTTTGGCATAACACGATAAACTGCATTGTATCAAAGAGGGGCAAAAATGTAGACACTAAAATTTTTCCCAAGCTTGCGATTTCTAAATTTTCCATCATTTCCCCTTTTTTTGTTGATAATTAAATAATTTTAATTATTTAATTATTTTCTAAAGTCATAATTCTTCTATTAATTAAATAATTTTAACTATTTAATTAATTCATTTTTTTATCTTTATTCCTCCTTGATTAATTAAATAAATTTTATTTATTTAATTGTGTCATTAATTAAGTCCTCCTCTTTCTAAGATTAAATAAATTCTTATTTATTTAATTTTTGTCCACTTTCCACTATAATTAAATAATTATTTTTAATTATTTAATTATTCATCAACCTTTTCTCTCCTAAATTAAATAAATTTCACTCTCTTGAATTTTGAATTAAATCATTATTTAATTCAAAATGATTCCTTTTGTCACAATATTCTATAATTAAATAATATTTAATTATTTAATTATTCATCAGCCACCTAAATTAAATAATTTTTATTATTTAATTTTTTCTATCACCTCTTTATCTATGCCAATCTTATCTTCCACCTCAAGTCTTTATCTATCCATGTCTCAATCAACCTCCACCCTTGATTAAACTATTTAAAATTTAATCTTGACTATCGATCCTTATCATTTGCCCTAATTTAGCCCTAACCCCATTTCATACTACAACTTTCAATCTTGGCCATTGATTAAGACATCTTATTCGCTTCCAATCTCAACCATTCATTCAAATGTATATTTTCTATAAAAGACCTTACCCTTGTCATTTTCATGAGGAAAAATCTACACATATTATGCAAGTATATGCTGCTAGTGTGAGACAACAATCTTCAATATTTTTCCAATCACTTGTCATAGGCTTATTATTTCACACTCAAATATGAGGGAAATTATCATATTCAAGCAAAATAGAGAAGTGCAATGGAGGTGAATCAATGGTGGCATGAAGATTTGGTACTATTGTTTTATGCTTTGTGTCTTTATGCTCATTTGTGCTTCATTGTTCATTAAGGTTTGATTTATATGCTTTATTTCATTAACCTTAATATTTTAGCCCTAATTACAAGAACTAATCTTACTATATTTAGGTAAGCATGGGATCGACCCCCAATCTATATTTAGTTATTTACTTTTTAATTATTTTTGTATAATATTTACTTTAAAAATTTCAACTAATTTCTAATAAATATTTTAATAAAATCAATTTATGTATATTTGCATTAAATAATATATATATATATATATATAATTACATATAATATATATTAATCAATATATATGTAGGTTTAGCCTGAACGAGTAGTGGAGTTAGCTTGGACCATGGGTTTGCTCCCCATTAGTCTTGGGTTCGACTTCGAGGCTCGGAATCAACCGATACACCTAGCTTATAGGCGATTTGGTACATCTTGAAGGATTAGTCTCGCCTCAGCTCGCCCCATAATGGGAAACTTGTGTCACTAGGCTGAGTCGCGAGGATACCCTGGACTATCAAAAATATATATATGTAGGTTTATTTATATATATGTATATGCAAATTTTATTTTATTATCTTAAATACACAAATTTATACATATTCCTTTCCTTGATAAAATTATATTCAATTGCCAATAATGGCATGGTGTGATGGTTGAGTTGTGTTTTTGTTCTTGCCATCGATGTTCAAACCCCATTGGGGTGGAATTGTTGATAATTATATTAGGGATGATGTCCCTCATTTTTGACCTCACCAGTTCATAGCTTTGAGTCAAAAGTATTTACCCCTCTTAATTAAAAATATTATTTCAATTTTTTTAATATACATTTTATAGTATTTTGACAAAATAGGCATAATTGTAAAGATTTTTTATTTATTTTAGGAGCTATCTATAATTTAAACATTTATTATAATAGAATATAATTTTCTTTCTTTACAAAAATAAATTTTTGAATATGTTTCCTATCACGTGAGGTATATTCTTAACTTATCCTTTAACTAGTTTTAGTTACATTGGTTTCTAATCTTTGATTCAATAAAACAATATTTATTTTTTTAATAAAAGTGGCAAGCCACTATAATATATTAATAAATATAATTAAGTTTACAAAAACCTGGTTCAAAGGGCATACTGGCAGGAAAGAACCAGGAAGAAAAACTTTGGTTATAGCTCGAAACGATACAAAATGTGATTCAAAACATTATAGAATGTTACAAAATTGTTCCACATGTAGGGAACTATAAGCATATTTTCAAAAATTCTAGCTATACTGCCACCACCCCAAATTTTCTCAGTTTATAACTCAAAACACAATTGATACAAAATGAGGGAAGATTTTTCAGTCATGTGCTTTCCTAACCTCAACGGATATAGTAGTTGTAACAAAATTTGGTTTTTTTACAAAAGCATTAGCAAGCACTAATCTTCCATATGTTCTACACATGTTGAATTTTGATCCTACAACTTCAATAAAATAATATTAACCAAGTAGACCATTTCACATTTTAAATGATTAATTCACATATTCACATGCTTAAAGTAATAATGAATGAATTACCATTACTTTATTTGTTTCTCCACAACTAACATACTATAAAAAATATATTTACACAACTACACCTTATACTAAAAATTTCTCATGGATACTTGTTTCTTTCCAAATTTCATCTTATCTTATGAATTCTTGAGTCATCCAAAATGTCATCTACTAACATGCATTCTTCTATGCCTTATACAAAAAGTTGCATACAACAAATTAAAATTTAGTCACAAGCCACTCTTGTGTTATAAAACCTTAGAAATCTCCCAAGTCCCGCATATATATTCCTTTAGAACCATAAGTATAAAATTCCAAGATAATCTTCCTTACTTAACACATGTACCTAAAAAGAAAGATTAACAAAGGGAAAGAAAAAAAACTTGGCCAATGCGCTTTCCACCCAACCATAAGGTTGTAACTCCAATCCACCCCCAAGCTATGGGTCACATATCTTTCCAAAGAGCTCACAAACACATTTCACAACCTCTAATCCAACACTTATCACATAGATTTCCAAGAAAGTATTCACCATATAACATTTACAATACCAAAATTGGCACCTTACAAAAATTCTCCTTCACATACTATTAGTCCCTCACTATATACATAAAATTTATTATTTTAAAAAAATAGAAAAAGGTGAGTACTCATACCCAAGAAAACCCTTGTAATGCCCCACTATGAAACCCTAAAGGACAACACTTCTAACTAACAATTAAGAATGGCTCTGAGTGAGAATGGAGGAAGTGGGCATTTTTTGAAAATCCCTAATTGCAGAGGAGATGGGGATGAATATTATGAGGGTGATCATGTTGTTGTTTTTTTCCTAGTCGAGTGTTAGACTTGTTTGGCTCTTGTTCCACCTCTGAGGACATCATCGATGTCTTTTGTCGAGCAGTTTTTCAAGTTGCTTAGCCCTAGGGAAGATGCAAGTTTTTCTTCCCTCTGGCAGCTTGAATGCTTTGAGGGGTTGGCTTGGATGGTCTAGGGACCATCTTTTATCTTTTCTGTAGGGTTGTTTGGGCTCCTTTGCTTTCCTTTTGATGGATGCGGTGGGGAAGGCTCGGTGCTCTCTTCACCACAAGTTTTTACTCAAACTTTTTTGTTTCTTTGTGAGATGACTTCGATGAGGGGTGGGACTCTAGTTGTGCATGCCCTCTTGTTGTTTTGCTACTTTCAGGGCCTGGTTTTAGCCTCGATAGTGGATTATGGTTATTCTTTGATGGATTCCTGGTTGATTTTCCTTGTGGCAAATGTGAGTTTGTTTCCCACTTGAAGTTGTCTTTACTTGAGAGGATGATACATGTGGTGGTTGGGTCATCAATGGTCTTGGGGGTGTTAATCCTCTTTTCTCTAGGGCCACTCGGGTTCCTTTGTGTGCTTGTTGAGGGATATGGGGGGGAGGTTCAATGCTTTCTTCTCTGCAAGTTAATATTTTGCCTTCTGCATTGGCTTGTGATTCAACTTAGTCGAGCGGTGGGACTCTAGCCACTCTTACCCTAATGCTGCCTTGCTTCTTTAAGGGTCTGGAGGTTGTTTTGGCTGAGGGTGCTCATATTTCTCTTTGTGATGTCATGTTTGTTGCTTTCCTTGAGACTGTGGGACCTCTATTCCCCCTTTCTTTGTCAGATGGGGTGGTCCCCTGCCTTGTTGATATTTATTCTCTATGGCCTCTCTCTGATCTTGCCCCTTCTAAGCATCTTGGGAGGCTATGTTTTGTTGTGATGATGTCTCATATGGTACTAAGCCAAATGAGTGTAGTTTGGGAGGATGGTTTGAAAGGTCTTTGTTGGAGAGATCATGCTTTAGTTGAAGGTTATGGATTCACTTTATGTGAGGTGGTTTCAAACCTGTGTGGCAAGTTTGTGCTAAATATTATTCTCCTTTTCTCTAACAATTTTGTTCTTTTGTTGGCCCTTTGTTATGGTTGTGGTGGGGATTTAGGGCTTGTGGTGTTCTGACTTGCTCTATTGGTGTAGGGTCTCTTCAGTTTTTGTAAGTTGAAGTTGTGTTTTAGGGGTTTCAAGGTTACTGTTAATTCCCCTGTGGAGTTTGGTGGATTTTGGAATTAGTGGAGGGGGATCTTCTCTACCTCAAAGGCCCATGTTTCAAGCAAGCATGGATGGGTTCAAGGTCCTCAAATAAAGGTGATGATCCAAATGTTCATTATGAAGGCTTGTGGTAGCCTGTATCCTCTCTTTTTTGGAGTGATTTCTTTTTCTTCCTTTGTGTACTTGCTGCTTGGGCTACCAAGGGGTGTGGTGACAACATTTTCTTCTGGAGTGTTGGCTTCCTATTTGGTTCTATAGTTGTGGTCTCTTATGGAGGTGGAGATTGCTCCTTCAAAGGTGGAGCCCTCTCCTATTGAGGTGGATTTGGTGGTTGTAGTTGGGATGGGAAGCTCCCTTTTCTTCTATTGGTTCCTTTTGAGGTGGAGTTGGTTCATATAGGAGATTGGTGGCACTAGGGATTATGGTGCTTACTTTACCCTCTCTTCTAGAGGAGATCTCTCTCCTATAGAGATGGATTATGAGTTGGTGTTCGGTCTATGGTGGTGCTTCGAGGGCTGGAGTTCTTCTACTAGTGTTGTTTGGATGGTTTTGCTTGTTGGATATGCTTTCTCCTATAGAGGTGGAGAGGAAAGTAGGTTGATGGGGGGCCTTTATCCCATCAATTCTTTGACTATTTCTAGTTCTAAATTGGCTTCTCTTAGTAACATGTTCGATGTGGGAAGGTTCTATGAAAGAGTCTTGATGGGGTTAGCAATTTTTTGGCGGTTTGGATTTCTAAATCTTCTAAAAAATTGCTTGTATGAGTTTGAATTTCATTTTGTCTCACCCACCCTTGGGGTAGATGATGTTTCAAATTATGGTTTGTCTGCTTGGAGGATGGCTTGTTGTTGGTTGTAATGCCTGGTTTGAAAGCCGATGACAACCTGTTGGGAGGGTGTTTGTGATCCAATTTGGCTATAATTGGGAGTTTTTTTCTCTGATCTTATGTCTTCTCTTAATCATTTGGTGCTCATTTTAACTATCCCTGATAGCTATTTTTGATAGATTTGTTATGGATTAGTACCTACTGGTACTTGGTTGACTTCATAAATGGTTTGAAATCCATTTCATGGACTATTTTTGGGATGTTGTTTTTTATTATGTTGTTGATGATTTTGTGGTTGGAATTTTGGTTATTGGGCCTGTGTGCCTTCTTAGGCTTTGGTTTGGCTTGTCTACTATTTTTTGTTGGTAGTGTTAGGTGTTATTTCTCCTAGTCTATTTCTCTTATTGTCCTAGATTTGTACCATGGTATCAAGGCCCTTCCCCTACTTATCTAATAAAAAACTAACAATTATGAGATGTAAATAATAAAACACTAACATATGATGCATCTAACATATGTAAGTTTAAATTTTTCCTTTAGGGTATCATGTCTGCATTATGTGCTAATGTTCCCAACATAAACTAATCTCATATTGATGATAAGCTAACTACTAGTTTCCATATTAAAACCATAGAATAAGGTAAATGATCTTCATACATCCATGCATCACATTAAATATAAAACCATCAATGATTAAATAATTAACCCAAAGAGTACATCCATCACTTTTGTTACATAAATATATACATTACTCCATGATTACATAATTACATCAATGCTCCCCAACATAAAATAGGGAGGATACATCAGCGCATGATAAGGTACAACTATAATTACCACATTACATAAAATCAAGGCTATCACAAGAACTAGTGTAAGATCAGGAACCACTACATAAGGTACAACTCCATGCTCATGAACATCAATAGGGAACCCAATGGAGTGCATGGAATGATCCACCCAACCATGTGGAACCCTAAGGTCCACCCCCCATGCTAGGAGATGAAAATAAGGACCCATTACATAAACAATCAAGCAAACATAGGCTAACATAACTCCAACATACAAGAGTAACAACCAAAACATAAAAAAACAATTGCTTCTAGAGGTACACGAACAACAAAGGGAAAAAAACAAGGGATACAAGGTTGTTATAGGGAAGATTTTCATCACATAGCTCGATATGGGTTACCCAATGTAGATCTTCCTAGGTTCTTGACCCTTGTCTTGGGTTACCTTGGCAACCTCAACCGATCCCCGACCCCCATTCTCACTCATGCAGAATCAACATACCTTTCATGAAGACAAGGTAGTTGATCATGCCATTCTAGGCCTACTCATCTCATATCAAGCCTAAACGAGCACTTGATCCATTAGGGAGGCGTCCATTATCTTATATTAATGTGAATACTACCCAACCCCCTAACTATTTATTTTGGATTATCACTGGTTAAAGAAACTCTCAATGAGTTACCTTAGCACCACTTTGTACATCGACCCCCATTGAGAGCCACTTCACCTACTAACAACTATAAAACCCAAACATATCCAACTAGGTAAAGCCATTTGCACAAATCACAAATCACATGCACATACACATAAAGTGAGGCTTGAACCCTCTTGCACAAAAATCAACCATAATGAAACAATTTCCATAGTGCAAAGCTAAAACCCACAAAAACATGATCAAGTATAAGAACAATAGTTCACAAAGAGCTCAACATGAAATCGAACCAAAATAAAGCCCCTTCCCCAACCTCTAGAATATTGACTAACCACTTTTCACAATACTCCCCATCGAACTAATAACAATAACATGTTCATGAAAATACTATTAAAAATCACACTCACCATCAACAATATGGAAACAAGAGTGGAAACATCATCAATGAAATCATCAACCTCATTCATTAAAATAATTTCATAAACTATCAATTTATTTTCAAAATGACAAAAATCATGAAATCAAAACTCTAGCTATTTTCCCCTAAAACCTCAAGAATCAACCTCGACAATTTTACACTAAGACTCTTGATAACCCCTTGACACAAGGATCTCAATCACCATAGTATCGTAGACAATCACATAATTAAACAAGAACACTAAATACCATAAAACAACATATAATCGCAAATCATCACTTCATGATTATAAACAAAATGACATTTAAAAGGACCTTCTACTAAACTCATTTATCAAATTCTATAAGAAATTGAATACAAACAAATTAGCTTTTCATTTAACAAAATTTCAATTATACACAAAGACCAACTTTCCTATTTTATAATGCTCATAATCACTATATGATCACTCGACATAATAACTCATAACTATCTATATCAACAATTATTCTAACAACTAATTCCATAATGAAGATAATTATGAAAGAATCCAACATTCAATGAACAAATAAATTAACCTAGACCAAGGAAGGCATTCACAATTCATGCAACAATACATATCAATTTCACAATTAAAGAGCCTCAAATAATTTTTCTAGATGAAACATTACTAAATAACCACAATAGCTTTTGATTCTAATTCTTTGTCATATCTCAACTGAAATATAATCCTATTTACTTTATTAATTATAAATACTGAAAACAATCACATAATTATTAATATCATACAAATAAATTTTATTTATCTTTCATACTTAATTATACATTTAATTATATCCATCTAATTCAAAATATATAATATATAGACAATTAAATACTCTATAATTATCCGAACCCTTACATGACTAAACATTTTGGGTTAGAAACTTATGTTGCCTATTATAATTCATTTGTTTCTTATTCAAAGTTTTAGATAAGCCTTTTTCCTTGTACTCAATAATATTATATAATTGTCATTTAACTATTTAATGTTTCACAAATATAATAAATAAAATATCTAAATAATCCCGAGAACATTACATTATGGATATCAATTAGAGGGTAACACCCATTTATATTCTTGAAGAACTCTTGAAGATCATTTAAATATTATGATCTCATGTATCCCTGAGTACAAACCAACCTCTGAGAGGGTTACACTTGTATTTCCCAAACCTACACACTCATATTTATATACTTATACTATCATACGATAGTTATAATACTCCTAAAAGAACAAGCCAACCATTCATTAGAATTGTAGGCAATAACAAAATGTTGTAGACATTTTCTATACAATAAAATACAATACTTGACTTTGAATGATGCCACTTGACTAACCAGATTGCTTTAAGAAAATATCACTATTGGACATACAATATAGATTTGTTTAAGGTGTAGACTTAACCACTGTCGAGCCCAGGACTCATGGTAACATTTAATCAACATTAACCAATCAAAGGTTCAATAGAATTTCAATCAACTAGATGAGGGCGAAATTCATGTGTAATTCTTTCTAAACAAATGATCATAAGTATATACTCTAGTGTTGGGTCTCAAGAATAAAATCCACCCTATAATTATTATACCTTCAGATGAATTAAGTAATATCAAGTTCCATTATTATTATATATCTACTGTAGAAAATGAATGTGCAAGGAAACACTTGTGGATGGACAAATCTGGAAGTATAAATACCTTCTACATATTTATAAGAGTCTCCTAGGTATGAAGTGAGTGGAAATCCTCTCCGGAGCCTAAGTATCCTATAGATGTACTGAGGAATCCAAGAGACTGATATATTTTGCAAATCTTCAAATATAAGATTAACCATTTCCTTCTCAAATGTTTCAATATGTTACTATTATAGAATCTATATATATATAGATTTATACAACCGAACTTCATCTACATTCTATGCACCTATTTCAAATTTCAAATTTATATCATGATTATCTAATATTAATAGAGTTAGTGAGTTCCATTATGTTTTTCTCCCATCAAATGGCATTATCAATGTGCCCATCAAACTTACCAGGCGCTATAGTATTAAGTCCATACACTAATGAATTAGACGTAGATAAATCAAAATACACAACATAAGTAATTTACAACACAAGGTAGAAAATACCCTCAAATGATACATGTTTTTTGTGAAGGAATTGGGCCACATCCATAGCCATGGGAGAGGCATGCAGGATGGAAGAATTTCCTTGATGAACGATATCAACAAGGTATTTCCAAATTCGACTTTTACCTAATTCTTGAGTATGCTCTTATGGCCACGCTACATCTAAATTCATCCCCAAGATTGTTGCAAGAGAAACTATTCTGAGAGATGTGAACCATTTCCATCATTTAAATAGGGACAACGATCTTGTGGGGAATATTGGTGATAGATAAGTAGGAGGTTTCTTCCACAACATGTCAAACTATGATATTGTTGTCAGGATTCAACCATGTAGTTTTCGATTCAAGCTCATTGATCCATGTTTCATGAGTAGTGGTTCACAAGAACCCATCTCTCATGATAATGAATGGTCCACTTAGAACTCATTGCATCTAGGTGATGCTCATAGAGGCGAAGCATTGGGCCATCCTAGGAGGTCACCCATCCCAGTATTGCTCTAGTGCAAGCATGCTTAACCACAGAGTTTCATTATCATGAGAGATGGGTTCTTGTGAACAACCGAACTTCCTTCTCAAATGTTTCAATATGTTACTATTATAGCATGTGTATATATATAGATTTATACAACCGAACTTCATCTACATTCTATGCACCTATTTTGAATTTCAAATTTAGATCATGATTATCTAATATCAATAGAGTTAGTGAGTTCCATTATGTTTTGCTCCCATCAAATGACATTATCAGTGTGCCCATCAAATATAAGATTAACCATTTCCTTCTCAATTCATCCCCAAGACTGTTGCAAGAGAAACTATTTTGAGAGATGTGAACCATTTCCATTATTTATATAGGGAAAATGATCTTGAGGGGAATATTGGTGATAGATAAGTAGGAGGTTTCTTCCACAGCATGTCAAATTATGATATTATTATCAGGATTCAACTGTGTAGTTTTTGAGTCAAACTCATTGACCCATTTTTCATGAGAAGTGGTTCACAAGAACCCATCTCTCATGATAATGAATGGTCCTCTTAGCACTCATTGCATCTAGGTGATGCTCACAGTGGTGAAGCATTGGGCCATCTTGGGAGGTCACCCATCCCAGTATTGCTCCAACTCAAGCACACTTAACCACAGAGTTTCTCCCAAGGTTAAGCCCACTTAGCTTGCAAAACCATTTGCAAAACCTTCAGCAAGTGTTATGCCTTATGAACCATTCATTATAGAGCCCCTTTAGCTCATCAATTAATAAGTAGGAGGTTTCTTCCACAACATGTCAAATTATGATATTGCTATTAGGATTCAACCGTGTAGTTTTTGAGTCAAACTCATTGACCCATGTTTCATAAGTAGTGGTTCACAAGAACCCATCTCTCATGATAATGAATGGTACACTTAGCACTCATTGCATCTAGGTGATACTCACAAAGGTAAAGCATTGGGCCATCCTGGGACGTCACCCATCCTAGTATTGCTCCAACTCAAGCGCGCTTAACCACAGAGTTTCATTATCATGAGAGATGGGTATTGTGAACCACTACTCATGAAACATGGGTCAATGAGTTTGACTCAAAAACTACATAGTTGAATCTTGATAGAAATATCATAATTTGACACTCTGTGGAAGAAACCTCCTACTTATCAATTGATGAGCTAAAGGGGCTCTATAATGAATGGTTCCTAAGGCATAACACTTGTTGAAGGTTTTACAAATGGGGTTGCAAGCTAATTGGGCTTAACCTTGGGGGAAACTATGTGGTTAAGCATGCTTGAGCTGGAGCAATACTGGGATGGGTGACCTCCTAGGATGGCCCACTGCTTCACCTCTGTGAGCATCACCTAGATGCAATGAGTGATAAGTGGACCATTCATTATCATGAGAGATGGGTTCTTGTGAACCACTACTTATGAAACATGGGTCAATGAGTTTGACTCAAAAACAACACGGTTGAATCCTGATAGCATTATCATAATATTGGTGATGCTTATTAAGTAGAGGCAAATGATATGTTACTCTTATGATACTTTTCTATGTGTGGTTGATACTATTGTATACTTTTTATGTTTGATGCATACTTGAGACTATGTTGGTGACTGTTTCACCGTGTTGTTAGGTTGCTTGATAGTTCTACTTATTGGACTTGGTTGTTTATGGCACTACTACTACTTCTTATGATATGTGGACATATGTGTTTAATGATGATGTTTTTTAAAATATGGTTATTGTTTGTGGTTCGGGTCAGAGGGATGGTGTTGCATCACTCATCCGTGAGCATCCTACTACATTGCAATTCTCTCTCACGGTGTGTTTGGCATTGTATATATATGTTGTTTCGATATTTGGTTTTATGCAGGACTACAGGTATCGAGCACTGACTCCACCCACAGTGTTGGTTCTGAACATGCCCAACATACCCAATGGATATGATGTGGTTTAGGTGGTTGACAAGAAAGTATCCCCATCCATGTCCATCACCCCATCATTGTCTGATGATGTTGTCCATCAGTACCCCATTTTGTTTAGTGTTGTTCGTTTTTAGTGTTAGTTTATATGTAAACTGTGTGGTTTTGATATGTTATAGTTATTGTTAAATAGTTAACTTAATTTAATGATGTTTATTATTATTGTTGTTGAAATTAATTTAAGTAAAGCATTAAATTTAATTATTAAAGTAATTTGTGGAAATGTCCAGTATTTAATTAAATATTAAATTAGATTGTAAATTTAAAGGTTTGTAGATTTAAATGATTATTGTATTTTAATTGTTGATATTAAATATTTTTAATTGTAAATGGAACAATATTTTAATTGCCATAATGCTAATTTTAAATTTATTTTTTGATAATATTGTTTATTTATTAGAGATTTAATCAAAAAAAAAAATTGTGTGAAATTGCCTAATGTTTTTGATGAATTTTCCAGCTATCTATATTAATAAAGATAAAGTTACAAAATTCACAAAAAAGGGTCAGGTGGTAGGAAAGCACACCCCAAAAGCGACATGGGCCCGGCCCAACAAAATTAACTAAAGTCACATGGGCCTAGCCCAGAAAAAAAATAACAGAAAGAAATTTATGCAGCTAAGGCAGTGCCAGTAGATCCTGGGGGATCCTGGTCATCCAAATTTCTACCCCATACATCAGCAGGTTTAGGAGTGACGTTAGGAGCACCCCAACCATCATCATTCTTATCTTCTTTTTCTTTTTCCTCGTCCTGAGGTGAGATTGCGAGTGCAAGCCACGGAAAGTTTTCCTAGAGGAGGGCCAACCAGAGCCAGAGTCAAGAGGAGCATCTGTAGGCCATCCAGAGCCACCACCACTGTTCCTTGGCGCACCACTAGAGTGCCAGCCCTGACCAGGACATGGCGGAGGTGAACGAGTCCATCAGGGAGGCCGAGAATCCCTCTGAGGAGGAGGCTGGGAGCAAGCCCATGTGGAATCACTCTGCTTCTGGCCCCGAGAGGGCAACCGGCGGCGGGAGGAGGAGGGCGAATCAGGAATCCGAGCCACAATACAAGGGGCATTGCTCCAGTGGTCTAGGTGAGCCACTTCCAGTGCAACCTTGTTGGCTTGCACTTGAATCTGTAACATAACATTAGAGCATATAACAGCTTTAGCATAAAGAGAAACATTAATATCTATATGTGAATGAGCAAAAATACAAGCATTTCTGTCTTTCTAGATACTGAAAAAGATTTTCATTCTGAAAGTGTGCCAAATCTGGCTGAACTTAGCTAGGGTTCCAGGCGGGTCCCCCAGAAGAACCATATGCCACGAAAAGGGTTCAGGCCTAAAAGGCCGAAAGAAATCATGAATCCAAGTCCAAAACTACTGAGCTCTAGGACAAAACCAAAAAAGGTGCTTAAAGCTTTCAAGCTGCCCACAAAACTAGCAGTGAGGGTCAGAGACCCCCAAGTGAACCAGCTGAGAGCCCACAGGAAAGCCTTGGAAAAGAATACACCAAGCAAAATGGGCCAACTTCGGATTAACACTTGTAGACCAAATGGCATCAAACCTCCTACGCCAAGTGAAGGCCAAGGAGTTAAGAAGCCACCTCTGGTTCAAAGAGTTGAGCATAGGGAAATGAGGTGAAAGCCACCTGTAACCGAGCCATGGCTTGTAGCTCCTAAGAGGAGTATCTGGAAACCATTTTCAGTCTTTCCACCAAGGTTTGTGCCCACGAATACCAACTTTGTGAAGAATCTCTGCTAGAATGGTGTTCACTAGACTGTCAAATGTAGGTTGGTCCTGGTTTTGAAGGCTGTAATGAGCTTTAAAAACATCCCACTGCATAATACGCATGGTAGGCTGGTGGAAGAGCTAGTGTAGAGTTTGAATGCCCTTCTTATGAAATTGGAGAGCTTTGAGCCAAGGCGACTTGGCTAGGGGTTGACCATTCTGGGCGAGAAGGGGAGACCACCAAAGATTATGCTGGTTGATGGAAAGCCCATCACAAAACCTGACCCCAGCCCAACGGAGCCAGGGCTTGACTTTTTCCCAAGAACGCCAAATGCTTTTAGCCACAAAGGAGCCAATAATTTGAATCGGCTCTGTCATTACCAGTAGGGTTTGGAAGCCGATACCTTTCCAGGCGGGTCTGTGAATGGGAAACCCAAATTGAATGCAATGTCTAAGGAGAACTTTCCAAGCTTCATCCCCAGTAAGCGCACAGATGATCCATTTGACACAGAGGGCAGTTCCCTGTCGTTGAGTAGAAAGCAAGCCAAGCCCTCCTGACTCCTTGGGAAGACAGCAAAATTCCCAAGCGACCCGATGAAAACCCTTATGGGTCTCAGAAGAGGCCCAAAGAAAATCACGGAGCAACTTCTCAAGCCTGTTGTAGGCTGCTTTAGAAGGAGCCCGATAGGAAGAATAGTAGACATGGGTGGAAGAATAGTAGACATGGGTGGTAATCCAATAGGCCAGCTTCTGCTCAACTCTGGAGAGCACGGCTTGCCAGAGCTTTCGGGGGGAAGCCTAAAAGGTGAACGAAATGCCCAAGAAGCGAAAGATTTCCCCTTGACCAATCCACTTCCAGTTATAGGGCTGAAGCCACACAGGAGTACGAAGCATAGACTGTCTATAGCACAAAATTTTGTGCCATTGAATTGTAGAACCAGACGCAAGACAAAAAGTGTCAAGGCATTCAAGGGCAGCAGTGATCGAACCTTCATCCTCTAAAAGAGTGAGAAAGGAGTCATCAGCAAAATGCCCATTGAAAAGCTACTCTTGAGAATCCAAGAGTGTGATGCCTTTAACACATTGTTGGGAGATAGCATTGGCTAGGAGATATCCAAAACCCTCAGCTTCTAGAACATACAAGGCAGGGGCAAGAGGGCATCCCTAGTGAATAGAACGAAAGAGGCTAAAAGCATAGGACTGGCGGCCATTAATGGAGATGCAAGCCGAGGCATCAAAAAAAAGTATACGAACAGACTGAAGAAAATTGGCTCCAAAACCCAATGCCTGTAACATTGCAAGAATGAAAGGCCATTCAATGCGGTCATATGCTTTAGCAAAATCTATTTTGATAAACACGGCTTTCTGGTTCGAATGCCGGGCCCACTCCATGTCTTCCCAAACAACAATAATGTTGTCAAGAATGAACCTAGATTTGATGAATCCAGTCTGCTCGGGACACACAATCTGAGGTAAGAGGTGGTGGATTTTCAGAGCCAAGGCTTTTGCAATAATTTTATAAGAGACATTAAGAAGCGTGATGGGCCGCTAGTTGCAAATATTCTCCAAATCTCCAGACTTAGGTATGAATTTAATATTGCCTTTATTGATTAAATTTCCTAAAGAATTGTTGTGAAAGGCTTCAAGATAAACATGATGTAGGTCACTCCCAATATAGTCCCAAAGTGCTTTATAGAATTCACAGGGGAAACCATCAATCCCAGGAGCCTTGTCATCGGCCATGGAGGAAATAGCTTCCTTGAGATCATCAATTGTTAATAATTGATCACAAAAATTAATCTGGGCTGAAGAAAACCTATGTGGCACAACAACAAGGCAGCTCTGAAGGGCTTGTTGGTGCGCAGGCGTGGGGTCCTGAGCCATGAAAACTTGCTCATAGTGATGCACAAAAGCCTGGAGAATGTCAAGTAGCTCAGAGAGCACTTGATTACCATATTTGATGGTTTTAATGCTTGGGGAGGAGTGCCTAGCACGAAGAGCCAAAAAAAATTCTTTCGAGGCACAGTCCCCAATTTTGAGCCAGTGGAGCCAAGCCTTGATTTGAGTGCCCCTGGCAGAATAGCTATTAGCCGCTTACTTCTAGTGTCTTAAGTCCGCCACTTGGACTTGATGTGACGGGGAGAGAGGACAAGCCGCTAAGGCCTCTATAGCAGCATGCAAGTTAGTAGTGGTGGCCTCGTAAGAGCACAGGCATAAGATAGCAAGTTGTCGCCCATAAATGCGCAGGAAGTGCACAGTATGAATGATAGAATCATTCCACCAAGCAATCCAACCCGTACTGCCAGATGGATGGCACTCTAAATTCCACACTCAAAGAATGTGAGACATGGTGGGCTTGTGAGGGAGCAAAGACGTGTTCAAAAAGAATTGAGTCTTACACATGCGAGGTTGTCAAGATTCCCAGTCAGTTCAAAATTAAATGGGGAAGTGATCCGAAAGGGTCACATCCACTAACGGCTTAACAAGCAAGGCAGAGCTTTTGAAAGAAAAAAAAGATTATGCTGAGATCATGGCATGATCAAGGTGCTTAAAGACTCTATCAGCACTAGCTCTGTAATTACACCAAGTGTGCCAGAGGGAATGAGAATGATGGTAGCCCAGATTGGGATCAAAAAGCCCCAATTTATTGCACATGTAAACCATGCCTCCCTTTCGCCCGTAACCCAACGAAAAGGTACAGTGCCATTTTTATCATACGCCATTTCAACCATGTTGAAATCCCCATAGAGCAACCAGGTGGCAACTGGCAAAGAGTCGGCAAGCCATCGCCAAAGCAAGCAGCGCTCCACAACATCATTAGAGGTGTAAATATTAATAATCCCAAAGAAATGGTTCTCAATATTGAGAAGAATCTAGACAGCCCACTGGGAGGGATCCACCCCATGGTCAACCACATAAGGAAGCAACCATGGAGCCAAAAGAGTAGCAGCTCCACCATGACCAGCCTCATGCAGGATATAGAACACAGTGCTGGCTGGCGAAATAGAGCGACAACCCGAAGCAAGCAAAAAACTTGAAATTTTAACTTCCTGGAGACAAAGCACTTCAATCTATGGAAAATTCTTCAAAGTATTCCTAACAGAATACTTCCTTGAGAGGTCTGTGAGACCTCGAACATTCCATGAGAGAAAATTCATGGAAAATCTTCCATACTTGCAGAATCTCGGTCCTATTCACACAGGGAAGAGAAGCTATTCTTTGAAAACTCTTGCGGAACTGAACCCATTTGAATACAGGGAGAATAGATCCACTTTTCTGGCACATATTCACCTTTTTCTGGTGGAGGAGACCGGCTGTGGGAACGCTGGTGGGTCTCCACATCGGCGGACAAGGTCGGTTGAGCACATAAAACTGTAGTAGCCTGGGGTGCGGCCTGCGGCCTGGGTTGTAAAATAGCAGAAGCCACTCCTGCGGGAGTGGCCTTCCCCTTCTCTGAAGGGTTTGAAACCTATTGGGTCAGTTCCGGGGTTTTGGGAGCTGACCCAGAACCATGTGACTTATTTTTCTGGTTGGTGACCATGGTCCACTTTGTGTCTGCCTTAGCCGAAGGCTCTATCTAACGAGGCTTTTCAACACCCCGTGGCTGAGATACAGTACGGAGAACTGACAAAGGGTAGTCTCTGATCTTATGATCAGCTAATTGGCACCGGTAGCACGTGTTGGGAAAGTTAAAATACATGATTTTATGGGAGTGGCGAATATCCCTGATTTGAAGGTCAATAGACTCTTTCAAATCCTTGGATAAATCAACTTCCACATAAACCCTCTTATGAGGATGGGCTTGAAAGAACTTATCAGGTTCAATGCAAACAACCTTCCCCAGAGAGGAAGCAATATGTTGCAAGAAGGGCACACATGGCAAGGGCAACCCGACAAACTCAATCCAAACCGACACACAAATTTTGGTGTCCTTTGAGACAACAAAATCCTGGGTCCAGGACTGGAAAACCAACAAGGAGGAGCGGACATACCAAGGTCCATGACCCAGAATAGCTTGGACATGATTGACTTCCGCAAAGCGAAACAAGAAAAAACCCTTGGTCAGATTCTGGACCATATCAAGGCGGACCCCATGAGGGACCTAGGCCTTGTTAACCCAATCTTTTAGCACACTTTCAGGGGGAATCCTCCCAACAAAATAACCCACAAGGGTATGCTTTTCAAGCCATTGGCATGTAGAATCAAAATCAGGTAAAGGTAAAACCACATCAGCAGGAGCATTAGAATGCTTACCTCGTGCAAGACTTTTAGAACAAATTTCTGAGGGCGTTTGTTCGGTGGGGGAGCCATTAAACTACGTCGTTGAACCGCTAACACCAGCAAGAATTACCGGGTTAGAGCCAGTTGAAGGCATAATAAACCCCTAAAACCGTAGTAAATGTTGTCGTACTCAATGGAGGAACCAAATTCCTGCGCAAGAAGCGTAGTATGATGCAGGAGGGGCCACGAATGACCTCAGGAAACTCAAAAACCTAGCAGAGCTCATCTACCAAAACCCAGTCTAAGAAATTTTTGGATCAAATTGCCTAATTTGAAAATTAGAAAAAGAAATAAAGAAAAGAAGCTAACTTCATGCGTAGTTCTAATTGGAAAATAGTGGGAAACTTTATAATTCTTGTGTTCTCAAGATTTTATATCCGAACTTGTTTTGGAAAAAAAAAATAAACAATTTCTTTAATGGGGATTGGGTCTAGAGGAATGGGCTCTCGGAAAAATCATTTCTTCGTCTTTCAAAAGAAAATATAGGAAAAATAGATTTTCTCTGTAAAAATTATTTTCTCTAAAAATTTGATTCAATAGAAGTGGATTTTGGAAATTCATGGAGGGATGAAGCTTGATTGGAAACGTTCAACTCAACATTCCATCGCCGATTATTTAACAAGTGAAGGACTCTGGTTTCTTCCTATTCGAATTTATATTTTTGTTTTGTTTAAACAACATTAAGAATGGTATTGTTTTTCTTGATTTGATGAAGTAGAGTTTAGACAAAATTACGTCCTTTAATATTTGACTTGGTACTAAATTCATTTGAAATTTAAATAATTCTAGAAGTCTTTGATTTTGGAAGTCATCGAATCGGTTTCTGTGTTTTATTTTTGGTCTAATAGGAAAATCTAGAAAAAACTTATTTATATGGCCTTTTCTTGGAGTGACTTTTTGAAAGTTTCCTCATTGTTGTTAATTCGCTGTATTAGGGGAGTAAGATGGGTTCAATCTATTGAATTTGCACAAAATGTAATATTGAAATGGTTGTATAAGCTGCAGCCTCTCTTGTTTCCATCCTTGTGTTGGTTGTGTAAGCTTGCATTTCCCGCATATATATATATATACTTGACCCTTCCTCTTTGGCATCCTGTGTCAAACAATTTGGTCATCCCAACATTGTAAATTCACTTCATGCATTAATAAATATGGAAGAGAATTACTCCCCACAGCTAAACATGAAAGTAAACAATATATACCAATCATTAGATTTTATGATAATTGGCATTGTTCATGTTTTGGTTGGTTATTATCAAATTTTATCTCTTGCTTTCTTATTGGGAGATTCGGGTTTAATTGCATTGGCTATGAAATGTTTTTTTTGTCACCTGGAAGTAGACCCCTACTTGCACCCCCTCCACTCTCCTCATTATGTTTATTGTGTAGCAACATGGTGATTGTTATGTGCAACCAACAAGGGTCACACTTCTCTATTTTGATGTATATATATATATATATATATATATATATATATATATATATATATATATATATATATATATATATATATATATATATATATATATATATATATATATATATATATATATATATCAGTTTTTGAATTGTTTCTTTATGTTGTTAAGAAAAGAACATCGGGCTTTGTAATGTGGTATTGTTATTTGATAAGTTTCTTTTTAATTTTTAAATATATATATATATATATATATTTACTATAGAAGGATTTTAGCTATCAAATATTATTATTTTTGTTTGTTTTAATCTAAAAATGTTAATATTATTGTGCATGTTATATGTTATCTTAGATTTAAAAGATATTATAGTATTGGATAAATCAGATTTGAAAATAACTATTGTGAGATCAAAACTCCGAAAAATGAAATTAATCTACATGAATATATAATTAGCATAAAAGTGTTTTTATTTCAATGATTTGTTAAGGAATAATATAGATTTATGTTTGTAGAGTAAAAACATAATATTTAATATTGAAATGGTGGAATTGATATTTTGGTAAATTGATATCATTACTTAGGGAAAGTATAAATTGATGAAGTGATTGTGATAATTTATCATTTAGGTATTCTTTTATCTAGTTAAAGGGGTAAATTGAATGCTTGCATATTTAAGTAGTGTTTTTTATTTATGCATTGAAATCAAATAATAAATCCTTGTCATTATTTAGATTGGACAAATGTATTGTTTTGAATGCATTTGTGTATGAGCAATGTTATCATCTTTCAATGAATGTGATTTTTCCGTTGATGATCTATTTGTTCAAAAGAACTATTTAATGATGGTTAGTATGGGTTGGTTTGTCTTTGTGTTGAATTTGAGTCATGGGAACCCATGTCTTTAATTCTCGTTCTTGGGTAGATTCTTTAGTTACTTCCAAAGACTAGGGAACTTGTTTTGTTTGGGAAATATGTTGTTTTAGTGTGTCTGTGACTTAAGTAGTTTCTATTGTTGGGTGGTACCTCCCTTGTTCTTTTTATAGTGTTACAGTTGTGTTTGTGAGATGAAACATGCCTTGTGTGCTGTGTGTAATGATCACCTTTTATTTTTATGTAAGATGAGGTACAACCCTTACTTTATTTTGGTTTTGGGTAACCATAGGGAGAGTGGCTCTTCATGGGGGTCGACACACAAAGGGGTTGTTAGAATAACCCATAGAAGAGTTTCCTAAACAAGTGATAACCTAATTAATGAGCTAGTGGGCTTGGGTAGTTAAGCACTAAAAAATACGAATTATTTGTCTCATTGATGTCGTTACTGCTTCCTTAGGCTAAGGATGGGATGAGAAGACCTAGTTGGTAAAATCACTACCTTGTCTTCATGAAAGGTAAGTGATTTCGCATGAGTCACCCTATGGAGTAGCACCTCGAGATAGGCATTTAGGATAACCAGAGATGGAGGTGACACCTTGTGATAGGTTTTCTAGACAATCCATGTAAGGCCATGCAATGCCACTCTCCTACTATACCTATTTGTCTTCCCTTGCTTCGGTTACCTTTGGGAGTGTTGTTGCTTTCGTTTAATGTTGTGATGTGTTGGGTTGTGTTGGCCCTCTCAGTTTGACCTTGTTTGGATTTGGGTACTTTCTTGTCTTCTCCTAGCATGGGGGTGGGCCTTTGGGTCTACAAGGTCGGGTGGAATGTGCTATGCACCCCATCAGGTTCCTAGGTTGTGTTAGTGATGCGGAAGCGGATGCAGAGTTCCAAAGATTCACTTGGTTGAAGACTATTCTATGCTTCTACCTTATTCTTCATTAATGTAGTACTATTGTACTTGATGTACTCTTCCTGTTGATATGAGGGAAGCACTATGTAATGTATTTTTGGTATCCATGATGTGTTGTATCTATGGAAATATGTTCCCCAAATATAATATTGAACTATGAATTGAAAAGTAATAAAATGATGTATGTATATTTTCATCTCTATTGATCATGGATGGTTGTATGTTATCTTTATGTCATCTTGTGAATATAATCTTCTATTGCTATTTATTTGCCATTTAGTTAGTAACAATGCTTTTAGTTGGGAACGTTAACGAGTAATGCAGCTGTGTAACCCCATGGGACTAGTTAGGTTTTGTTATGCTATTACTCTAATGTTGTATGGTTAATAGTTAATGGTTAGTGCATAGTTGTTTTTAAAAAAAAATGTTCCATTTTTTATTAGTTGGTTGTTGTCTTGTGGGGTTTGCATGGCAGGGTGTTACAACTTGGTGTCAAAGCAAAGGTTATTAACACTGGGTACTCTAGGCTAAGTGAGCCCATTAGGTTAACCTTTTGCGAAACTTTGAAACTTATGTGGTTCCCCTCTTTTGTTGTGCAAAATCATGCCTAGGGGTCGGGGACGTGGCTGTGGATGAGGCTATGGTGGTGGCTGAGGATCTAGCCACCATAACTCATCACCTTAGATTTCCCATGATTTTGAATAGGAGGAACACCAGGGTTCCTAGAACAACCCTGCAGGTGGAGGCCTGAATCCAGAACAAGCAGGACTTAGAGGTGTGCAGTTGTGATAGTTATTGGAGGAGGTTCTTGGCCATTTGGGTCCTAGGTAGGAGGAGTAGCAGGTGGTCAAAGAGAGAGAGAGATCACTGAGGAGGAATGAAGTGTCGATAGATCAGGATTTTGTGGTTGTTGGTTATATGCGAGACCTTCTCAAGGAACATTCTCCCACATTTGATGATTTTGGTGGAGGATTGGAGGTAGAAACTTGGCTTATAGATCTAGATCAATGCTTTTTTATGCATCCCTATGGAAAAAATACTAGGGAAAGGTGTGCCATCATGCACCCCAGAGGATTTTCATCCACATGGTGGCAATTGGAAGAGCACAAACTACATCTTGACATCAGTTTAGCAACTTGGGGAATTTTTCTCAGAGAGGTTTAGAGCCCGTTTCTTATCTGATCACTGGAGACAACATTGTGCAGATGAATTTCATGAGTTAAGATGAATGGAAATGTCCATTGAGTAGTACGAGTGTCATTTCTATGAGCTTAAGTAGTACTCCAGGATTGGTGATGATGAGGCTATGCTAGTGCGACATTTTTTCAAGGGCCTAAATGCTCGAATCAATGGTGGAGTTTGAGTCTTTGAGCCAAAGACTATGGAGGTAGCTGTGGAGAAGGCTCACCTTATGGAGGAAATTTTTTCAATGGCATTAGGAGGTCATACAGGAGTTCAAATTAGTAGTATACCTACTTATGGTTTTGGTTCTCGAGGTGGGCAGTCTTAGGTTGCAGGCCCTTCTAGAGGTCAATCTGTACCCGCTAAGGCTGGTCAACAACAACAATAGTTCTAGTCAAAGAATAAGACTTCTCATTCTTAGCAGGGTGGCAGATCTTAGTTTAGGAAGAACCATAGTTGGCAGAGAGTGCAGTGTGACCATTATGAGGAGCTAACAAAAAGCACACAGTCTACACCTAGTTGGGGTAGCTATCAATAGTCTAATGCTTCGTCGAGTATCAGAGGTTTTGGTCGTGGTACAGGTTTTTTAAGTTGTGGTCAATAGGGGCATATTTCCAGATGATGTTTGTAGAGGAGCACTACATGGTTTAGTCAGAGGCCAACAACATTAGAGCTGATGGTGGGAGATGCTGCTAGGTCACATAGGGTTTTCACAACAGTTTAAAACCATCAAGTTGATTATCAAGGTATTGTGGTGGAGGCATCAGGTGTGTTACAAGGCACACATATTTCTATACTATTTGATTCTAGTGCATCGGATTCATTTATTTCCCCTTTAGTAGTTAAGCATTGTAGACTAGTGGTGGCAAAGCAAGGTGTTAAGTGGAGAGTTGAATTGGCCTTTGGGGCGAAGGTGTCAGTGGAATCCATCATTCTAGGACGTAGGTTGGAAATTGGGTCGGTTGTGACTTCAGTGGATCTTTGAATTCTTCCCCTTGGTTCCTATGATGTCATTTTTGGGATGGATTGGCTAAGTGCTCACCGGGTGATAATTGATTGTCATCATAAGTCTGTACATTGTCTAGATGACTCTAGAGGAGAGGTTAAGATTGTTGGCATACAAAAACCTATCTCCTTATGGATGATTTCCACAATGTAGTTGAAGAGATGTTTCCATTAGGGATGTCAGTTGTGTGTGGTCTCGGTTAATGACCTGGATATGGAGGAGGGTCGAGAGGTGACTCTAGATGATTATCCTCTCCTTAAGGATTTTTTTGATGTGTTTCTAAGTGAGATTCTGGGGATGCCACCAAAGCATGACATTGACTTCAAATTTGATCTTGTACCTAGATTTGAGCCTATCTCTAAGGCTCCATATAGGATGACAACTCAAGAGCTTTAAGAGCTCTGGTTGCAATTGGAGGAATTTCTTGGAAAAGGGTCTATCCATCCTAGTGTTTCCCCTTGGGGAACACCAGCCATATTCATGAAGAAGAGGGATAGTTCTCTCCATAAATGTATTGATTACAGATAGTTGAATAAGGTGACGGTGAAGAATCGTTATCCTTTTCTGATAATTGACGATCAATTTTACTAGATTATGGGAGCTGTGGTATTCGTAAAAATTGATCCAAAGTTGAGATACCATCAGTTGCAGATTGTTGAGGAGGATATTCACAAAATTTCATTTCACACTCGGTATGGGCATTACAAATTCACTGTCATGTTGTTCAGGTTGATGAATGCACCCTCAATTTTCATGAGCTTGATGAATGGTGTTTTCTATACCTACTTGGATAGATATTTTCTCATTTTCCTCAATGATATCTTGATCTACTCAAGAACTATGGAGGAGCATGAGGAACATTTGAGATAGGTGTTGCAGTGCTTGAGAGATAATCAGTTGTATGCTAATCTGGAAAAGTGCGAGTTCTATAAGGTAGAAGTGAAATACTTGGGGCGCATAATATTAGGTGAAGATATCATTGTGGATCCCTCAAAGATCCAAGCCATCATTGATTGGCCTATACCCATGAATTTTCTTGAAATTCATAGCTTTATGGGATTGGCGGGCTAGTATCGATGGTTCGTTTAGGGCTTCTCAAGGACTGCACAACCCATCACTTCTCTTCAGAGGAAAGGTAAGAAATTTGATTGGTTAGAAAAGTGTCAGTCGGACTTTCAAAATCTTAAGGAGAAGTTGACCAATGCACCTATTCTTGCAGTACTTGATCCTGCTAGGTACTCTATGGTTTATACTGATGCATCCTTGGAGGGTTTAGGGGTTGTTTTGATGCAAGAAGGTTGTGTGATTGCTCACATAAGCTCAAGGATCATGAGATGAATTACTCCACACATGACTTGGTGTTGGCCACCCTTGTTCATTCTCTAGTAAGGTGGAGGCACTTCTTATTGGGGCATAGGTTTGAGCTAGACAATGATCATTGCAACTTGCATTATATTTTCATGTAGTTGAATGTTAATGCCGGACAAAGGAGATGGATGGAGTTTCTTTGTGAATATGATTTTGATGTAAAATACATCTAGGGCAAGGAAAATTTAGTGGCGGATGCTATAAGTCATCGACGAAATGAGCTATATTTTGTGACTCTTGATGTGGACTTGAGGAGGTAGATACTCACAACACTCCCTTCTAACAACTAGTTCCAGGAGGTAAAGTTGGAGATTGAGTCGGGTAGAGTTTTGGAGGGAAACTTTGCAAGTTATTCTCTTGAGTCCGATGTAATTTTTTGATGTTTGGGTCGCATGTATGTACCTCCCACCGAGGTTCTTCATACACTAATCATGATCGAGGCACATCGGGATCCCTATTCATCTAATCTAGGAGTTAAGAAGATGCATGCAAACCTTCATCCGCTATACTTCTGGGATAGAATGAAGAGATATATTGCAGATCTTGTGGCAAGATGTCTAGAGTGTCAGAGGGTAAAAGCAGAACACTAACATCCCACAGGTATTTTATAGCCCCATCTTGTTCCTGAGTGGAAATGGGATATCATATCGGTGGACTTCATTGTTGGTTTACCTATGTCTTCACATCAATATGATGCTATCATGGTCACTTTTGACTAGTTGACCAAGGTGGCACATTTCTCTCCCATTCGATCATCCTATACTGCATCATTTGTGGCTAGAGAATTCATGGAGGACATCGTGAGGTTGCATGAAATCCCATGAAGAATCATATCCGATAGAGATCTAGTGTTCACTTCTGCTTTGTGGACATCTTTACAACGTGCCTTAGGAACTCAGTTGAACTTCAGTTCTACATACCATCTAAAAATAGATGGACAGACTGAGAGAGTCAACCAAGTTCTCAAAGACATGCTTTGTATGTACGTCATGGATCAGTAGTCTCATTGGGAAGACCATTTGTATCTGGTTGAGTTTGCATACAATAAGGGTTACCAAAGTTCGATCGGTATGCCACCATTCTAGGCATTGTATGGTCATTTGTGTCAGACTCCTTTTAGTTGGGACCATCTCAAGGACAAAGTCCTTCTTGGGCTAGAGATGCTACAGGATATGGAACATCAAGTTGCTTGCATCAAAGAACACTTGGTAGCGTCTCAGGATAGACAAAAGAAGTATATCAATGCACATAGGGTTGACTGTCAATTTTCAGTTGGTGATCAGGTGTTTCTTCGAGTGCATCCACAAAAGAGCCCCATCTGTTATGGGAAAGGCTCTAATTTGGCACCTCATTTTGTGGGTATGTTTGAGGTTCTAGAGAGAATTGGACCCTTTGCTTACTGTTTAGCCTTGTCACCTAGTCTATCATGCATTCATGATGTGTTTCAGGTTTCTATAATTAGGCCTTATTATCCTTATATATCTCATGTACTTGATTGGAATGCATAATAGGTAGAGGATGGCCAGCTTGCACCAAAACCCGTGGCCATTCTTCAACACAGGAGGCTCATTCTCAGGGGCAGAAAAATTGATCAGGTGTGGGTTCAATGGGACCCTAATGACGAGTTATCAATGACATGGGAGGATGCATCCTGCATTCGAGAGTCTTTTCCCTATTTTTTTTCTAGCTTCTAGGAGTAAGCCTAGTTCTAGGGGGGAGGATGTAGTGCCTCTCGTGTTACTATTACTCTTATAATACTTTTTTGTGTGTGGTTGATACTATTGGATACTATTTATGTTTGATGCATACTTGAGACTATGTTGTTGACTATTTCACTATGTTTTTTGGTTGGTTGACAGTTTTACTTATTGGACTTGGTTGTTTATGACACTACTACTACTGCTTATGATGTGTGGGCATATGTGTTTAATGATTATGCTTATGTAGTTGTTTACTGGTTGTTTAATGATGGTGTTGTTTAGAATATGGTTATTGTTTGTGGTTCAGGTGAGAGGGATGGAGTTGCATTTCTCATCCATGCATGTCATGCTACACTACAATTCTCTCTCACAGTATGATTGGAATTGTATCTATATGTTGTTTCAACATTTGGTTTTATGCAAGATTGTAGGTAGTGGGCACCGACTCCACCCGCACTGTCGGGTCTAAGCGTGCCCAACATACCCAATGGATATGATGTGGTTTAGGGAGTTGACAAGAAATTATCCCCATCTTTGTCTATCACCCCATCATTGTCTAACAATTTTGTTCATCAGTACCCTGTTTTATTTTGTTTCATTCGTTTTTAGTGTTAGTTTATATGTAAACTGTGTGGTTTTGATATGTCATAGTTATTGCTAAATAGTTAATTTAATTTAAGTAAAGTATTAAATTTAATTATTAAAGTAATTTATGGAAATTTCCAATATTTAACTAAATATTAAATTAGATTGTAAATTTAAAGGTTTGTAGATTTAAATGATTATTGCATTTTAATTGTTAATATTAAATATTTTTTATTGTAAATGGAATAATATTTTAATTACAATATTGCTAATTTTTAATTTAGAGTTTGATAATATTGTTTATTTATTTGAGATTTAATCAGAAAAGGAAATTTGTGTGAAATTGCCTAATTTGAAAATTGGAAAAAAGAAATAAGGAAAAGAAGTTAATTTCATGTGTAGTTCTAATTGGAAATCAGTGGACAGCCTTCTAATTCTTGTGTTCTCAAGATTTTATATCCGTTTTTTTTTTTTTTAAATTATTTAATGGGGATTGGGTCTGAAGGAATGGGCTCTTAGCAAAATCATTTCTCCATCTTTCAAAATAAAATATAGGAAAAATAGGTTTTCTCTGTAAAAATTCTTTTCTCTAAAAGGTTGATTCAGTAGAAGTGGATTTTAGAAATTTGGGAGGGACAAAGCTTGATTGGAAATGTTCAACTCAACATTCCATTGCCGATTATTTAACAAGCGAAGGACTCTAGGTTTTTCCTATTTGAATTTCTATTAAATTACATATTTTAATATTTGATTTGGTACTAAATGAATTCAAAATTTAAATACTTCTGGAAGGCTTTAATTTTGGAAGTCATAAAATCGGTTTATGTGTTTTCTTTTTGGTCTAATAGGAAAATCTAGAAAAAACATGTTTATATGGCCTTTTCTTAGAGCGATTTTTTGAAATGTTGTTAATTTGTTGTATTAATTTGTTGTAAGATGGGTTCAATCTATTAAATTTGCATGAGATGTAATATTTAAATGGTTGTATAAGCCACAACCTCTCTTGTTGTCATCCTTGTGGTGGTTGTGTAATCTTGCATTTATCGCATATATGTATATACCTGACCCTTCCTCTTTGGCGTCCTGTGTCAAACAATTTGGTCATTCCAACCTTGTAAATTCACTTCATGCATTAAGAAATATGGAAGAGAATTACTCCCCACAGCTAAACATGAAAGGAAACAATATATATCGATCCTTAGATTTTATGATAATTGGCACTGTTCATGTTTTGGTTGGTTCTTATCAAATTTTATCTGCTACTTGCTTATTGGGAGGTTTGGGTTTAATTGCATTGGCTATGAATTATTTTTTTTGCCACCTAGAAGTAGATCCCTACTTGTGCCCCCTCCAATCTCCTCATTATCTTTGCTGCGCATCAACATGGTGGCTGTTGTGTGCAGCCAACAAGGGTCACACTTGTCTATTTTGATGTGTATATATATCAGTTTTTGAATTATTTCTTTATGCTGTTAAGAAAAGAACAATGGGCTCTCTGGTGTGGTATTTTTATTTGATAAGTTTTTTTAATATATATATATATATATATATATTTATTGTAGAAGGATTTTACCTGTCAAATATTATTATCTATGTTTGTTTTAATCTAAAAATATTAATATTATTGTGCATGTTATATGTTGTCTTAGATTTAAAAGATATTATAGTATTGGATAAATCGGATTTGAAATATAACTATTGTGAGATCCAAATTCTGAAAAACGAAATTAATTTACATGAATATATAATTAGCACAAAAGCATTTTTATTTCAATGATTTGTTAAGGAATAATATAGATTTGTGTTTGTAGAGTAAAAATGTAATATTTAATATTGAAATGGTGGAATTGATATTTTGGTAAATTGATATCATTACTTAGGGAAAGTATAAATTGATGAAGTGATTGTGATAATTTATCATTCACGTATTCTTTTATCTAGTTAGAGGGGTAAATTGAATGCTTACATATTTAAGTAGTGTTTTTTTATTTATGCATTGAAATAAACTAATAAATCCTTGTCATTATTTAGATTGGAAAGATGTATTGTTTAGAATGCATTTGTGTACGAGCAATGTTATCATCTTTCGATGAATGTGATTTTTTCATTGATGATCTATTTGTTCAAAACAAGTGTTTAATGATGGTTAGTATGGGTTGGTTTATCTTTGTGTTGACTTTGAGTCACGAGAACCCATGTCTTTAATTCTCGTTTCTAGGTAGATGCTTTAGTTACTCCATGAGGCTAGGGAACTTGTTTCACTTGGGTACTATGTTGTTTCAGTGTGTCTATGGCTTAAGTAGTTTTTGTTGTTGGGTGGTACCTCCCTTGTTCTTGTTTCCATTTTACGATTGTGTTTTCAAGATGGAACATGCCTCGTGTGCTATGTGTAATGATTACCTTTAATTTTTATGTGAGATGAGGTACACCCCTTGCTTGATTTTGGTTTTGGGTAATCGTAGGGAGAGTGGCTCTTCATGGGGGCTGGCACACAAAGGGGCTATTAGGATAACCCATAGAAGAGTTTTCTAAACAAGTGATAACCTAATTAATGAACTAGTGGGATTGGGTAGTTAAGGACTAAACAAGATTAATTATGTGCCTCACCCATGTCATTAGTGCTTCCTTAGGCTAAGGATGGGATGAGAAGACCTGGTTGGTAAAATCACTGCCTTGTTGTCACAAAAGGTAAGTGATTTTGCATGAGTCGCCCTATGGAGTGGCACCTTGAGATATGCATTCAAGATAACCATAGATGGAGGTGAAACCTTGAGATAGGTTGTCTAGACAATCCATGTAAGGCCATGTGATGAAACTCTCCTACTGTACCTATCTCTCTTCCCTTGCTTTGATTGCCTCTAGGAGTATTGTTTCTTTTGTTTAATGTTGTGATGTGTTGGGTTGTGTTGGCCCTGCTTGTTTGACCTTGTTTGTATTTGGGTGCTTTCTTGTCTTCTCCTAGCATGGGGGGTAGGCCTTCAGGTCCACAAGGTCAGGTGGAACGTGCTACACACCCCATTGGGTTCCCAGGTTGTGTTAGTGATACAAAAGTAGATGCAGAGTTCCAGAGATTCACTTTGTTGAAGATTGTTCTATGCTTGTACCTTATTATTCATTAATGTATTAATCTTGTACTTGATTTACTCTTCCCGTTGATATAAGGGAAGCATTACATAATGTATTTTTGGTATCCATGATGTGTTGTATCTGTGGAAATATGTTCCCCAAATGTAATATTGAACTATGAATTGAAAAGTAATAAAATGGTGTATGTATCTTTTCATCTCTATTGATCATGGATGGTTGTATGTTATCTTTATGTCATCTTGTGAATGTAAGCTTCTATTGCTATTTATTTGGCATTTAGTTAGTAATGATTCTTTTAGTCAAGAATGTTAACAAGTAATGCAACCATGTAACCCCATGGGACTAGTTAGGTGTCATTATGCTATTACTGTAATGTTGTATGGTTAATAGTTAATGGTTAGTGCATAGTTGTTTAAAAAAAATTGTTTCATTTTTGATTAGTTGGTTGTTTTCCTTTGGGGTTTGTATGGCAGAGAGTTACAAATGAGGGAGGTTCAGATATGAATTAAAATTAATAGAGGAATGACAAAGTCATGCACCATCAAAGAGACACAAATTTATAGAAGGCATAAATAATTTTGAGAGGAATAAATTTCAATTATTGCACAAAGGCTAGTAGATGAGGAATAGGGAGGGTTGCAATTTTAGAAGATACCCGTTGATGGAAAATGAAGGCTAAGGAAGAGAAATCACTACCTACAATGAAACTTCACATAATATAATAAAAGTGCAGTGAATTTCCCCCTATACAAGCATCAAACCTTGTCATAAGATGAATTAGCAGGGCACATATATATCTAGGCCATTTATAAGGGTACTCGACATAAATTAAGGCTAGTGATAAAGCATATATATACTATGTTGAACTAACCACCAGCATCTCCCTTCGGGTTCGTGACATGGTTTAACCACGTCTCATGGATCTTAACTAACACTTGTATTGGGCATTGGTAGGTTGATCTTTTGGTGCAATGACAAGGCCAACAATTGGTATCAAAGCTGGTCACAGGTTCAAACCCCTCAGGTGACGCTGAAGAGGGGATTGTTGGACTAATCATCAACATTTCCCTTTGGGTTTGTGACATGGTTTAACCACCTCTCGTGGATCTTAACTAGCACTTGTATTGGGCATTGACAGGTCGATATTTTGGTGCAACGACAAGGCCAACATACTATTCATAATGTGTTTAAGGGAGGAGGTAAAAGAAATGCACACAAGGAGGGGATGAGTAATGCAAGAATATGTATAAATCTCTATATTTAGAGAATCGAATGCTGATTGAGTGCCATAACTATAAACATGCATCAAGATAGATTTTAAATAAACATAATAACTTCCTAATTGCAATAAGGTAAGAAATCTTAGTGTGAACCTAATTGGAAGATTGATGGAGATGAAATTTTTTTCCATGGGCTCAATCTCCAAAATTTCCATGAAAATGTTGAGCTCTCTCTAAAGGTTTGAAGAACTCCAAAATCATTTTTCTACCATTCCCTTGGCTATGCCTCAAAATCATTACTCCATAACGATACCCATTTCCTCTGTAACTTCCCCTCCTAAATTCCCAATGAAAATGTCATTATTTTTGAAATCCTCTTGTAGACAGAAATAAATTGCTCTCCTCCCAAAACCTCCCAAAAATATCTTTATTTACCAAAAATAAATTTGTTTTTATTTCCGAAAATAGAAATCCAAAAATCTCATAAAAACTCCAATATGCTTCAACTTCTTTTTCGACAATTAGTTCAAAGACGTGCATGCACTTGCATGAAAAACCTTTCCATATTTTTACAATATTTTTACTATTTACTAATTACAACATTCCATTATAGTTTCTATTTTGTTTCATATTAATATTTTCCCACATTTTTAATTTATTATAAAAAAAACTCAACATTAATAATAACTATGTTTATATTTAATTGTAAAAATATGTTATAATTTAATGACTAAATTTAATAATTTAATTATCCAAGAAAAACATATATATTTATTGAATAATTTATTTAATTCGTTACTAAACCAACAACATTATTAAACCAATTTTATTTAAGCAATCTAAAACAAAATTTATCAAACATTGAGAAAGGGCCAAACAAGGAGGGGCACTACAACCCCACACACAATTTATAGCAAATGCCCCAAAAGATTCACCATTTATTTCAACATAAATTTTACAAATAAAGAGCAACATTCCAAACACAAAAAATAAAGATATAATAGGAGGGTTAGACCCTACCATGATATCTTTTATTAAAGTTAATGAAGACTCTCCAAACCTTCTCTTCTCAATCCCACTTCCTCTATAATTATTCCTTTCCTTCACCACCTTGAACTTACTTCTACAAACTAAAAATCATAAGAGTAAATCAAGAACAATCAAGAGGAAAAATCCCTTTCTCCACTCAATGAGAAATAATAAATAGGAAGGGAAAAAATAAACCACCTCTCCTTAATCACCTAAACCACCTAACAAGCTCAAAAATTTTCCACCTTTAAGAAATTTTAACTTCAAGTGGGTTATAAACACTAATGGTTGTATTTTATAAGGTAAAATAACCTTTAGCCTATAAGTCTAACACCTAGGGAAATTTTTAGACTATAAAAATAAAATTTAAACCACATAAAGAACCATATAATCATATAAGAAATAAAAACATTAAAGGATAACTCCAAAGATAAATAAAATTAATGTCCATATCTACACATGATCACACAACACATAAAACAAATGGAAGTAGTTATGTGACTCAAATACCATTAGAAAACATTCACTCATTCACTCAATAGAAAGGTGTTAGTACATCAGATGAATAATAATAGTTGAAGCAACTTTTATAAATAACAAAATAACATTTGAAAAAAAATAGTTAACTAGGAAATAATATAGAAATGATTTAAATCTAACAACCATTAGAAGTAAACATCAACATATCTGGATCTCAGTTCTATAACATCTACTCACATAGCTACATAATGTAATAATCTAATAATAGCTCCATCTAGAAATAATTAAATTCTTCATCTCAACAACACCTATCCACATAATGTAACCATATGATAAACATAATAACACTATCGTAAATTATTTAAATCCAACATATAACCAATGAACATATTCAACTCTTTAAATCTCATCTCGATCAACACATTATTGCATAATCAATAAAAGAAACTCATATGTTATCACATGGTAATCACAACAAACATTATTTAGCTAAAATCAATTAGTTAACCATATCCAATAATAACCAATAATAATAACATCATTGATGTATAGGAGACAATCATCATTCATAAAAATCATGTACATTTTCTAATCTAGAAGCACATGAAACATCAAACAAGAGACATGATATAATTGAGTACATATAGATACAAAAAGATCATCGAAAAGGTGGGGTCTCATGGCCTTAGTAAAGCCCCATATTTATCTTTTAACCTCCATAAATAACAAAATCATAAAATATATTTTTAGGATATAAATGATAAATGATCCAGTGCTAGAATCATAGTGACAAAAATTCAAAAACTAAAACTAAAGGAAGATTAGTAAGAAAAATATTTAAAAAAATAGAGGAGATGGGAGTAAAACAACAATAAATGGTGTCACCTTAATTGCAACAACCAAGAAGGGATGGTGTTTTATTTTTTCATGATGCTAATAGAAACCACCATGAGGTTTTGTAAACAAAATAGAGTGATCCCACAATAGTGGTTTACAATTTTTGGCCAAACTAGACACTGAAATTATTATTTTTAACTAAATCTTCACATTCAGGCACCTATAGTGGCTAAAACGCAAGGAATTTGAAGATGATGCAAACTAGAGTCTCCTCACAATTTTTTTGTAGATTCTAAAAATATATTTTTTAAAAATTTGGAATCAAATTGCACTTATTTTTCTATCTCCCACGAAAATTGGTTTTTTTTAGAAAACAACATTTTAAAAAAGTGATGCACACCGTATAACACATAACTTTTTTTCCATGAAGGATAAAATTCTAATTCTTTCGAATTTATATTTTTAACTCCGATATATATTGCTTCCACTTGGTTAGATAGTTTTTAATTGAATATTTTTTATTTAATCAAGTTTCAAAGTCAAACCAATTACAATTCAGACATCGTGCAACCCTATAACGCGTAACTTTTTTTTGTATATATCGAAATTGAATTTTATTTTTTGTTGGATCAAGGACTTCAATATCTGGTGCACTCACATTTTTCAATTTTTTTTTGATAATCGACTATTTTTCCACATGTGCAGAACAAAGAGCTTCATTTTTGCTAAAAAACCTATGTTTAATAAAACTAAAAAAAAAATACATAATAAAACCAAAACATATTAAAATTATATTTTTTGGATAGCTCATTTTGAGGACTAACTGATTCCAATTGGTTTTGTGAAGTCTCCACTATTTTCATGTTCAAACCTAGCTTTGAAGTGAAAACATTTAGGGTCTTTTTGTGTTTCAAGGGGAGATTGAGGGATAAGGGGGGTTCGTACAAACCCCTAGGGTTTGAGCAAACCCCAAGGGGTTCACTCAAACTAGGGTTCACTCGAACCCCAAGGGTTTCACTCAAACTAGGGTTCGCTCGAACCTTGGTTCGAGTGAACCACCCTTCGTAATGCATTTTTTTTTTGTTTTTTTGGCAGGCAAGATCAAAATGTGTTCTCTTGAACCCTGGTTCGAGTGAACCCTTTATGGGTTCAATCGAACTAGTAGGTTCGTATGAACCCCCAAAATTACATTTTTTCCCTTGGGGTCATTTTTTGTGAGTTTTCCTTCCTCACTAGAATTGTAAACCACTATTCTAGCTTCACCCAATAGTTATCTTCACATGTAAATATTTATGGATTTAACTATATAGGGATTTTTCATCATTAACATTTTTTAAATCAAACTTCATGATATAGCATTAGGATGAAATAGTTAGACAACTCCACATGAGCCAAACAAAAGAGTTCTTGCCAAAACAAGTTGATAAACCTACTATCCCTGTCACTCATAATGTTTCTTAGCAACCCATGGAGTCTAAATACTTCTCTAAAAAATAGATCTACAACTTAAGGAGCCTTAAATTCTGAAGTAATGGCATATAAATGAGCATATTTAGTGAGCCTATCCACCACAACATTAATACAATCTTTACCTTGCACCTTTGGAAGTCCAATGATGAATTCTATTGATATGCTTTCTCATTTTTGATCTAGGATAGGTAAGGAATGTAATGCCCCGCCACATAACCCTAGAGGAAGTTGCAATAACTACGAAAACACAACTTTTTTTTTAAAGTACAATATAACATGAAAGTTCAGTAACTATCGCCAACATCCTCAAAGGCTATGAGACTAAGTTTACATCTAAACCCATAACATAAAACATAAATACATTAGAACATAAGATTAACATAAGATTAACTACTTAAGAATTTAAAAGTACATGCATTCCAAACATTTAAATAACATCACAAAGATAAGATATACATCAAGATTCCAATAATACATTAACTCAGCAATAATGTTTACATCACTCATTCCAAAAATGAGGTAGATTATACATATGTGTTACAAATACATGAGACCTCCTCGAATACAACTGAGGAGTCATAAAAGTACAAGAGACATCTGTAACAATAATCAAACATGAAATAAACAAGCTAGAATCTACGAGCTCTCCATTATAAAACCTCGCCATCATGAACTGAAGTAAAGGGGGACCAACGATGTAGGATGCACGTTTCTCCCAACCAAGTCATACCTGAAGGCCCACCCCCATGCTAGGAGATAGTAACAAGGATCCAAGACCAAACCTACTACCTCTAGACACAGGCTAACACATACTGACTCAAACAAACACAAGTACAAGAACCACACTATTACAAAGGCTAAAATGCTTCCAGAGTTATATGACACAGCTCAACATGGGTTAACCAATCTGTGCAAATTATGTATGCACCAATTGAAAAATAAAATCATTTAAATATATGTATATACAAATATATTTATATATACATAATTATAAATACTTATACATATACTTATATACATAACACATATATTTATCTACATTAATGAAGCTTCAGTAAGCGGTGAAATCGAATCACATTATAAGGTTTGTATTAATTAAACTCAAGCTTCAAACACTATGTGGGGAGGGGGCACAACCAATGTGTGAGGGGTTGTGGATGGATCTCCTCCACAATGCCACTCCCATATGGGGGCGGCGGTGGGGAAGCATCCCCTCCCCAACCCCCAACTTCCATAAATAATAGTGAAATAAACTAAACAGTAAGCTTGCAAGCTTAGATAAAATACATACAAAATTTCGTATGTTCAATGCTTTCAAAACAAAAAACTTCGCTTACCATAAATAAAATCAGCGAATAATAATCCGTTGTCGTATGACAGAGGGTTCTTCAATACAAAATATTTTAAAATAAATAAATAAATATATATATATATTATATATATGCGCATGTATATATAGCAATATATACATATGTATATATGCATATAATATATATATATATAAAGATTTCAACTCAATAGTTTAATTGGGGAAATTTTTTCAAAAGGGCCATCTACAGGAAAATTTTACAAACACAACAGAAAGCCAAATTTTATAGAGAAAATTCTACAGATGAATTTCTCAACCAAATTATAGAGGACTCTTTTAACTTTGCCTAGACAAGAATCTTAAGAAGAAAGAACAATAAAATTTCTCACAAATTAATTTTACACAAAATTTCCTAAGAAGCTTCAAACCTACAAGAAAATTTTCTACAGAAATCTAAATTTCCTTCTTGGGAAGATTTTCTTTCTAGATCCCTAACTATAATCTTCTAGATTCTTCTAAATTCACAATAATCCCAAATTACCATTTTTTTTTTAAAGTTTCCACAGAGAATTTCATTCTACAGAGAATTTTATTCTACAGAGGATTTCATATATGACAATTACAATTTTTAAAACAAAACTCACTTAAAAAATTTCACAGACAATATTTTATAGAGAAAGATCTGAACTACGAAGCTTTTCAATATAAACTAAACAAAAATTAAAGAAGGAACCTATAGTCCAACGCCTGTGAATTTGTAAATTGAAGCAGCACCTCCTTCATAGATCAAAGTATTTTCTCCTAGATAGACAATAGCTTCCTTCATAACAATACAATTTCTCGAACACAACTTTTCCCAAGATTAACTCTTCTAAAATTTCAAGAACACAAAACTTTTCTCAAGAGTAATTCGACAGAAAAAAATCCAGAACCCATGTAATCACAAAAGACCTTTTTTTTTAATCTTTTCCCTAACACACCAAATATCCTTCGTGCTTCTACCGTGAAGAAGCTTCTCACTTCTTCTGTTACAACCACAGTTTTCTCCCTGTGAATAAATTTCCAACAACCTCAGAAATTCTCTAAGACATGATAAAACTCAAAAAATATCTTTAACAACCAATTTGCATAAAATCCTCTAGATGTTTTAAAATTAAAACATTTAATAATTCTAAAATATTTACCATTTCAAATTTAACTTAATTAAACTAATTTAATTAATTAATAAATAATATAATCCTAAGATTAGACTATTTACCAATTAAAATTAATTAATTCACCACTTCTAATATTAAAATAAGATTAATTTAATAATCATCTTAAATAATTAAATCCATTTAATTTCCTTTTACAAAATTTTCAACACAATAATTCAAAGCAAAATTAAACAATTTTTAAACAAACAAAACCAACTAGACTCAACGACACACTGAGACTAGGGTAAACGCTTGACACAAGAATCCTAGCTACTATCTCTCAATCAACATTACCATTGGGCAATGGACACACTCAAACCTGTGAAGCTAGGTGGAGTCGATGTCCTGTACCTACAAACTTGTAAACAAGGCATTTATAGAACATGCATATAAACATCATAATAGAACACACCATGAAGAGAAAATTGTGGAACTACAGGGCACTCACAAAGTGATGCAATTTCATCCCCTTCACCAATACACTATCACAAAACTGACAATTCTAAAATATATAATCTACTCATGTGCATATAACCATGTTATTCCAAATAATCACAATGCTAATCAAAGGCATGTCAAAAGATAACATCAAAATAGAGTAACATCATATCATAACATATAATCCACATCACTCTATAAATAGCGATCAAATAATAAACAAGAATCATAGTATATCAAAGTCTAAGTGCAACCAAAAAACAAAGCAAAGCAAGGTAAGACACTATCTGATGCAAAGAGCAAAAATGAGGGGTATTACAAGGAAAATGATTGTAGAACCTAGAAGAAAATTTTGGAAGAGACCAACATAAAATATAAATAAGAAAGGGAATAAAAAGAAATAACCACACACATAGATGCCTAAAAGAGAAAAAATATGAATAAATAAAAATAAAAAATAGGAAATAGATGTTAACTATATATGTGTATACATGTATTTGAATAAATATTAATATATTTAAAATTATGAATTATGAATGACTCTAGATAAAAAGATGTATATACATTTATATAATAGCAATTGGTTTTTTATAAAAGCGAATGAAAAAAAAACTATATAGAGATGCATGCATAGATAAGATCAATCTAACCATGCATAGAAACATCAATGAGATATATAATAACCAACTAAATGAAATTGAGTACATCATGTATAAATACATCTATCAAAGAAAAAAATTAAATAAGCAAGAACATTTCGTTAAATAAAGATAAATAATAACATAAAAATAAATTAAAAATGAGAGAGAAGGAAAAACATGAGAATAAGAAAATATATAATAGAATATAGAAATGAAAAATTAAAGATGGTATACAAGAATAAAGAAATTAATAAACTAATGAATTTATTAAATGGAAAGGTCACCTTTATGAATATATTTAAATGTATAAGAAACAAAACTTGAAAGAATAAACTAGAATACACTTATTTTTACATAGAAATAGGAGCATAGGTATCTAGGTTTCTTCCTAGTATCTCATGCATATAGTAGGAAGGGGCATATGATACTACGGATAAACCTATACATATACATATACATTGATATTTGATGAGGGTTGAATTTTTAGTTTGGTTTGAAATCAAAGAGACCACTTATGGGGGAATGTCTTACTAATAGATTTATTTCCAAAATCAGTATTGGGTGTCCTTAGTCCCCAAGGCATTATCACCTTTTATTAAAACCCATGAGCTCAATGGTCTAAAAAAGACCCATATCTTGTTAGTACAATAGCCTACTGAAGACACACATCTTGTGAGAACATTAGTCTAGCAGAAGCACATGACCTATAATGTAATACCCCTTCATTTTGCCTTTTGTTTGGATAGTGTGTCTTTGTGTGGGTTTGTTGCTGCTATGTGTTTCTGATTATTCAGATGTTATCTTTATTCCATGCTTGGACTAGCATAGCGGTTATTTGAATTAAAGATGACTATGCTTTGAATTATATCAACATGTTAGTTTCGTCAGTTATTTGCAGTGTATTGGTGAAGGGGACGGATCGTATCACTCGCTTGCGAGTGCCCTACGATTTTGAGATTTCCTCTTCACGGTGTGTATTTTATGCTATTCATATTATATGTTGTGGTTTACTTAATTTGCAGGTTGACAGGTATAGGACATCAACTCCACCTAGTTTCACAGGTGAGAGCATGTTCAATACCCAATGGTATTCGATTGGGAGATAGTAGCTAGGTTTCCATGTCAGGTCGTCACCCTAGTCCTTGTATGTTGTCAGTTGTTTGTCGGGTTGTGTTGTTTTGGTTATCGTTCCCTCCCTTCGTTATTTAATTTCAAGTTAAATTGGGCGATTTAAATAGCTTAAATGCATTTTAGTTGTTGATTAATTTGATCTGGAAATTATGTTGAAATATAATTATTTTATTATTTAATTTAATCTTTGATTAAATCTATTTTATTAATTAATTAAATTTATGATGATTAAAGAAGTTGAGTTATCTATTTTGAAATTAATGTTAATTGGATATTTGTTGAAACTAGAAAAATTAAAGAAAATGATTTAATTTGCAATTTGGGGAAATTGGAAATTGAAAATGAATTAAAAGTCAAGTTTGAAAGTTTGAAATTTGAAAATTGAAATTCAAAAATTAAAGAAATTAGATAATTTCTATTTTTCTATTTTGAAGAAGTTATGAGGATGGATGTTGAATTTTTAGGTTTTCATCCTTATGTTGAATTTTGGTTTCTCAATTTTGGATCATGAATTGTTTTGGAGAAGTTGGAATTGGAAAGGGGGAGGATTTTTCAATTTTGTGGGTTTGGGTAAATAGCTCAAGGAATCTATGGAGCTCAAAAGGGGTTCAAGGTACCATCAGGATCTTCATCATGCTTCAAAAAATTCAAGTTTTCTCTTATTAAATTAGTTTCATTTTGGAAAAGAATCTCAATTTTATATGTTGTTAAAAATATTTAAGTTTGGTTGATTTGCAAGTATGAACCCATCTCAAATCTGGATTCAAATTTAAGAAAATTTTAATTGGAAATGGAGTTCTTCAAAAATAATAGTGTTCTTGGTTTTAAAATGATCATTTTATGTATGGCTTTCTCAATTAATGTTGAAAATCCCTCTTGATAATATAAATATATTTACTTAAGTGTGTATATATATATTTATTGTAAATAAATATATATATTTGTGAGGTTTTAGCTTTGTTTTGAATTAAAAAAAAACATGTTTCGGTAACCTGGTTTTATTTTTTTTATGGTTCGGATTTTTCAAAATCTGCAAGGATTAATAAAAAAAATATATTTAAAAAAAAAAATTTAAATTAGTTTTTTTGTTGGGGGCTGGGGCTCAACCCACAGCCACCCCCATGGGAGGCACTGTGGGGATCCGCGCCAGCCGCCCCCACCGTCGCCCTTGTGGTGGCTTGGCACCGCCGCCACCATAGTGGTGGCCGGTTGTGCTAAGCACAACCGAGCCACCCCTGTGGGGGCGTTGGTGCACAGTCATCGGTGCTACCTGCGCCGCTCGCGCCCTTTCGCCTCCCTCCCTTCTACCAGTGGCACCGCCTCCTGCGGCCAACACAGCCAAACCCTCGCCTCCCTACATTACACCCGTGGCCTTAAGGAAAATCCGCGGCCGGCCCTAAAGCGGCATGCGGCCCGAGGTCTTATGGAGGCTTTTTATTTTTAAAATAAAATAAAATATAATTTTTTAATAATTATTTTAATATTTTAACTTTATAATATTAAAATAAAATTAGTATTTTAATATTATATTTTTATGAATATTAAAATATTAATTTGTACTTTGCTAAATAAGTTTCTTAATAGAATATGGAAGATCATTGCATAGTTTTTTTTGTAATATTAATATATATATAATGTGTTTTTAAAAACATATATATATATACATTTATTATGAGGATATTTATTTCAAAATGATGTTTATTGAAGGCATGATTGAAGGTTAATCGAAGAAATTAAAACATTGTGCTTTAATTAGATTATTGACTTTATTTTTTTTAAATGTTATATTTAGATGAAATAATATACTTGTTTTAAATAACATAGATATTAAGTTAATGTTAAATTATTGTGGAAATTATTATATCTAGTAGAGGAAACAGTTACTTATTTGAAATCATTATTTTCTAAATGGTTGAAATATAGGACTAATTTATATTTGCTTTAAAGCAGTTAGTGAAATTAGATAATTGGTTAAATTGTATCTTTCGTCTGAAAGAGACGTTTTAATTCAGTTTTATTAATGCGGTGATTTACTGAATATTAATGAGGATATGGGTTTAGTGAACCCAAAGTAGAATTTAAATTCTTGTCGTGATTGCAAACAGTTTCCGCCATCATTTGGGGAAGTTGAGTCTTAGAGTTTAATAAGTCTTCCAGATGGGGTTTCAGTTATGAGGGTTGTCATTGGTGATGTCAACCTGTTGTGATTTCTCTTGGATAGTGCATGGGGTTGGGTCTATGTTATACCCAGTTTCTACGAACGGGAATGTTTTGTGCCTCCTGAGAAAGGAGTGGTTTTTGTAATGTGTGCCTCCTTGTCAGGAGTGGTTTGGTTATTGTTGTTACCTCCAATGTTGGAGATGGCTTTATCTTTTGACGCCTCCTGAGAAAGGAGCGTTCGTGATACCTTGTTAGTTGCACCTTGGTACCATTGATGTTTGGTTGGTGTGTGTGTGTTGTCGAGTAGAAGAGTGGCTTGTAATGGGGGCCGACACATGAAGTGGTGCCAGGATAACTCGTTATAAGTATTATAATTAAGTGATAACTAAATCAATATACTTAGAATTTTGGGTAGTACTGCACACTAAAAAGATGTTAGTGCCTCACTCATAGACCCTAGTGCTCGTTTAGGCTTGGGATGAGATGGGAAGGCCTGTAATGGCAAGGTCATCTATCTTGTCTGTACGAAAGGTATTTGGCTCCGCATGAGTGAGTATGGGGGCCGGGATTCGGTAGAGGCCACCAGGATAACCTTTTCTTGTGGGGGTCGGAGCCTAGGAAGAATCCCAAGGATAACCCATGACGAGTTCTGTGATGACACTCTGTCTAGGACAATAGTCAGTTTTGTATTGTGGGTATGGTTCTCTTAACATACCTTATGTGACCATGTTTGGTACCTATTTATTTTGGGTATGGTTTCTTTAACATACTTGTTGTGACCTAGTTGGTATTCGATTCTTACGTGTATGGTTTCTTTAACATACTTGTTCTACTTTATATCTGGAAGCAATGTGACCATGTAGAGTTGTACTTGTGTTGTTCTTGCATGGTTTATGAGATGTTATTATGATGTAATTATGTTGTACTTATGTGGTACTGAGTTGTATTGAGTTGCTCTTGAGTTGTACTCGTGATGCCCTTGTGTTGTACTTGTGTGGTACCTGTGTTGGTTGTTTCAGTTTATTCAGTTTATGTTAGCCTGTGTTTAGAGGTAGATAGTCTTGGCTTGGATCCCTGGTTACTATCTCCTAGCACGGGGGTGTGGGCCCCTTGGTTTCCACTTGGTTGGGTTATTTCTTCGTGTTCTTATGGATGAGACTTCCAGTTGAGGATCTCATGGCTTCGGTATCAGTTCTTGCTTTATTTCATTTCAGTTATCTTGTATTGTTTTACCCCTCTTGTTATCAAGGTGGAAAGTCATAATTGTAATTATGTATATTGATCTTGCCTCATTCAAGGAATGAGTGTTGTAACCTTATTGTTTAATGAATGGTTTATGAAATGGAAAGTTATCTCCTATGCGTAGTTGTAAATCATTTTATTGGAATGTATGTGCTTAATTTATCTTGTAATTAATTGACATGGTTTAAATCATGTTTTTTGTTGAGGTTCTATATAACCTCTGTCTTGTAACCTTAGAGGTTGTTGGCATTAATTAATTAACTTAATTATTATTTATCCTTAAAAAAAAAAAATTATTTCGTTTAAGTAGTTAAATGGAACTTCCTCTAGGGTTGCATGGCGGGGCATTACATATGAGCTCAATAACCTAGTGAAAGTTTGAATCTTTGTGGCCACCACAACAATGTTATGAATTGAAAACTACACTACACCACTATCCTAATATATATACATAAAAGACATACATACACACACACATTAATGTATACATATACACATGCATATATACATCCATATATACATATACATACACACATATATGTTTATATACATGAAAATATTTAGAAGGAAATTGAGGGAAAAATGCAGTTAGGTAATTAGGAAGAATCTAGATACAAATATATCTAAATAATTTGAATAAAAAGGAGGGAGAAACAATAAGAAAATAGATAATGAATATAAAATTATAAATTTAAATAAAGAAGTGTCTTAATGGATGAATATATTAAGACTAAGTTTATGTAAATAGAGACCATTAAAAACAAATGAAAACAAAACTTTAAGATAAATGGAAATATGAAAATATACAAATAATATCAAACCATTCAATTAAAAAATCATTTTTGCATGCATACCTATATACATAATGTAGACATATAAAAATGATTAATGCATTATGTCTAATTAATCATTAGATCTCATCATCATTTCTCATCAATTTATTCATCAATATTAATTGAATAATTTTTAAATTATTTAATTAATATAACATATTATCCTCATTAATTAAGTATTTTTTAATTATTAAATGATCATTTTCATTATCAACATTAATTTAATAAATTTATATGTTTAATTATTATTTTTATCATTCTCCATTCACATTAATTAAATCATGCATTTATTCTTCTCATCTACTATAATAAAATAATTTTAATTATTTCATTAGCTATCACTTACTCTATAATTAAATAAATTATTTTAATTTCTTTAATTTATTTTTCTATCTTCAATTCTTCTAAAAATAAATAAAATTAATATTTTTATTTATTTTATAATTATATCTTCCTCTCATGCACTTGAATTAAATAAATTTATTTATTTAATTCTATTTATATTCTTCTAAGTGAGTAAACTGAAAAAATACTCATGATCACTCCTCACTTTCACTTCACTCATTCATGTAGCTAATTAACTAGTCAATTGGACCATTCATCAAGGACACATGTCATTTTCACATTAATCATGATCTTTTAATTAACCTCATGCATTGATTGATATCAATTGAAAGTTGTAAATCATTCGTCATTCAATCCTTCCATCCATAATTATTGAGAAAATATATGCTAGCATCCTATCCATTTTCAAATCAAGGTTGTGCTAAGATAAAAGGAATACACATACTTAATTTTACAATATTATCAAGTATAATGGAGCAACAAATAGGCACACATGGGGATGTATAGTTGATTTAATTGGTTGGTGAACATATTTCATTGAGATAGTTATTCTTAATTTCATACACTCACACATACATATGCTAGAAAATGAGAAAAACTATAAATATAAGAAAAGAGATAGGAGAGAGCTAAATATAAGTATAAATAAAATTGGAAAAAAAATATAGATGACAATACAAGAAAGGATTAAGAATGCTTAAAAAAAAGGAATAAAAAGAGGAGATTGAGCCTAAAAAAATGAACATTTACGACTATAAATAAGGGCAAGAAACTCACATAATAAGAGGAAAAATAAATAAATAGGAAAGAAAATAAAGGGATGAAAGGAAGCTTGAGTGCAAAGGAATTTACTCATACAATTAAACAAAAGTATTAATACCTTGGAAAAATGAAAGATGATAAAAAATGCCTAAAATATTAAAGGTGAAAAAAGAAAGGATAAGGGTTAAAAACCAATGGGGTATTAGGGAAAAGAGAAAGGGGGTGAAGAATTAGAAAACCGGGGAGAGAAATCCTAACAAGAAAAATATGAGCTTAAAGAACGAAGAAAAAATAAAATAGAGAGGATTATTCAAAAAATGCAAGAGTAAGCATTAAAGGGGAAGGATGGTGGAGAAGACCTAATTTGGAAAAGGAGGACATAGAATAAGAGGGAGAGAAGCGGTGAAGAAGTATCGAGAAGAGAGGTTATGGGGAAGGGTGATTGATATGGGGGTAGAGAGTTTCATTTTTTAAGGTGGGTTAAAATGGGTTGCTAAGTTAACCTTAGATCCAACCACTATCATTGTTAAGGTTAGAAGAGTTATTGTTGAAATTTTGAAATGGTCTTTTCAAATTTTCTCTTGAAATATTTTTTTTATTTGACCATGATTTGAGTCTCTTCTAAGGGGATATGATGTTTGTTCTTGGTGGAGTTCTTAGGAAGGGATGACTTTTTCATATACTCATATCTTATGTTAACATAATGCTCTCCAATTTTGGTGCAAATAAAGTGACATAGTTTATCAATATAGGGATACCATAGGAACAAACTGCTTTGTAGACTCCTAAGTTGGGAAAGAGGTCTAAAGGGTCTTTTGGGAAAGGGATGTGATTTCTTAAAGTTTAATGGGCTTGAAATTACATCAAAGGCCCAATTTAAGGATTTTGAAAATTCAGTTAGAGAGGCCTTCAACATAGGGGATGGAGGAAATTGGAAAGGAAGAGGGAAGAAACCTCATTCTTTGGGGTGGAATAATGTTTAAATTACTCCATCACCTTAGTGATGATGTTATTTATTTTTTTCCATTTAATTTAAAGATTTGAGAAAGGTGGGAAATCTATTGATCAATTTTATCATTATCCAAAATCACAAACTCTAGAAGCTAAGGGTTCTAAGGAGGTCATATTTTTTAGCTAGGTGATGGTGAGAGGAAGAGTGGAGGTAGAGGTTAGTGTGAGTAGCTTTGTGGAATAAATAGTGAGCTAAGAAGCCATAATATTTTCTAATGAGAAGAATGCCAAGGAAAGGGATTTGGTTATAAATTTCAATCTATTTATTAAAAGATATACATGGGTCTATGTTGTTTAATTGTGAGTGGGGATCCTCTAATTTCTCATAGCCAAGGAGATAATAAAGTTTTGGTATCATCAACATAGAATCTACACCACTTTGGTTCAAGGGGAAAGGAGTAGCGAGTGACATCTTTAAAGTTGTCCTTGTAGAATTTAGCTATTATAGGGGGTAGAGGTGAACTCATGGCTATCCCATCTATTTTCTCATAGAAAACACTTTAGAAGGTAAAAAAGGTGGATCAAAGATAAATATCAATTGAGGAACCAATCTCAAAAATAAAATTTTTGATCAATTTCCAAATATGGGAACCTTGGTGAAGAAAGAGGAAACATTAATGTTTATGAAGAGGTCACATACATCAAGCTTCTTGTTTTTTATAAAATCATCAAATTGGGCAGAATTATTGATATAGGAGTTGGATTTACTAGTGAGAGGGGAGATTAACTTAGCTATATGGGTCATAATATTGTAGGTTAGAGAAATAGTGGTATCCACTATGGTACTAAGGGGAATGACCACCTTGTGGATTTTTGGGACAACATAAATGTGTGGGGTCCCCTCTTTGAAGGGGAGAAACTTATTTTTTGTGGCACCTCAAAGGAAGAGAGGGAAATGAATAATATAACATTTGTTACTGATTTGGAGATGGGGTTGGAATCTAAGATTTTATAGCTACTACTATTAGATAGAAGAGAATGCATGTTTGAAATGTACTCACTTTTTTATGATTATCATTACATTACCTTTATCTACCTTGGAGATTATAAGGTCATTATGGATGGTAAAAATTTTGAATACATGAAGCTAAAATTTGGGGATATTTCACTTTGGAGGTTTTTCATTTCTAAGAGTAACAATACACTATTGTCTAATTTCTTTGATGATGACATCTAGGAGAGATTGAACAACATTTTCAATTTCAATAAGAAATTTGGTGATAGAGATGAATGGAGGAGAGATAGTGAAAATAAGGACTCATTTTTAAAAATTGAAGGTCAGGGGGTCGAGATAAGAATTTGAGATATTAACAAGTATCTTATTGTCCCAATTCTATATAGTGTGTGATTAGTGATTGCTAGTAAGAATGAGCAGGTAAGAGAAGAGTAAAATATTTTTTATTATTACAAGGTAAGGGAGAACCTAAAAATAGGTTAGGTATGGGATATGAGATGAGAGAGAGTAATGAGGAAGGATTAATAGGAGAAGGAATGTATAGGCCATGGTTACATGAAGATATGTGATAGAATGAACCATCACACACATAAGTAAGAAGCACTGAAAAATAAAATTCAATGTTTTTGACAAGAGAGAAATTATAGGATTGGGGAGGGGTTACATGAATATTGGAGAGAAAATAAACATTAATACATCATATCAATGAAAAATAAGAATTTTGAGAAAGGAGATTAGGTGATTGCAAACTTGGAGAGTTACATAGATTACCATTAGAACTTAGCTATTTTGGAACACAATGATCTATTGAGAAGGGGGTGAATCAATAGATATTAAAAATTTGGCTCTTAAAACCTTTTGTATAGAATAAAAGCTTTATTTAAACCTTAATGTGTAGATATTAATCATGTGATACACAAAATATGCATGCACACAAAAACATCACATAACACCATATGTACATGGAAAACCCGAGATGGGAAAAACCATGATGACTAAGGTTGCTTGAGTCTACTGTTCAAATCAAACATCACAATAAAATATCTATTAAAATGTTTTAGGGACACAACCCAAGGAAGCATCAACTACCTAATTTAGGAATACCAATTCCAAGGATGCCAAAACACCCTGGTTTAGCAGCCACAACTCCAAGGAGACACCAATCCCCTACTCTAAGCTACAAATCAGTACAATGAGGCAACCACATTTGTGATAAAAATTTAAAATATGCATAGACTTGGTTTTGTAAAACCTATAATGCATGATTACATTCAATACAATGTTTCACTTTCTGCAACTTATGCTCTGTTACTGAAGCTACACTCTTAGCAAGACACCCCTACTCTACATTGTCCTCTACATAGAAAAATCAATCTTCTATCTTCTTGTTCTTCTCTTCTTTCTCCTTCTGTAGCGTCTCATACATCTACACTGTACACTCTCTTCTCTCTCTGCATCTATTTCACACTCAATAATACATTATTATATTAAGCACCTTGTGCACTTGTAGACTTCTCACACACACAACATATACAACTTCCTTGAAAATTCTCTAATTGTCTTATTTTTGCTTAACTCCACTGATATGCAATCTCTTCCTTGAGATTCTCACCACCATTCAGATCTTCTCAAATCTTCTACTAGGGTTTCCTTAGCTTGAAAACTTCACCAAAAATGTACCTTTTCCTTGAGCCACACACCATTGTCTAGCTCATCATTAAATCATCTGATAGGTTCTATCAAATATCAGCATACATATTCATCAAGCCTCACAAAATTAAATTTTATCTCAAAAAAGTTTGCTAAGAATAACATCCTACAAAACCCTAGGATCAGATTCAATATAATCCAATCGTGATCACCTTCGAAATCTATTCCGCCACCTTGAAGATCAAATCTTCATTTACTTTGGTCACTTGTGCAGCTAGACTAATTAATTATTTCTCCTACATTAGTTACCATATTGAAACCCTATTTACATGGACTTAGTCGTTGTAGTTCTTCATTTTTAAATTTGGGTTGTTGATCACTTATCTTCACACCATGATCCTCTAGCTCTTCGTTCATCTTGGCACCTTTAAAACATGATCTTTAGATCATCTTCTTTAAATGTGCATCGTTGATCTTCAACTCATGCATGTCACTTTACTTGGGCCTATCTCATTCTCACTTAGGGTACCAAGATTAAATTTGTGATGTTAGATCTTCACCTAATGATCTATGCCATCCATCACATCCTCATAATGCATTGATTGACTCTAAGTCTAGACCATTAGATTAAAGAGTCTTTAATCCATCTTTTTCAATCTCCACTAACTAATGATCACTTCTAGATCATTCATCAAACAATTTGTGTTGTCGATCTCCTTCATACACCGCTTTCCATGCATGGGGTCCACCAAGACATGCATCCCAAATCTACTCATCTCGTGATCTTGAAAATGGGCCCACACAAACCTAGAAAGGTCAGCGGGCTACTTCCATTTATCATCCATGACATGGCCATGCAACTCAAAACAACGATGTGAGTTGATATATTGAGCAATCACTTTTTGTCATCTCGTCATGCTGACACATAAACTATTGGCTCCTATCAAGTGGGTGGTCCCCACCATCCACATGTCATCCTTGTCAACACCATACAACAACCATCACCTATGTGAATTGGCGTGCTAGTCAATCACATACCACCACATGTCACCATTCACCATCATCACCTTCCTATCAAGTCCCAGAAGGTAAAATGTTTGTGCAATTCTAGGGAATCTTCAATATTTACACCAAGCTCTTGAAAATATGTTTGATCAAAGATTTGATTGATCTCCACTGTTCACTGTTGTAAATAGTTCATGACATATGTCATCCTCCACTAGATTTGTATGTCACCTTCAAAGGTACCACCATCATCATCAACGATCAGCATTCATCCATCATGGATTAATCTTCAACACTCCCCACCGACCCCACAGGACTTAGCTGGGATCCTTCAAAATCTCAATGAAATTGACAAGTACCATCAAATCTTCTTGATCACAATCATTGATCATGCACCATTACGCATGGCCTCAATGCAATCATTCATTTCCACATGTAATTGTGAAATCATGTTCCACTAGCTACGATTATTGCCTCTGTAGGTCCCACCATGCTTACTATGAGCACCATTGATCTTCAACATTCGATCATCACCATTCCCCAATGACCCCATGGGTCTTGATTAGGCCCCACTAAAATCTCAATGGTGTATGCAAGCTAATGCCATGTACACACTTTTTGATGTCACCAAACATCACTATCCACTAACTCTATTGCCTTCACCTTTCTTTATTAAGTGGTAATTTAGACATGTTCTTGAAAAAACTCCCATCCTTAAATCGCAATCTTCATAAGTTCATCAAACTAGACAAAACATTGCCAACGCTATAGGGTGAGGAGTTAGCAAAACATAGAAAAACACTGCCAGAGCTATACTTAGTCAAAAGCCTTAAAGCGGTAAGTTAGAGAAACTTAGAAAAACACCACCCAAGATATTAGAGAAACTTAGAAAAATGCCACCCAAGATATGATGGCCAAATTTTTATTTTCTTCTAGAGCTCAACAGACTATTGAGGGGATCGAAGAAACTGTCCCACTGAAGCACAAATGTCTCACCGATGAGACATGTAGACACCAGAAACCTAGGTAATGGGGCCAATCACATCATGGATTGAATGACATAAGTTGTTACTTATGTGACTTGCAACCTGTAACACCAAGTCACCAAAAAAATGGAACTTGCTTGAACACTGTGACTAAAATTTTTGCACATGTAGGGTTTAACTGATAAACCCTAGACCGAGAGCATGAAGAAATGAACACTGACATCTCCATTGACATAAGGACCTGCAAAATAACTTTCTATAAAGCTCTCGAGAAACCCAAATCGAATCTATCATTAGATCCATTACTCTCACACTCATCCTTTGTCATCATGCTAATGATCTCCTTTTCTTGATTTTCCCTTTTGACATCAATGAAAATATTATGTGCTTTTGCATAGGATTATCATGCTTCTCCTATGATCCCCTTTTGACATCAATGAAAAAATAGTCCAATAATCTCCCCCTTTGTCATTGATGGAAAAATTTTAAATGCTCAATGATACCAATTAACCAATTCAACATTTGTACCAGTATCATATTTACCTTCTACTTATGTTGTTGCTTTCACAAATGTTCCTCTTTGAGAATTTGCATGAATTTATCCCCCTTCGACATCAATGGAAAATAGATCACTCCTATTGAAATAATTCTCCCCCTTTGACAAGTAGTGCAAAGGTCTAGTTGTTCTCTAATATCCTCCTTTGATATTCCTTCTCCTTTACTCATCCTTATGATCATCTTCACAATTTTCTCTCTTATGCTCTACTTTGAGCATTGCTCACTTCTTCCCCCCCATGCTCATTTTTTTTGAGAACTTGATCATCCTTTCTCCTCTTCTTTATCTTAGGTCACCATAATCCTACAACCTTCACTTCTTCTTAGCAATGTCAAAGGGACTTTTCTCCCCCTTTGATTGATACCAATTGAAAAAAAAAATTCTCTCATTCCAATTGTTGCATTCAACATTTTTACTACAATGGCAATACCATATGCTTCAACTGCTCTGTACCAACTAAAAAAAATATTTGATGCCAGTTGAAGTGCCACTACATGTACATCACCAATTAGGTCTGATATCAATTATAGATATTCTAATTCATGCTCTATACCAATTGATATCATATACTTGACACCAATTGTTGATATAATGCCCTGATAATGATTATCATTTTGATACCAATTTTGAATGTGTTCACTTTATGCTATGTACCAATTGATATCCATGACTGCACTGTATCACATATAACACTTATTTGATGCCTATAGAAGCTCCCCCTTAGACCTTGCTCCATTTTCTTCTCCAGCTTCATTTCAAGGGCTCTGTACCAACTAAACTATTCTAAACCAATTTTTAATGGTATGATACTAATTTAAAATCAATATACACAGAACAACTCCCCCTAATACATATATCTTCTTCTAGCAAGAAAGAAGCATTTCTATTAATAGAGCATCTACACCACTTTTCTTCAATAACTGATACCAATTGTTGATATCAATTTCTACAACTAACTCTCCACTATCTGTTGATGGTATTACTCTCTAATGAGCATTACAAAGAGCAAGAATGTGACCATAAATTTGAAACCATGAAGTTGTTAGAAATCTATAAAACATGTTTTACTTGACTTGATCTACTTCTTCAATTACAGGGATGAATGAGGTATCAATTTAGCTCCCCTTAGACTCATTCCCTATCACTACAAATTAGTGATGTAAGGTAGATGAACCCACTTTTGGTGCCTCATGTTGATCTTTCACTCTCTAGACCTTTTTGAGCTTTTTCTCATTCTTGTCAGCCTTCTTACCAAGAATATGTGAACCATTGTTCACTTTGGGAGAAGTATCCTTCCTTGTATTCTTCTTTTTTCTCTATATTGTAGGTCTTACAAGATCTAGTCTACAGTCTTTAGCTATGTGACCAAAGTTTTCATGCTTGTAGCATACCACATACATATTCCTTACAGGAGAAAATTAAAGTCTATTTACATATTTTGTGCTCCTTCTAAGTGCAGTTCTACATTATCTAGCCCTATGACCAAATTGATTACAAGTATAATAGTAACCATTAAAACATGGGGATTACCTGGTCATAGAATTCCTCTGAATAGGATTAGGAGGTCTTCTTTTATTTGGCTTCTTCATGTATCTCATCCTAGTAAATCCTCCTAAATCAACTCCCATAATGTTTTGTCTTTTTCTTTGATGCCTTGGAATTGATTTCTCCATCTTCTTATCTACTACAGGATTCTTCTTTTGAAAAGAAAGTTGAATGTTTATTTTTATTCTTGTTTGCAGCAAGTCTCTCTTCATCTTCAACTATCTTCTTATTAGTATAAGGTTTCATTTCTTCTTTTTTTGTCTTCACCTTTGTCTTCACCTTTATCTAATTTTCCATTTCCAAAGGTACTTTCTCTGGAGCAACTTGTATAGGCTTCCTCTTTCTTTGTGTAGCTACTTTATTCTACTCTAAATTTTTTATATAAGTTTGTAGAAGTACTGGTAGAGGAACTCTTTCCTTTCTCAAATCCAAGACCAACCTTCTCTTTAGGTTTTGATGGATTTTGTGATCTAACTAGTTCATCTAATATTTTACAGCAACCTTTCAAATTCAAACCTTTATCAATATGCTCCTTGGATTTTTCTAAATCTTTTCTGAAGGCCTCTACATCTTCTTTCAACTTTATGCACTCTTTCGATTTAGACTATAATTCAATCCGAACTACATCCTTTTCTCTTCTTTCTTCTTCCACCTCAGTCTTCAAGCTGATCACCATCTAATTAGATTCTTTGAGATTCTTGGTAAGATTATCAATCTCTTCTTTATTAAACCTTTCAACTTCTTTATCAAAAATTGTTCCAAATGGGTTAGACCCACCGAACCTTCCATATTCATCATCTGATCTACCACTGACATCAGATGATCCACTTTCTTCACTTTTAGTAGATTCTCCTTATCTATTTGATTGCTACTATTTCCTTGCTTGAAGTTATGCATTTTATTATGAACAATTCAAAAACAAGATAAGAAGATTTACCTCTACAATTTTTGGAGCCTTTCCTTAGTCTTCTGATGAACTCAGCTTCCTCTTCACCAGTCTCCTTTGATCTAAAGTAGATGTTTATTCTTCATCACCTCTTGTTCAAGCTTCACTTGAGAACCAACTTGAATATTTCTCATCTTCACTTGTCTCAAAACTTTTATATTCACTCTGATGTCTCTCAATCAATGACTGCACCTCAACATCACTTTCTTCATACATCCTCTTTAGCTTGTTCCACACTTCTTGTGCATTCTAGTAGTGCATTAGTCTGAAAAATATGGAACTTGAAAACCTATTAAGAATTGAATCCATTGCCTCAGCATTATCATCAAACACCTTCTTTTCAGCCTTAGTATTTAGAGGTGTAGTAGGAGTTGTATATCCATTTTAACTTTATTTTGAAGCTCCACCATATATAATATGATCCATTAAAGAGAGGTAATCCCTCTACAGATGAGATTTCCTTATTATCCATATTCTGTTCACTCACCAAGATCAACCTGAGTTGATTAAGCTTCTCCTAGGGAACCTAGGGCTCTGATACCAATTGTTGGAGCACAATGATCTACTAAGAGGGGTGTGAACTAGTAGATATTAAAAATTTAGCTCTTAAAACCTTAATGTGAAAATATTAATCATGTGATACAAAAATATGCATGCACACAAAAAAATCACATAACACCATATGTACATGGAAAACCCAAGATGGGAAAAACCATCGTGACTAAGGCTACTTGAGTCTATAGCTCAAATCCAACATCACAATCCAAATCTTTGTTAAAATTTTTTAGGTCCACAACCCAAGGAAGCATCAACTACCTAATTTAGGAACACCAATTTCAAGGATGTCAAAACACCCTAGTTCTGCAGCCACAACTCCAAGGAGATGCCAATCCCCTAATTTGAGCCACAAATCAATATAATGAGGCAACCACCTTTGTGATAAAAATTTCAAATATGCATAGACTTGGTTCTACAAAACCTATAATGCATCATTACATTCAATACATTGTTGCACTTTCTGCAACTTCTGCTCTACTGTTGAAGCTGCACTCTCAACAACACACTCCTAATTTGCACTCTCCTCTACACATAGAAAAATCACTATTCTATCTTGTTGTTATGATCTTCTTTCCCCTTCTACAGTGTCTCATACATCTACATTGTACACTCTCTTGTCTCTCTACATCTTCTGCACACTCAGTAATACATAATTCTATTTAGCACCTTGTGCACTTACAGACTTCTCACACACACAATAGATACAACTTCCTTGACAATTCTTTGATTGTCTTCTTTTTTCTTAACTCCACCAATCTGCAATCTCTTCCTTGATATTCTCACCATCATTTAGATCTTCTCAAACCTTCTGCTAGGATTTCCTTAGCTTGCAAACTTTACCAACAAGATACCTTTTCCTTGAGCCACACACCACTACCCAACTCATCATTAAATCATCTGATAGGTTAGATATCACCATACCTATGCATCAAGCCTCACAACATTAAATTATGTACCAAAATTTTGGCTAAGAATAACATCCTACAAAACCCTAGTATCAGATCTGCATTAAATGTGTTTTGTTTTCCATATGATCATATTCTATCTAAGCCAATCTTCATCACCCTTGCACTCTATTCCACCACCTTGAAGATTATATCTTCATTTACTTTGGTCACTTTTGCATCTATACCAATTAATTTTTTCTCCTGTGTCAATTATTTGATTGAATGGACTTAGCCATTGTAGTTCTTCATTTTTAAATCTAGGTCATTGATCACTTATCTTCATGCCACGATCCTCTGGCTCTTTGTTCATCTCGACACCTTTAAAACATGATCATTAGATCATCTTATTTAAATGTGTGATGTTGATCTTAAGCTCATGTCTATCACTTTATTTAGGTGTATCACATTCTCACTTAGGGAACCAAGATTAAATCTATGATGCCAGATCTTCACCTCATGATATATTCCATCCATCATATCCTCATAATGCATCACTCACCTCTAAGTCCAGATAGTCAGATTAAGGATTCTTTAATATAGCTTCATTGATCTCCACTAACTAATGATCACCGCTAGATCATTCATCAAATAATCTTCACCATCAATCTCCTTCATACACCACTTTCCATACATGGGGTCCACCAAGACATGAGTCCAAAATCCTCTCATCCTACGAGCTTGAAAATGGGCCCACACAAACCTAGTAGGTTCAATGGGCTACTACCATATTGTTGGCATATGGCTAAGGAGTTTGGCTTGTAGGTTTTTTCATTGATGGAAACCCCAGTCATGCAACTCAAATCTTGCATCTGAATGAGTAGCACTATTTTGGCTCCTATCGGCAGAACAGAGTAAAGAACAGGGGATCTAGTTAAAGGCATAAAATTTTATCTAGTCATCCCACCGAATAGATATTTTGGGTTATGGATCTCTAAGGAAGGTTTGTAGAGGCTTGTAGTGTCTTAGTTTTGTTGCACACTCACTGGTAAGCAATCTAGGAGGTACGGTGCACTAATTTGATAATTATCTATGCTAGAAGGCCGACCTAACAAAGAGGGAATTAATTATAAGTCTCAATGTTGGATTAAGTGTTATTTGGGTCCTCTCTTTGTCTTAGCTGAATTTGGAGGATGTGCATAAAGATTTTGTGGTGGATCTGGCCAACAAGTTAAAAATAACTTAGTGTTTTATGAAGCCAATTGTTGGATGAATTAGTCTTTGATTGCAGATATATATAAGAGATTATTTTTATCATTTAAATATTCATATGTGATGTATGAATATTAAGAAGTATGAATTGTGAGACCTAGAAGATCAGTAATGCGAATCTGATCATAAGTGATGCAAAGAGCAGTAAAGAGTAGAACATGGAAAAGTGAAGTGTAAAGCCAGAAAATAGATCTAGAATAAGATTCATGAGCTTCACTAGAACTTTTACCTAGCATGGTTAGATGTTTTCATCTTATTTCACCCCTCATATGGTTTTAATCTGAATTTTTAGGAAGTAATCCTTTCTCTTTTGAGCAGTGAGCTCTAGGCAGTGTGCCTGAATGAAAGTGCATTCCTTTTGTAAACACTATATTTTGAGTACTCAAATTTTGGATTAATCTCCACCGTGGTTTCCCCCTAACAAGGTTTCCACACAAAAAAATTGTGTCATGATGTTATGGATGTTTACTTTCAATGCATACATCTTTTCTTTAATGCAATGATGAAATGGTTTCATTTTTTGAATGGATGAAGTTTGAAAATTGTTGAACACTGATTCACCCCCACTCTCAGTGTTCCCTTGAGTCCAACACATTTATCATCCATGAAATAACCATGCAACTCACAACAATGATATGAGTTGATGTATTGAGTAATTGATTTTTGTCATCTGGTCATGTTGACTCATACACTATTGGCTCCTATCAAGTGGGTGGTCCCCACCATCCACATGTTATGCTTGTCAACATCATGCAACAACCATAACCTATGTGACTTGATGTTCTATTCAATAACATATTTCCACATGTCACCATTCACCATCATCACCTTCCTATTAGGTCCCAGAAGGTACACTGCTTGTGTAATTTTGGGGAATCTAGAATGGAATCTTTAATATTTGCACCAAGCTCTTGGAATGATGTTTGATCAAAGATCTATTTGATCTCCACCATTCACTATTGCCAATAGTTCATGACATATGTCATATTCCACTAGATTTGTATGCCTCCTTCATAGGTCCCAACATCATCATCAATGGTCAACATTCATCCATTGTGGATTAATCTCCACGACTCCCCACTAACACCACTAGACTGAGCCAAGATCCTTCAAAAGCTTAGTGGAATTGACAAGCACCATCAGATCTTATTGATCACAACCATTGATCATTCACCATTACTCATGGCCTTGATGTAATCATTCATTTCCACCTGTCATTGTGACATCATGTTCCACTAGTTACGTCTACTACCTCTATAGGTCCCACCATGCATATTGTGAGCACAGTCAATCTTCAACATTTGATCACCACTGTTCCCTATTGACCCCATGGGTCTTGATCAAGCCCCACTAAAATATTAGTGAGGTATGTGGGATAATGCCACATATACACCTTCTGATGTCACCAAATGTCACTACCCACTAACTCCATTGACTTAACCTTTATTTGTTGAGTGGTAAGTTAGATATGTTTCTGAAAACATTATCAACCTTAAAGCATGACCTTCATAAGCTCATCAAACTAGACAAAACACCACCAGTGCTATAGGGTTGGGAGTTATCAAAACATAGAAAAACACTCCCCGAGTTAGGTCACATGCCAAAACACTGCCATATCTATACTTTTAAAATCCTTGAAGCGGTAAGTTAGAGAAACTTAGAAAAATGCCACCCAAGATAAGACTTAGCCAGATTTTTCATTTCTTTTGGCAGTCAATGGACTATCGAGGGGATTGAAAAAGTTGTCTCATTGAAGCACAAATGTCTCTTTGATGAGACATGTAGACACTGCCAACCTGGGCAATGGGGTCAGTCACATCACGAAATGAATGACATGAGATGTTACTTATGTGACCTGCAACCTATAACACCAAGTCACCAATGAAATAGAACTTGCTTGAATGTTGTGACTTAAATTTCTACACATGTAGAGTTTAACTGATAAACCCTAGGTCGAGAGCATGAACAAATGAATGTTGACATCTCTATTGACATCAGGACATACAAAATACCTTTGTAGAAATCTCTCAAGGAACCCAAATTGAATCTATCGTCAAATCCACTACTCTCACACTCATCCTTTTTCATCATGCCAACAATCTCCTTTGCCTTATTTTCCCTTTTGACATCAATGAAAACATAGTCCAACAAGCTGTAGTCATTAGGTAATAGAGTATTTTTTATTAAAAAAAAATGGTGATGCATGTACAAGGGGTTGCTACAAATAAAGGAACATTGGTGCAAATATAGATAAATGGAGGATCCTTTAGATGTATATGATGAGTTTTTAAGAGATGAGAACTATTGGAACACCACATGAGCTGAATGGAATGAGAGGCATGAAGAAAAATGTGAGGCTAGTGAAGATTGAGATATGGGTGGATAGAGATGCATATCATACTAAGGATGTGGATCTTGGTGTTAGGAAAAAGGTGTCTCAACCTTACAATTATAATAAGTTAATTATAGTAAGTTTATATTTGACCATTGATGGCTTTAAAATTTTCCCCAAAGATACAAAATGGCCAAATAAACATGTTGGTAAAGTTTCAATCCAAGGTCATATGCATATTTCAAGATATTAATTTTTTTTGTTTTTGAAAGTTTCAATGTCAGTTTTGAGGCACTTAGAGGCCATTTTTGGACCCAAAAGTGGTTATAATTAGAAAAGTGGGTTGTAGCTTGATAGATAATTTCATGGTCTTTCCAACAGTTCAAATGGTTCATTTATTAGAATTCCAAATAAAAATTTATGGCCTCTAGAAGTTGGGTCTCCCAAATTGAGAAATGTGAAAATGTGGTGGAAATAAAAAAGAGTTGCAAAGTGGAGTTACATGAATTTTTGTGTGTTTGAATATATCATAGGTCATATTTTATTGGAGATATGTTGGGTTCCACTTTTTGGGTGGTTTTATCTCATGGTTTTGTAAATATTATTTGACTGTTTCATGCATTGTATCTCAAATATATTAGGTTCTTGAGATGGAGGTTGAGTGTGAGATTCTTATAGATGTTGAGTTTGTTGAACACCCAAAATACTGAGACAGGGTGAATCAATATTCATTCAAATTCATTAACTTCATTATATTAAACATGCATTCAAATAATCTCAATAAATTTGCAAAAATGGAAAGGATTATGTAAATCATGCATCACATCAAAGAACAAAAGAACACCAAATTTACATGGAAAACCTTAGAAAGGGAAAACCCATGGTGAGGATTAGCTCAAAATATATTATAACTAGTTATAATGGAGAATATAGAATGGTGGAATCACTATCCAAAAAGAAAGAATGGCTCACTACTGATGGATCGCTACTTCGAATATAAAAATATAGAGGAAAGGGTGGCTCACTACCAAAATGAACTGCTAATAATGCATCTACAACATGCCAAAGATACAGTTCCAATTAAGCCCTAAAAATTGGCTTAATACACTTCATACTTCACCACAATCACCTTTCACTCTCCATACTACATAAGATATTCATTTTTATTTATTATTTTCACATATCATGCATCACACACATTAAATCAACCTTCTATATATATCGAAAACATCCACAACATCAATTAGGTTGGCCTAATTAGATGAACCACATAACACAATAGCCTATCCACCTAAAACTCAAACACACACACTTTGAAAAATAAACCAAAACATGTACACCACCAAAATAGGTCAGCATGACCTACAATTACTCCCATAAATCCAATCTTTACATACTTCAACTCCACACAACCCCAAAATCCTTAGGTCGACACCACATAGTAAAACTTTTGAAGCAATAATACCAAATATTAATTCACAACTCAACACGTGGACCACCAAAATACTTTCTACTTGGAGCACACATACATTTGGCATCTATAAACACTTCCTCAAAACTATACAACATAATATTCATCTGCGGTGGAATGTAGGGCATTCTAATATGAACTTTGTACCAGTAACACTACCATTACAAAGTTGATACTCTGTCAACATTATCTCCAACTTTGGAAAACATATAAACTTGAAGCTTTGGATCTGAACACCTTCAATAAACATCATCAACACCTCAAAACTACATGACAAGATATTTCATATCAAAGCAATGCAGGCCACATAATCAGTTCATTGTAACATTGAAATTGCACATTGAGACTTAGCCAATTATCCAAAATACTTGATCTTCTTTGGACCAACACTTCTACATTCCTATAATGGGTTGACATCAATGAAAACACCATACACATCCAAAATTATCATGCTCATGTTTCCAAAAATCTCCCCCTATGACATTGATGGAAACACACTCTCACTCTCCAAAAGCTACTCAAACTACTCCCCCTTTGACATGAAGGGAAAAGGGTACACTATATCACTCCCCCTAATTGATATATATACATGAGAGTATCTCCCCCTTTCTATTTCTCTCCTACATTACCTTTCTAACAATCTCTCCCTTAGGAAATATTTACATCTAAGTGGCTCTCCATAACAATATTATTCATCAAAAATGAAAAAAATTGCCCCATCAACTTCTACATATATGTACATAAAAATCTGAAAATTGCATATACAAAGAAAAAAAATTACAAATTAATTCTTATAAAATTCTTTCAACTTATCAAGGTTTACCTCCTCGTGTTTCTTTGCAACCTCTGAATCATTCCTAGAAAAGGCAAGCATATGGCACTGGATTTCAAACTAAATATGGAGTTCTTCTCCTTCTTCTAGAGAACTAGGCACTAAACTCATTTTCACCACCTTCTCAACATTAGCTAACACTCCAATTGAAGGGGAAAGCCTTGCGCTTACCATATCTATGAGCTAACCCTACTTCACTATTATTTTCTCCTTTTGCTCTTACAGTAGAAAGAGTTGACCATGTAGATTTTCAATAGTTTACCTTGTAGCACCATCTACGTAATTTACCAAATCATATGTACCAGAGGCCTAAGAAATTTGTGACTCAATTGAGTCCATTTGATCTTTTATGTTCATTGTAGTAATTGGCCAGTTTAAACATAATTGAAATATTTTTTTGGATTCCTCCAAACACTTCCTGACATCTTCTAAGTTACCTTATAACTTGGCATGTGCAGTACAACATTTATCAAAATTCTAAGTCAATATCCTATCATTGACCTTGTTCATTTCCTTCACTAATTTTTCTTCTAAACCAATAGAATATTCCTTGAAATAATCTAACAACTTCAAATTTTGTACACTAGATAATAAATTATCAATAGTTGCTCCAGGAATGTTATTGTGCAAAACCTTTGCTACTTCTTCTACCATTTTTGAACTCCTCTGGTGTGCTTAAAGTATTTCCTTCCTTGTGGAGGCATGAAAAGCATCACCAAGCTATAAATTATGTAAGGGAGAAATCTTATCCATATCTACCTATCCTTGTTGCATTGGAATCTACAAGAGATATGCAGAAACCATGAGTTCAAACTATAGCTGCATGTCTAATAAATCTTTCAAAGAATCTCCAGAAGCTCCAAAGGATTCACCAATAGTTTTAGCACTTTCTCCTTCCTTATTCTCAGTCTTCTCCTTATCTCCACTAGAAGAACATTCTTTATCAAGATTTTCTTCTTCTGTAGACTTCTCACCATCTATAGGAGGCAATTTTTCTTCTTTTTATGCCTTTGTCTTCTCTAGAGAATCTTGTTTATCTTCTTCTCTCTACTCGGTATCTTTCTCCATATCTAGAGAGGGGAAATTTTGATCATTTTGAGATTCATCTTTCTCTAAGACACATTGTTTATCATCTTCCTTCTCTTTATCAATAATATTTTACATAATTGGAGGAGTATCATCTGTTACCATGTCTTCTTGACCATCCTAATACCCAGGTACATGCTCATTTTTTTTAATTTTAGGTTCATTTCTTTCCACGATAGATGTATCATGTTGCATTTGATCTTCACTATCCATAGGGACTCCCAACATTTTAGCATGTTCTTCAACATTTTTCATTGTCTCTTTCCTTGGCCTATCAATATATTATTTGTCTCTACTCATAATAGTGCTAACTCTTTGTTTTTCTTAAACTTCTTATTATACAGATTATAAAACTTGTGCCTATCTTCTTGAGATAGTAAATAACCAATCTTCTCCAAGGAAAATGAATTAATCTTTGTATCCTCATCGATAGCTTCCTATCTTCTTACAATCAACACATTCTTTAGATCATCATGTAATTTATCTTCTATCTTATCTAGTCCAGTATCAAAGGTTACCATATACTTAGCAATAGCCTCTATTATTGTTGTCTTATCTTCTTTATTAGCATCCAAAAACATTTTAGTAGTTTCCTTTAGCATACAAAATTCCACAATGCTATTAAACAATGCATCCAACATCACAGGACTATGTTCCCTAATCAGAGGAGTCATATCCTTCTTTTTTCCCTTATATTTATCTAATTTTTATTTTTCTCCTAACTTAGAGCTCTTTTCTCTTCTCTAAAGAAAAAAAACTTTATTTTCTTTCTCTTCTTCTTCTTCACTTTTAGTGTCAACTATATAAAATTATGTTCTCTTTGCACTTGTCTCTTCCTTAGTGGCTTGATACTTCTTTTGGATCAACTATGGTTTCTCTTCTTCTACATCTTCCTCATCTTCATAGCTAATGTACTTCTCCCTAATGGCCTTTTCTTTTATTCTCTTAGGATGCATCTGTCGTACAAATGGGCTAGATGTTTCTTTCTTCTTTGAACTTACTATAGGCTATGTTTTAGAGGACTTAGGAATAGTAGGAGAGGGAGTAAAGATCCTAAATAACTTTCTTGTACATGGAGTACCCTATGGAACAATACTAGTGGATTTGTATTTCTCTATAGAACCCTTAGGGGTATTCACTATCTCCTCCAGCTTGATTTTCATTTTCTCAACATTTTTCTAAATATCTTTCTTCTTATTTTCCAGATTCACCTAACTAGATTTCTCTATGTATGTGCCAAATTTGTCCATAGATAGATCTCTTGGTTTTCTCAACACAAATTCTACAAAACTAGTAAGCTCTACTTCAGTTATGTCATATCCAGGCTCCAAAACCCAAACTATTATAGGTTCAACTACTTCTATCAAGTGGTAATCTCTACTAGCCATGAAATTTATGTCATTTTTATACTTTTCAAAAAAACTTTAAAATTAATGTACTTGTCACGAAAGTGTGCACACTTTGCTAAGCTAATTAAACCACTTAGCCAACTCATGAAACATTGGATGATCTCCCTAAGTGTGGGCTCAAATTTTGGAGATCAACCTCTAGAGAGGGTTGGTTCCCTTGGTAACTTCACCCAATATAATGTATTTTATTGTTTATTTCTCAAAAAAGGGTGAAATGAAATATGAAGTGAAACCAATGGCTAAAAGGTGATGCACCAAATTGTTTTCAAACCTACACTATTGTTTGGACTCACAATATGATCAAAAAATTAATCTCAGAACATATACAACTTAGTATTTTGTATTTCTTTACAAAATGGTTTTATAACAAGGTTTAGTATGTCAAAAATAATTTTTAGAAGGAGCTATGAGTGTTATCACAACTTAAACTCTATTGTTAACTAGTTAACACAAGTTATGGCTTGCAAAAATGTATACTTTCTACTCAAAGGAAATGAGAATAGTATAGAAATCAAGGAGAAAGAAATCACCACAAGATTACATCAACTATTTTAAGATATTTTCACTATAAAATAGTAATGAGAAGGTAAAACAACTTAAATTTATTGATGAAAAGAAGTATTACATAGTTGTTAAAGTCTAAATTTGAGTTACAATGTTGTCCCAACTTGAAAGAACCTTCAAAAAGTTACAATACAATAGCTAAGAAAGAAAATAAATAGTGAAAAACATACCTAAGGCTTTCCTTTAAGTTGTTTGACAACTTACAAGATAATCAGAACATGTGCTAGAGAAAGAAGACATGTGTTTGCATCAACTTGCTGGATCAAAAATCCTTTGGTCATCGAAAAGAGTTTCCCCTAGTTTGCATCCCCTTAAAATGCTCCAAAAATATGTTGGAGTGATGAAAAATTTATGTCTTCACCTTTTCCACCATTAAGGCTCCTCAAATAGCTCCTAGATACCCTCAAATGGCTCAAAAATGAGTCAAAATTTGCTAAATTCTCTCCACTAGTTTTGTAACTCCCCAAACTTCCCCCTAGTTGCTTGAAAATACTCATTACTTCCTAAAAAATTTAATAGGGCATGTGGATGAGGGTTTAAAACAATCAAATTTCTTAGGATTTTTCCATTTGTCTTATGTCATAAATATTTTTTCCTAATCTTTTTTGCACACTGTCACTTTAAGTTCTCAACTATATCTTCATTCCTAATCAATAGAACTTTGTGCCCTTTACTATATATTTCATGACACATACATGTATCAAAACTTGGACAGTGATCATAAGGTTAGAACAATACCATTACTCTACCATTGTATGTTTTCTTTATCTAGATTCAATGATTGTAGTTGCTCCTTCATTAATCTATCCTTGATATTGGTAGCATTAGGAAGTCTTCTATCTCTATAGAATGTCCTTTTACAATGGCTTTCCTTGTCATTAATGATTTTCATATCACCTCTATTATGATAAAAATTAGGATGTTTTCTTTCTAGACCTTGAAGACTACCCTTTTCTCTTCTAACTGCTATAGTCTTTGCTCAAGGGGGTTTTCCTTTGAGAAGATCACTCTTGATTGTCCTATATATTCATGTATGCACAAATTCTATTCTTAGGACTGTACTATGTATCTAAGCTATCTTCTAGGTTTGATCTTTTAATTTTACTTGACTTTCAACCATATATTACTTCTTCATGTATATGCCACTTTCATCTTCTTTATTAACCCATCTTTGTTCATTTATGTATAGCTAACCACTTTGAACTCTATATGTTAAATGATGGATTCATCATACCTCTCTACCTTCCAACTACTTAGGCCCCTTTTGATAGCATTATAACTATTGAATTTCTTGTCATCTCATTGATTGTTATTGTTGTCCTCTACTTATGCTCACTATTATGACAAACTTGTAATTTACCTTTTCATTCATGGCTATGTTCATTATGAACCTGTCTACTTCATGGAATGTTGACCACTACTCCTTTTGATGTTCTTTACAACAATGATCATATAAGATTCATGTTTCTTCATTCTTGATACTAAATAAAATATGGATTGTCTTCTTCATTAATCACATACCATCCTTTATGTGACTACCATACTTTCTATGCACCTTATATCATTGAAAGACTATACCTTGCAAATTTACTTTTACCCATGAAATACTCTATTTCTCATATAGTTGTGCCTCATGCTTCATGAACTATCATTTTCACATGCCTAAGTGAATTTAGGACTGCCACAAGAAATGAATGCTCTTAATATATTGGCATGCCCTTTCATGACCTATGCTATATGATATTCGCCTTCATGATAGTCATAAAGTTATAGAAGGAATAAGTTACTATATGAAAATTCTTTGATTCTTCACTCTAACTATTGCCCTTTGATTATTCTTTAAGCATTATGGACCTCTAAAATTTTAAAGGCTACCCCTTCCCTAAATGACTATCCTCTTTGTAAATGTTTGTCACTTTCTTCTATGATTATACTTTCCATGGTGCCTATTGACTGACTATGTAAAGTAACATGTGTACATGCAATCCATGGCCATCTTGAAGCATTCATTGATGAAACTCCTAGTTCTCACAATCATAAGGAGATCGTTAAGAGTATATAACCCATCAAGTCTTCCACTGAGGATAAACTACAAACATAAATAATTTATTGAAGACTCCACATTCATAAGGACCTATTTCTGCATACACAACCATAGCTCTTGAGACCTTGACTATCATAGACTTTAAAAACATAGGAAATTGACTATCAATCACTTTTTAATCATACACTCACTGTACCTCACTACTGATCATTGTCCCTTTCTAATATGTCATTTTCATTTTCACATTTCCATGCATAGTGACCCTTCATAGTTCCCTTGTGTTCATACATTCATGATGCTTGTCTTGCATTAGACTTAGTTTACTTTAAACTTACTATAGCCCATCTGAATTCCTTCCTAATACATCAAGAAGCTATTTTAAAATGATCTTTCACTTTCTCCTATTGTGAATCAATTATTGGAGATACTCTTCCAGGCTATTTTGAGCTTTAATTGCAACTTGGTGATGTACATCATATACCTTCTATCACCTATATCTCACTCCAATGTCTATCTATGAAAACTTTCTCTTGGAATTTTTGATTATCTATTGGTCTTGAATGTTGTATCAATAAATAACCTTCTTTGAAATCTATTGTCCTTTGATGAAATGATGACCACAAGAATGATGAATTTGAAACGATTGATCAATATATTGAAAGAGCTACCACTTTATCAGGTCACTAATCAGTTGTGACAATAACTTTGGAATTTAGGATTGTGACTACCTTTTAAACCTTTCATTATGCATGTTCCTTCAAATCTACTAGTATACTCTCTTATGGGGTTTCCATTCTTCTCAATGTAATCCATAAAAGGAGTTATAAAGTATATTGTCATGAACACAACAATAATGGAAACAATATCCTTACATCGCTAATAATAGTGATATCTTAGAATCCCTTAGGGACCTTGGCCTTTGGACCGTCATAAACCTCAAATAGAGACTTGTGTTTTCCTCCTAAACTTCATAACTATCACATTATTGGAAGCATTTCAAAGAGACAAACCCTTCATTGATGAGGGTTTCATAACTGTCATGGTGCAATTATTTTCATTTTGAAGAACATTGTCCTTAGCTTTTCATATGATGGTACTTTTTCATCTATCATTGATCCACTATATTTCTACCCTTTCATGACTATTATCATGAAAATTTTTGAGAACTTATGCCTATTCATTCCTTACAGTATTCAATCCTTGTGATGACAAATCCTCCAAGGACTGATTGCATACTTGAAGCATAAGAAAACTAAAAATGCATATGAAAATATTCCAAACAACATTATCTAAATACACCATGAATAAGCTCTCAAATAATAAGTGAAAGTGCACAGTAATTATAGAAGTCAAATTTGCACAATTAGTAAATTCAATTTCTTTAAGCACAAAAAAAAGAGAATAGTAGTTATTAAAGACCTTCTTTTGCATGAAACAATCTACAAGAGCATGCAAAATATTCCTATCCTACTTTCTAGGTAAATTTAATCTAAGGTTATTCTCAAAGGCATCTAGGTAATATTATCCACTCATTATAATAAAAAAATGGTTCGACGTGTAACGCCCCGCCATGCAACTCTAAAGGATGTTGCGAACAACTACTTAAACCGGCTAATTTTTTTTTTAAAAGTATAATTTTATAAGAAATTTCACTAGCTAATGCAAACATCCCCTAAGGTTATGAGACTGAGATTATATAGAACCTCAACAAAAAATATGAATATAAACCATGCCATTCATTAACTTAATAATTTAAACACATACATTCCAATAAGATAATTTACAACAAAGCATAAAGATAACTTTCAAACTCATTTATCCATAATTAAATATTACAATTACAACTCTCATTCCCCGAATGAGGCAAGTCCAATAAATGAGGTTATAGTTACAACTTTCACCTCGATAACAAATGAGGGGTAAAATAACACAAGACAAACTGAAATGAAATAAAATAAGAACTGAAACTGAGTTCCACGAGCTCTCCAATTGGAAGTCTCATCCACACAAACTTGAAGAAAGAACCCAATGGATTTAGGTGCACGCCACCCAACCAAGTGGAACCCAAAGGCCCACCCCCCATGCTAGGAGATAGTAACAAGGAATCCTAGCCAAGACCATCTACCTCTAGATGCAGGCTAGATCACCACTGAACCAAACTGACACATCCAATCACATGCACCTCACAAGCACATCACACATACAACTCAAGTACCACAGAAGTACCACATACATACAACATAAGTACAACCCAAGTACTACATACGTACATCACAAGTACACCAAAATTACAACTCAAGAGCATCACAAGTATCACACAAGGACAACTCTATATGGTCACATTGCTTCCAGAAATAAAGTAAAACAAGTATGTTAAGAGAACCATACACATAAAAATCGAATACCAACTATGGTCACATCGGGTATGTTAAGGAAACTGTACCCACAATAAACAAGAATCAACTGTTGTCCTAGATAGAGTGTCATCACACAGCTCGTCATGGGTTATCCTTGGGAATCTTCATAGGCTCCAGCCCCCACAAGAAAAGGTTATCCTAGTGACCTTTACTGAATCCTAGCCCCCATACTCACTCATGCAGAGCCAAATATCTTTCGTACAGACAAGATAGATGACCTTGCCATTCCAGGCCTTCCCATCTCATCCCAAGTCTAAACGAGCACTTGAGTCTATGAGTGAGGCATTAATATCTTGATTAGTGAGAAGTTAGTCCTAAACTTCTAAGTATTGTTTTAGTTATCACTTGATTAAATCACTTCTGAAGGTTATCCTGGATACCCCTTTGGGCTCTAGCCCCTATGGAAGCCACTCTTCTATTGACAACACACAAACCCCAACCAAACATCAATGGAACCAAGGTGCAACAAACAAGACATCACGACCTCTCCTTTCTCAGGAGGTGACACAAACTGAAATGCACTCCAACACTGGAGGCAACAAACCACATAACAAGGTCACTCCATACAAGGGGACACAGATCCCATAATCCACTCCTAAACCAAGGAGGTACAAACATCCCCATTCATGAATACCGGGTACTATCATAGACACAACCTCATGCACTACCAAGAGAATTCACAACAGGTTGACATCACAAACGGCAACCCTTACAAATGATAGACCATCTGGAAGACTTACGAATTTACAACACATTTAACCCACTTCCCAAGATGTAAACCCGAAGGACATATTCACTGAAGGCAATAGAAAAGAACTACCTTTGGATATTCTAAATCCATACCTCATTACATTACGTAATTCATTGTATTAAATAAACTAAACTTAAACACATCTTTTCCAATCAGGGAGAAATTAATACTAAATACTTAACTTCCCTACTTACATAATAATAGATAACCAGTTATTTCGACAATTCAAAATACATTGATTAAAAATGACTATTGCTTCTTCCTTTCCATATAACCAATTTAAAACATTTAACATGACTTATATTCATATTATTTACAACCAAAACTATGTTATTTAAAAAAAACAATATTTCACATTAAAACAATGACCATCTTAATATGATCATGTTTTTCCATTTTCGTAATTTAACTTGAATCATGCCCTTAATTGAATTATTATTTTAAAACAAATCAATTACATCCACTATAGCATATGATTTTAAAATTCCTCAATTCCATAAAAAACAAAACATGATATTAGTCAAATAGACCATAACATCATTTAATTCCCTATTTTAAATTATATACACAACCATTTTAATTTACTAAAACAAATATACATAATATTATATTATTATAAAATATAATATTAAATATATTAATACATATTATATTATTATAATATATATTAACATATTCATATTATAAATATAATAATATAAAATTATTATATTAATATTTTAATATGCATATATAATAAAAAACATTTTATTTTCAATAATTTTATAATATTACACTCAAGCCACGCGCCATACCAAAATCATGGGGCGGTTGTCTCAGCCCACGCACCCATGTTTTAGAGTAGGGGCGATCGCACGGTTTCCAAAGGTGATCGGGCGTTTGAATCAGGCAGTGGAGTTTTTGGCTGGACGGCGGTGTTTCATTCCATGGCGGCCGTAGGGCAGGTGGAGAAGGAACACCACATAGGGTGCAAGTGGAGGTGGTGTCGCCGGTTGCAGGCGGAGGCAAAGGGGTAGACGCCGGCAGAGCTAGCAGTGCCAGCCACCGACAGTGGTGGGGCGGCCTGCATAGCCCATGCGGGCTGCAGACAAAGGAGGTGGGGGAATGCGCTAGGCACGGTTCCCTCCACTCGCCTCCATGGGAGGTGCGGTGGGGGTTGAGCCCCCAACCCCCCAACTTTCTTTTTTAATTTTTTACAAGCCTGCGGATTTTTTTTTGGAAAACCGCACCCTTCAAGGAGTATTTTAAAAATTCTTTTAATAGCAAAACCCCTCAAAAAAAAATTTAAATAATATATATGTATAAAATACATATATATACATATATGAATACAGTTAAATCATTCCATTTTAAGATTTGCAACACAAATTGAGCAAATAATTTCCAAAACAATTATTTGCAGCCAAGAACACAAAGTTTTTCTTGAATTTTCCAACATAATAATCAACTACAAAACATATACAATCTAAAAATCTCAAAACAACCAATTTCTAAAACATGAACCTGATTCCCTGAGTTTGTGAGGAGATCCAGTTGATACTCAGCCTCCTACTTCAGCTCCACCGAATTTCACAACTCCAAGCCAAAACCCACAAAATCAAAACCATTCTTCCTCTCCTCCATTTTCAATTTTCCAAAAACTTCATAATCCAAATTGTGATCCAAAATCCAAACATAAGGATAAAACCCTAAAAAAATCAAACAACCCCCTCATAAATTCTTCAAAACAAAAAATGAAAAAATATCTAATTTCTTTAATTTTTGAATTTCAAACTTTCAAATTGACTTTTAAATTCATTTTCCTCAATTTTTCAATTCCTAATTTCCCAAATTGACCTTCATGCATTTTCCTTATTTTCAGATTCAACAAAATAACAATAACTTCAACATAAATAAATTAAATTCTTTCAACATCAAAAAATTTAATTAATTAATAAATAGATTTAATCCACGATTAAATTATTTATTAATTGAATTAAATTAATAACAAAATCAATTACCTTTCAACATAATTTCCGAACCAAATTAATCCACAACTTAAAAACATTAGGCTATTTAAATCACCCAATTTAACTTGCAATTAAATAACGAAGAGAGACACAACATCCAAAGCAACACAACCTGACAAACAACTGACGACATACAAGGACTAGGGTGACGACTTGGCACGAAAACCTAGCTACTATCTCCCAATCGAATATCATTGGGTATTGAACACGCTCCAACCTGTGAAACCAGGTGGAGTCGATGTCCTGTACCTATCAAACTGTAAATCAAGTAACAACAACATAAAATACACACCGTGAAGAGAAAATCACGGGATCGTAGGGTGCTCGCAAGCGAGTGATGCGATCCGTCCCCTTCACCAATATAGTATCACTGACTAACGAATCTAACATCATTAATATAATCAAAAGCATAAACATCATTAATTCAATTATCCACTATGCTAATCCAAAGCATGACATAATGATAACATCAGGATCAAATACCATCACACCAAAATATAACATGTGCATCACTTTATAGATAATGATTAAATAACAACAGAGTTCTAAGTCAAAGCCCCAACAGAAAATAAGGCCTAACCAAATAGAACACTATTCAATCAAAAGAGCAAAATGGAGGGGTCTTACACGATGAGCTTCCATATGAACATCCTTTGAGAAGATGCTAGATGTAGCATCTCTTGTCCTTTTGTAACTTCTACATCAATCACACCAGAAATACCAACCTTACATTATTTTCCTACTATCTCCAAAGAAAACCACATATTTCCCAATGTGGGAGGTTCAGTTAAGATTTTAGTCAAAACCTTATTTTTCACCCTAAAAGTTATAAAAAATTGCAATTATATAGCTTTCATCTTCAAATAGGAAATGCAGAAAAAATAGTATCTTGGTATGTTTGTTTCCATCCTTTAGAGTATTTTCTTAATCTATTCCTTATCAAGGTTGTCACAAAACCTTTTGGTGTTTGTGTAGGTTTCTATATGCCTTCTCTCAAGTTACTCACAGGCTGAAAAAGATGATACAAAACCAATACTATCCTCTTCTTTTGCAAACTATGTTGCAAATCCTCTATGCTTACTATCACATTTATATTAATAGCATTTCCCTTTCCTCAAAAGTGTTTATAGAGTGTGCCTTTTTATGATTCTAAGTCTAAAAGCAACCACGACAATGACCCTTTTTATTATGTGCTGCAATGGAACTATTTACTTCGACAAAACTACACACAAACAACCTAGCAAATTTTATCCTCAAATGAACATGTACACATGTATTTCCTTGTAGCATACTTGAGTAAATAAATGTGTTGATTTGTATGGATAAGAAGAATTATCTGCATACCTTGCTTTATCATTTGATGGATTCCTTATGCATATATCTCATTGCTTGAAAAATTATTTGCAATGTGGGGTGAAGCTTTGCAGTGTATTCTTCATAAGGGTAACTAGCTATATTCTCCTATCTCAAGTGAAATTCTTCTTCATGTAATGAAAGTTGAAATCTTCCACTAAGAAACTTCATGATGACTGCCACAAAAGTCACAACTGCCTCTTGTTTTATTCTCCATGTGAAAACATGGACTTCAAGGCTCCTTCAATAATTTTCACAAATTTTTGGGCCTCCATGATGTATCTATGCAACATGCCCTATTTTTTCTCAACCATCTCCATGCATTCCTTCAACACCAAAGAGACAAAAAACCTAAACAAATCTCTTTGTTGTATGGGGTAGTAAAAGTGAAACTTCTACTTCTTAGTCAAAGTTTAAATTTTCCTTTTTCTTAAAATCTCTACTACAAGCTTCTATGTGAGGCCTCCCCTTGCTTTATGAAACACTTCTAAAAAAATAATCATATCTTCAAAAAAATTTAACATCTTTGGGAACCTTTGAGGGGGTTTTTATTGCTTAAAATAATAATACCGTTAGCCTTGCATATGCATTGGGCATAGGAGTCAAGAATATTTGACACAAACCTAAAACCAGACTTCACAACAATTACTAACACCATAGAACCAACTAACTAAACATACAACTAACTATGCTTCAACACTTGGAGAAAAGACGAAATAATAATGTGCATCAATACTTATTGACTTGAATGAAACCTATCATATCCTAATATAACAAACAAGTCTTTCTCAAATGAAACCATTAACTGGTTCCTTTAAATAGATTCCCTTTCTCATGATTTTATAATATTTCACATGTTTATGATTGATCGAGATGAGATGGAGAAGTGAAAAATATTTGAGCAACTACTGCAACAACTCTTGGAGAATGAAAATACATCCACTTACCCTTTCATATTGGTCATGCAAAATACTATTTTGAAGTGGATAAGTAGGTTGAATGGTTTCTTCTTAACCTACAACTTCATGCTTGGGTGCAAGCATACCTTGTGGTAATTTGTGGTCTTTTATCCTTGCTCTATGTCTAATAGGACAATCTCTTGAAAGGTTAAAACTTGAGCTCTCATTTATGATTTCTTGCTTGCGGGTTGCACCTTCATCATCTTGCTTACTTGTGAAGACTATTTTTGTATTATGCTCTAGTTTTTTATGTTTTTCCTCTTCCATTAGTGTTGGATTGAAATCTACATTTGCAATGTATTCTTCATAGGGGTAGCTAGCTATATTCTCCTATCTCCAGTGAAATTCTTATTCATGTAATGAGATTTGAAATATTCTACTAAGAAACTTCATAATGACTACCAAAAAAGTCTCAAATTACTTTTATTTTATTCTCCATGTGCAAACATGGCCTTCAAGACTCCTTCAATAATTTTCAAAAATGTGTGGGCCTCCATGATGTATCTCTGCAATGTGCCCTACTTTTTTCTCAACCATCTCCATGCATTACTTTAGTGTCAAAGAGAAGAAAAAACCCAAATAAATCTCTTTGCTACATGGGGTAGTAAAAGTAAAACTTCTACTTCTTAGTCAAAGTTTTAATTTTCCTTTTACTTAAAATTTTCAATGCAAGCTTCTATGTGAGGCCTCCCCTTTCTTTATGAAACACTTCATAAAAAATAATCATATCTTCAAAAAGTATTTCTAAAAAAAAAAATGTTAACATCTTTGGTGACCTCTGAGGGGGTTTTGGTTTTTTAAACTAATAATACCATTAGCCTTGCATATCCATTGGGAATAGGAGCCAAGAATATTTGAGAAAAACCTAAAACCAGACTTGACAACATCTGCTAACACCATAAAACCAACTAAATAAACAATCAGCTAGCTATGCTTAAGCACTTGGAGAAAAGACAAATTAATAATGTGCATCAATACTTATTTACTTGAAGTAAACTTATCTTAACCTAATCTAACCAACAACAAGTCTTGTTCAAATGAAAATATTAACTATTTCCTTGAAATAAATTCCCTTTCTCATGAGTTTATAATATTTGACATGTTTATGACTAACCAAGACAAGATGGAGAAGTGAAAAATCTTTGAGAAACTACTACAACAACTCTTGGAATGAAAATGCATCCACTTGGCTCTTCATATTGGTCATGAAAACTACTATTTTGAAGTAGATAAGTAGGTTGAATTCTTTCTTCTTTAGTTGCAACTTCATGCTTGGGTGCAAGCATGACTTGTGGTACTTTGTAGACCTTTATCCTTGCTAGGTTTCTAATAGTACAACCTCTTGAAAGGTAAAAATTTGAGCTCTCATTTCTGATTTCTTTCTTGTGGGTCGTATCTTCATCATCTTGCTTACTTTTGAAGACTATTTTTGCATTATACTCCTATTGTTTATGATTTTCCTCTTCCATAGTGTTAGATTCACATCTATTTGAAAAAAATATCTCTAAATCATCCCAAAATATGTCTTCTTCAACTTCTTCCTTTCTTTTTGGTATTAGAGGACTAATTTTGAGTTCATAACAACTCTCCTTATTGTGTGTGTCAACTTCTCTATCTTGAAAAATAAGGTTTTCTTCATTTTCCTCCTCATGGGCCAACATATTCTCATGCTTATTCTCATCCTTTATCTGCTCCAAGACTTGTGATGATATTGGAATTTATATGCTATCTTCATCTTTTCTTGGTCAAAACTATGGATCAATATTGGGGACAAACTATCCTTGTAATTATATCAAATGGACTTAATATAATTGAATCAATCCTCAGGAATTTCATGGTGATTGCCTTAGTTTGTTCTTAAATGTTAATCCGGGGATCATAAACTTTAGAAAGGTGTAGCCACTATATACCTAAGGGATGAGAATAGTGATTTAAGTGGGGATGCAATGCAACCATTTACTTCAAAAATATTTAATTCAACTTATTATTCTTTGTTGTGATAGGAAGTTCATAGTGCAATAGGAAGTTCACAGTGCGGCATGAAGTTCACAATGTAACTAGAACAAAAAAGCTTAAAAAATAGTTTATGTAATTTTAATGATAAATGAATTATATAGATATTTGAATCTTTTATACTTTAGATAATGGTTGTATTCAACAGTGAATTGATCATACCATTGATGGAACTATACTAATTATGAATCAAATACATTAGAAAAATATCAAAGCATCCAACAGTTCAAAGGAAATTAAATCATGAATTAATCACACTATGTAATTCAATCCATTCAACATAAAACACATCACACAACATTTAAATTCCAACTAATTCAAAAACATAAAAAAATCACTGAGTGCCCCAAGAGTGGACCTTTTCTTTGGATCACAAGGTGAGTGGAAAGAAATCGACTACACTAACTCAATTTCATGAACAATTGATTCAATTCATTGCAGCTTGTTGCAAAAACAAAATATGCATATAGTCTATATGTTCCCTATAGACTAAACCATGACATATTTATATAAAAAATATCTTACTATTGTTGGCATATGGCTTCTAGTGTTGTCATTGATGGCAACCTAAGTCATTTATCTGGTCCACAGTTTAGTATTGGTCCATACTAGTAGACAAAATGAAGAGCTAGCTATTATCAGAAGTAAGAGTGGAGAATAGGGTAACCAATTAGAGTCAAATCTGTTGATTTGTATACTTCATTGGATTATCATTTTTGGTTGTGTATCTTAGAGAAAGGTATTTTATGTTCATACTATCTTATCCAAGAACTATCTGGGTGCACATTTACTAGTGTATGATCTAGGAGATCCGATGCATTGGATTTTTGGTTATCAGTGCTAGAAGGCCGACTTGGTGGATATAGTCATTGCAGATGTTTAAGGTGTAATTGGTTAAATTTTTTTGAGCTCAAACATGTCTACTTAGGTCCCTACTATGCTATGGCTGACTATGGATGGTGTGCATTAAGAATTAGTTGTGGATTTAGTTGAAAGTTGAAAAGTATTTTATGTTTTATAAAAGCCGACATATAAATGATCAAATCTTTAGTTGTGAATATATATAAGAGATCAGTTGTATCATTTTGAATATGGGAATGTGTGTGATGTGAATTATGATAGAGTGTGATGAAAAATTTGGAAGGATAGTGATGTGAATTCCTCTATGCATGGATTTGTGATGCAAAGAGTAGAACAGAGTAGAGCAGAGTAGAGTGAAATGCAAAATTAGACAAAAGGTCCAGAATCTGATCTATGAGCTTAATTGAAACTGTTACTAGGTATGAGTAGATGCTATTACTTCAGTTCAATCCTTTAGATGGTCTTAATCTAAATATTTTGTAAGGCAGTGAGCATTCCTATTTTGAGCAGTGAGCTCTAGGTAATGAGCCTGAATGCAAGTGCATTCCTTTTTGTAAAACTTATATTTGAGTACTTTTATGGATTGACCTCCACTATGGTTTTTCCCCTAACAGGGTTTCCATGAAAAAATCCTTGTGTTATGGTGTTTTGGATGATTATTTTGTGTATTTTCATCTTTCCTTTGGTTTAATGTTGAAATGGTTTAAATATCAGATTAATAAAGTTTAGATTTGTAGAACACTAATTCACCCCCCTCTCAATGTTCCCTTGATTCCAACAATTGGTATTCGAGCCTAGTTCCTCGAAATAAGTTTAGAAGCTCTAGGTGGATCTTGGAATGTAATGGACTCTGGTAGTCTTTAACAATAGCTTGTGATAGCACTTGATGATCTTGATCAGTCTAAAGTAGAAGTTAGGGAATTGAGAGTGAATCTTAAAGATGTTGAGAAATTCATTCAGACATTGAAAAATCAGATTGTTAAATTCAGGGAGAAGAGAAAGCATCTATGTGACTAGATTAAACAAAAATAGATTAGAAGCATGGATGATGTTCACCTGAATCAACCCTTGAAGGAAATAACTGAAGAATGTGAAAATATTGCTAGAGACAATGCTACCTTAAAACATGAGATGTAATCCATGGTGATGAAGCTGACTAAGGAGATTGAAGAAAGGGAGAAGAATGAGGAGAACCTTTCTCATTCCTTAAAAGAAAAATCTAGTGAATGCAGAAGAGTTAATGGAGAATTCATTTAGTCAGAGAGTGTACTACAACAATCCAGAAACAATGAAGAACTTGAAAAACTGATTGTTATTCTCATAGATGAACTTACTATTGCAAATGAATACAAGGAAAAGTTCAAGATTAGCTTAGTTAAGCTTGATGAGCTGACTCAAAGATAGAAGAACAAAAATGACAAGTGAGGCCTTAGATATGAGAAAGGAGAATGTTTTGGATATGGACAAATGAATTTTAGGCAAGAAAATATGATAATCAAAGCAAAAAGGCATCTGGTAAGAAAACCTAATGAAAAGAATTTTAATGGAAACTATTTTTCTTGCAATAAATTTTGTCATATGGCAGCTCAATGTAGAAGTAAAATGAAATCAAGAGATTCATCATTTTTTTGTCAATGTTTTAATTGCAAAAAGTTTGGCCATAAATCAATTGAATGTAGAAATGTGTCAAACTATGCTGTCAGTAGAAGGAATGTTGAATGTTATACCTGTGGAAGATTTGGGCATATTTCTAACCAATGCAGATTAAGAAGAAATCAATGGAATGATTGGTCTGGACAAGGAAATACTGTGTGCTACAATTGCAAAAAATATGGTCACATTGCAAGATTCAGCAAAAAACTAAAATGTGGATAGAAGAGGTCAGGTATACAAAGGCAAAAATACACATAAAGATGATAAAGAAAAAGGAAAAGTGACTATGGATGAAATAAGAGATCAAATGAAGAAGATGTGGGTAAGAAAGATCGATTCTGATGCAGGAAATAGTTCTGTATCGGAACCTACTTCCGGTAATTCCTCTGGAAATTGACTTCAGGCCATTGGCCTAGGGGGAGTTTTTCAAGAAAATCCTTTTTTTTTTGTTCGTAGCTGGTACTAGAATGTGAAAGGTTGTCAAAAAGGTGTATTAATGATCTATAGAGGCTTTAGAAAAAATTCACAAGGAAACTCAAAAAAAATCATAGGTCTGCAGAATAATTTTTCTCTCACTGTTTTAGAAAATAGGGTATCCTGAATACCTAGGTCAAAAGCATTTATTACATCAAAAGTTAGGTGTGAGATATTAAAAAAAGAAGTTGGAACCCTCATTTGTCACCTTGCATCAAAGGAGAGAAGAAGGAGAGCACTCGATAGCAGAATTTTGAAGGAGTGAAGATAATTCAGTGGTGAATCTCTAAATCCATCAGGTATTTCAGTTGTTTTTGGAATTTCCGTATAATTTGGTGTGCGGTTGATAGAAACGAAACATAAGAACAAAAGGAAAAGTGGAACAAATCAAAGGGAAAATCAATTTAGATGAATACAATAGTGAGAAGATTAGAGTCATAAGAAATTTGTTGTCACCTGATGAATTGAAATGGTTGAGAGAAGCCAAACAAAAGAATCTGGACATTTGGAATGAGTTTCCCTATTTTGAGAATGCAAAAATCGTTAAGTTCATTTTGAGCAGATTGAATGATGACACTCTGATTCTGGACAAACCCTACATCATTTCGAAGGAAGTAATTGGAAATATAAATGGATTATGCAAAATTGGGGATATACCAAGAAAGAAATCCATCCAAAATAAAGAATTCAAAACCCTAACCGGAGTTATTAGAGATAAAAGGGAACTAATAATCTTGACAATCAAAAACTTTGTGACAAGATACATTATGCATGGCATATCCTACAAAATTAGAGAAGGTTCCACTTTGGCAAGTGCGGTCTAAATTTCACACAAAATGATATTTGGAAGATTAGGACTTTGACCTTTGTGGATTGCTAAAAGATCAACAAATGGAGAATGTGCAATTAACAAAGATGATAGATTGCCCTTTCAGGTTTGGTACCTTGGTCATATGTCTAGTAATGTACTTTTTGAATTGCTTACTGATGAACAACGGTGTGATATGGAAAGTAAATGAATCAATGTGCAAACAAATCTACACACACTCTAAGAGTTCGACTAACTATGATCAAGAATTTGGAAATTTCTTTAAGAGTTTGCTAGGAAATTTTGGCTCAGTTGGTATTTCTCTTTTGGTAAGGGCACTTGAAGTTGGTTCCTCTTCTGGTGAGATGGAGAGAAATAAGAAAAGAGAAAAATAAAATGTTGTTTGTACTCCTCTGAAATGCAAGATTCTAAAAATTAAAGGAGAAGGAAAGGAACAAGAAATCATGGATATACCAGATGAGGAATCTGACAAAGAAACTAAGAACACATAGGGAAAAGAAGTGGAATCAACCAAACTAGAACAAGAAAAGGAAATGATAGAAGCAATTGAAGAAGAAGATGACTTGACAAAAGAGAAGCTACTACAACTTATTCATACGGAAGGAGGAATGCATAAAAATGCTAAATTATGGTCTATCAGGCCCTCAAATGATCAGGATATGATTTTAAGTGTACTAAATGCTCATGTTGTGCATAGCCAGGTCAAATTGGAGAGTTTTCAGAATATTCTGCCAAAAGAAATGATTGAATGCATTAAGGAAACTATGGACGTTGAGTCTCAATATAGGCAAGAAGAAGGAGAAGTAATCTTACATTTGAAGGAGCATTTTAGGCTATCACTTACCAGGTCGAAAAAGAAAATGAATGAATTGAGGCAATGCATAAGTTCAACAAATAACATCTATAACTATTGCATACGTTGGCCTCATACAATTGGAAAATACAAAGAAAATTTGGAATAAATTGAAACATAATTAAATGGGATTGGAAAAAGTTTTGATATGTTTTAGGATTAGGATGGAACAATCAAGAAAAGGATTCAAGAGTTACAATCTGAGCATGCAAAAGTTCAATTCACTAAAAACAAACTTGTGGACACTTTTTGGAAAGTAAAAGAACTAACTGAATGTAGACTGTAACGGATGATTGAGATACTGATGAAAGGAGAGAAACTAAAGGATACGATCACAATTATGGAATCCCTCATCAATATTTTCAACAAGACATTAATAATAACAACATCATCATAATCATTGGGATTGCAATAGAAGCTTGGAAGAAATTTCTTTCAGAGATGAAAGAAAATCACAAGATAATCTTCTAACTCAAGTAGCAGTTGTTCTTTTTTAAATTTTGAAAACAATTTTGAATCAAGAAGTTTTTGGTCATATTTCAAAAGGGGAGATTGAATAAGTGTTTTTCATTGATTTCAAAGGGGGAGAGAGAGCAGTGAAAACTACCTCATCAATCTCAAGGGGAGCTATGTTTTGAAATTTTGAAGTCTGGTAGCATACTCATATTGGCTTTGACACTTAGTCATTTTTCACTAAGTGTTGCCATCAATTCCAAAGGGGGAGATTGTTAGAATATAGCTTCTAGTGTTGTAATTTATGGAAACATAAGTCATTTATCCAATCCACAATTTAGTATTGGTCCATACCACTAGACATAATGAAGAGCTAGCTATTACTAGAAGTAAGAGTGGAGAACAGGGTATTTGATTACAATGAAATCTACCGATTTGTATACTTCACCAGATTATTATTTTTTATTGTGGATCTCAAAGAAAGGTATTTTTATGTTTGTACTATCCTATCCAAGAACTATTTGGGTTCACATTTACTAGTATATGATCTAGGAGATCCGGTGCATTGATTTTTTGGTTATTAGTGCTAGAAGGTCGACTTGGTGGATATAGTCGTTGTAGATGGTTAAGGTGTAATTGGTTTAAAAAATTTGAGCTCAAACATGTTTACTTAGGTCCCTACTATGCTATGGCCAACTATGGATGGTGCACATTAAGAATTAGTTGTGGATTCAGCTGATGGTTAAAAATTATTTTATGTTTTATAAAAGTTGACATATAAATGATCAAATCTTTGGTTGTGGATATATACATAAGAGATCGGTTGTATCATTTTGAATATGGGAATGTGTGTGATGTGAAATATGATATATTTTGATGTGAAATTCAGAAGGATAGTGATGTGAATTCACCTATGCATGGATTTGTGATGTGAAGAGCAAAACAAAGTAGAGAAGAGCAGAGTGAAGTGCACAATCAGACAGAAGGTCCAAAATCTGATCTATGAGATTAACTAAAACTGTAACTAGGCATGAGTAGATGCTATTACTTCATTTCAATCCTTCTGATGGTCTTAATATGAATATTTTTTAAGGTAACAAGCCTTCCTATTTTGAGTAGTTAGCTTTAGGCAGTTAACCTAAATGCAAGTGCATTCCTTTTTGTAAAACTTATATTTGAGTACTCAAATTATGGATTGACCTCCACCATGGCTTTTCCCCTAATAGGGTTTCCACACAAAAATCCTTGTGTTATGGTGTTATGGATGATTACTTTGTGCATTTTCATCTTTCCTTTGGTTTAATGTTGAAATGGTTTAAATATCAGATTAATAAAGTTTAGATTTGTAGAACACTGATTCATCCCCCCTCTCAATGTTCCCTTGAATCCAACAACTGTTACAGCCTCTGGCCACCACATCAAGTATTACACACTATAGTTATAAGAGGTTATATTTTTTTATGGCCTATGGCCAACAAACTAAATCTTAATAGTCTTTTAGTTTGGTTGCAGGCCACAAACCAAAACAATATAACATCATTGAAAAAATTTCAAAATATAATGCAAAAAATAGGAAATGAGTAGTTCCACAACACATCCAAATCCTCCTTTTCCTCTCCTCTTATCCCATGATCTTCAAGGATTACCTTCAACATGGTCTAGTCTTGTCGCAATCCATTAAGATTAGATTAATATCTCAAAACAAATTCACTTTGAAAGTAATCTTTCAGTCTTTAAAACAAATTAAATATTTCTCCATTCTCATAATAATTAATGGCAAGAAGACTTAGGAAAGGGTAATAAAATGAAACAAAAAGGTCATAGGATTTGGACATGTCTTTCACCCATCATTTTCCCCCTAGCTCAAGGATTTTGCATGTCCTCATGCAAATAATTAGTACAAAGAAGGTTTACTTGCAGGTAGTTGTTGTGTCATGCTAGTAATTCCCTGCACCATGCTAACATTTAAATCCTCCAATTTTTGCTCAAACTTTTGAAGAGGAATATGAGATTTTTCTACTTGACTCAATTCTATTTTAATTCTATCAATATCTTCCCTCTGATGTATATTGATTATGGAAATCTCTTGTAGTTGTGCCTTGAACTATTCATTTTCACCTTGAAGATACTTAATTATATGGCACAATTGTCCAAATAGAATAATGTGATCTTCATGTTCTTCTCTTGGGTTATCAGTATTAATAACAAAAATTACCTTCAAGGATTTTTCAAGACCAATAATCCTCTGTATTGATTGTTGTAGAGGACTATACTCTTCATTGTAGGTCACTTCTAGAATGTTTCCTTTTTCATGAGGGATTTCACCTCCTTCCTTGTATTCTTCCCTTGTTTTATGTTCGTCATTGCCCAAGGTTTGATCACTATATGCATTTTCATGTCTAGCAGGACTTTCTTTTCCCTCTTCATTATCTTCCTATGCTTTGTGCTCTTCCTAGTCCAGTGCCTCATCACCACATGCATCTTCTTGTTTAAAGCTGTTCAATTATTTTAGGGAATGACTTGTTATTTGTTCTTGTTCGACTTGATACTTCTTTTTATGTAATTTTTTACTATGGAGTTCTCTGCTCATCCTATATTTTCCTTGACCAAGGTTTGTAGCTACAATTTCTACATCAATCATTGATCAGGTCACCTCTACTAGTTTATCCAACCTAGTTGTAGTGGTAGATTTTACTTTTTCCTTCTTAATTGGGGTTTCCCATAATTCTTCTATGGGGTTGTATCACTAGTTATTGATTTGGTTTTCATCTTTTTAGAGATTTCACCGACAAGGGTTTCCTTTATTATCCTCTTTTATGGTGTTGTGAAATTTCACTATCCATTTTTCCCTTATTAGAAAAAGCATCCCATTATACAAGTGGATTTTCTAAATGTAGTGCATACATTACAATTAGCTTAATCAATCCATGGTGAGCAAGATAGTTTTCATGTCCATTACAAAATTGACTACATGACCATTGAAAAGAACAATGCAAAACCCAAGAAATATTAAATAGAACACCATTACACAAATGTAACATGAGTCAAAAGTGATGGGCATAAATATACATGTACCTTCCATCACAAGTGATATACTAAATCATAAATTTCATAACTTCATCCCATGGTGGAGGAAGATATTTTTGTTTGGTCCCTTGGCCCTGCACTAATTCTACAAATTCACCCCTCTATGAGAATTTCTTATGCGGAAACTTGAGGTCTATGACTCACATAGAACTAAAAGGAAAGAATAAGTAACTAGTTTGTGGAAGTCTAGTGACTATAGCAATGGTCTTCACTATTACTAAAAATTTCCATCCCCTAAAGGTGAATTTATTATTTTGAAACCCCATGGAAAACTCAAAAGCAACCTCATCATCAAAGCCACACAATTTTTTGAAATACGTTGTCTAGGAGGCCTACCTAAAAATTTGGTAGGCCTCTTCACTGGTTAGGAGCTCTTGCATGGAAATGGGTTCCCTCCTTGTATGATCTCCTACCATGGTTCTTAGGTGCGATAGGAACTTCCCTTTCAGTTTACACAATAGCTACAGTAGCAAAGATAGATATGAAGATGAAAAATAGTTAGCAAGGGTTGTGAATGTACGGTTTATGGAAGGTAGTAGGTAATGTAACTAGATGAGTTAGCCAATGAGGAATAATAATGGAAAATTTTACAGGATTGAATTTTTTCAATGAGGAGTAATAATGGAAAATATTATGAGATTAAAGTTGGTCAGTGAGGAGTAATAATGGAAAATATCACAAATATCACAAGATGAAATTTCATGTTCCCCCCCACTTAAGGATGAACCATCCTAGGAATTCCATGTCATCATTAATGAAAATAGATACTACTTAATAAGTTTAAAAATAAGGAAAGAATTATCCTTGGTACTAGTTACTATGACATGTGGTGTTGGCATGACTGCTAGAGAAGTGGAGTGTAGAACATAGTACAAGAACATGAGAAATGATGTCACGATGATAGCTGATGAGTGGAGAAATCCCATAGTAGATTAAAAAATATGGAGAAGTAAAATCTATCACAACTTTGTATGATTTGGAAGTAGACATGACTATAAAAGAGGTAAACTAACATATGTGGATAAGAGACAATGATCAACTGATGGATAGGTGGAAAATATCAACAAATAAAAGAGGACATCCAATGTACGAAGAAATAAGTACCTTGGCATGATAAGACAGAAAAGGAAAGTTGTTCAATAGAGTAATAATAAAGAAAGATGCCAAGGAGCTAGAGACTTCTATGTTCTCCCTAGCTTAATGATGAACCATCTTGGGCATGCCATGTCATCATTAATGAAAATTGATAATACTTAATAATTTTAAAAAGAAGGAAATAATTCTCCTTGGTAATAGTTACGATGAGACATGTGGTGCTGACGTGACCATTGGATAAGTGAAGTACATACCATAGTACAAGAGCATGGGAAATGATGTCATGATTAGAACTAGTGAGTCGAGAAATCACATAGAAGATTCACAAAGATGAAACAATAAAATCTATCACAACTCCATACGAGTTACAAATAGACATGATTGCAAAAGAGGTGAAATGAAAATAACATAGATAAGGAAACAATGGTTAGCTTACGGAGACAAGGAAAATATCAACAAAGAAAAGAGGACCTTTGATGCAGGTGGCAATAAGTACTCTGGCATGATAAGATAGAAAATAAAATTAATGCAATAGAGTAATAATAAAGAAAGATTCCAAGGAGCCAGAGATGTCTGAGGGAAAAAGTGGGACCCATAGGGAGCTAGCATTGATACCATAGAAACAAGTGAAAAACTAGGTGAGTGACACAAATGAAGTAGGCAACAAGAATAACATGAGTGTGGCAGTAAATGATAAAGCGTGGTGTACTATTTTGGTAGTGTTCCTCCTAAGACAAATACATCCATAGAGTCTATTGTGAAAAGGGAACTTGTGTGAGGAAAGGGAAATAACCAAACCTACACAAAATCACCCTTATAATGAGGTGAAGAGGAATGTGGTTCTAGAATAAGAGAAAAATGTACTTGACAATAGGAACTACAAAGCTAAGGTTCTTCTTTTTCTTCTTGCTCCCTTTCATTGTTAGATCTTTATAGCATTTTTTTGCATGATTTATTTCTTGGAAGTACCTAGAAGGTACTTGAAGAGGTGACACACACTCGATCAAGAATATGGAATTCTTTTGTCAAATTAGATATAAAATTTTCCTTTGAAATAGGTCACTTGTACAGTTTCAAGTTATGCCCATTAACAACAAGATTCATATGATTATAATCTATGGTGTGAAGCTTAACTACACCATTTTCATAGAAAACCTCAATCTCATAGGGCCCTAACCATCTAGTGTGGAAATTTCCTTTGAATTCATGAAACCTCTAGCCATACAATAGTGCCTAATTACCTAGTTGAAATGACAACTATTTGATGAAATGATCATGCCAAAATGCACATTGTTTCTGAACTACCTCTCCATAAAAAAGAGCTTGTTGTTGAAGTTCATCCAAGGAATTAAGTTTAGCAATATGTTCTTTCTGGGCATTAGTTAGACTCATTTCTAATTACAAAGTAGTTCATATATTCTTTATCTCAAACTTGATAGGAAGAACACATTTCTTACCATAAACTAGTTTGTATGGTGTAAGACTGGTGGTTTTTTTCCACATGGTGTTATACGCCCATACTACTTTTGGAAGTCTTGTTTCCCAATCCTTTTTGTGAAGGGCCACAGTATTTGTCAAAATATTCTTAAGCTATTGATTGGTTACTTCCACCTATCCATTTTCCTATGGGTGATATGGTGAGGACTTGTAGTGATGGATTTCATATTTGTGAACTAGAGCAACAATCAACTCAGACATAAACTAAGGTCCTTGATTGATAACAATCTCATGAGGCATGCCAAACCTAGTAAAAATTTAAGAATACAAAAAGTTAGTAACCTTAGTATCTCATGCATGTTTCAATGCCACAACCTCTACCCATTTAGTAACGTAATCAATATAAACTAATATATACTCCTTATTCTTTGATGGGGGGTTAATTGGACCCATAAATCTAAACCCCATTTTTTAAAGGGTTCAAGAGACAACTGGGGTTGTAGAGACATCTCATAAAAATGTGTGGGTCATGCCATACATTGGTATTTATCACAATGTTGCAAAAAAATTTAAAATCTTTATGAAGCATAGGCCAATAATATCTAGTAGTGAGGATCTTATTGGTAGTCCTCTGAGTGGAAAAATGACCTCTACATGGCTCTAAATGACATGCTTGAATTATATTGAAAACATTATCTTCAACTACACATCAGCACATGATTTTTTCAATTTCGATGCAAAAAATGGAGCCTATTAATCCATGTATATTAAGCACTTAGCCCCACATGTTTCTAATGATCTTGAGGAGAGAAGTGCAGGGACAACTTGCAAGTGATCAAGTAGTTTTCAATGTCTAAAAAACATGGAATCTTGACTGAAATTGAAAAAGATGCTCATTAGGGAAAACATCATCAATAGGCATAGGTTCACTCTCACACAACAACTTGGATAAAAAGTCATCAACCACATTTTGTTGATCAGGTTTATCAAGTATGGCTCTATAAAATTCTTGTAATAGAAGTAACCATATAATTACTCTTCTTGTAACTAATCGATTATTCATTAAAAACCTTATTGAAGAGTGATCTGTATGGAAAAATAATTTATAAATAGTTATATAATGTCAAAAAAAATTAATTTCATAAACAAGGAATTCCTTTTCAGTAACCATATAGTTCATTTTAGCACCTATAAATTTCTTACTAATATAATAAATAGAATAAAATATTGTGTCCTATTTTTTACGAAGGACAACTCTCATTGAAAACTCAAAAGAATCGGTATGAATATGAAAATGAAGTTCCTAGTTAGGTCCTCATAATACTGGTGTGGTCACAAGCTTCTCCTTAATAGTCTCGAAATCTTGTTGGCATTCCTACATACAAGAAAAAGTGTTATCTTTACTCAAAAAAATAAAAAGAGGTGAGGAAATTTTACTAAAGTTCTGAATAAAATGCCTATAACATCTTGTATGTCCTAAAAATCTATGAACATCCTTTTAACAAACAAGAATAGGAAAATATTGGATTATTCGCACCTTCTTTGGGTCAACCTGAATACCTTTAGCAAAAATATAGTGTTTGAGTACTATACCTTCCATCATCAAAATGTGACACTTTTCATGACTCAAAGAAAAATTAGTATCCTCACATGATTGTAAAAAATTCTCAAGATTATTGTTAGCTTCCTCAGGTATCACCATATAGAGTAAAATTTTCCACATAGACTTCAACACATTCATGAATCAAATCATCAAAAATACTAAACACTGCCCTTTGGAAATTAGTGGGGGAATTACATAGACCAAAAGGTAAAACATTATAAGAAAATGTCCCCCATGGATAGGTGAAGGTGGTCTTTTCTTTATCCTTTGATGCAATGCGAATTTGATTGTACCTATTGAATCCATCCAAGAAGGAGAATAATTTATTACCTGCAAGTGTATCCAAAACTTGGTCAATAAAAGGTAATGGGAAATGATCTTTCTTAGTAGCCTTGTTAAGGGCTCTATAATCAACACATAACCTCCATTTAACATTTTTCTTAGTAACTACCACCAAAGGGTAAACCCATTGACTATCAAAAATTGGATATATAAATCCCACATTCAATACTTTTGTAGTTCATCTTTCATAATTTCACATAAAATTGGGTTTAACCTTCTTTGGGGTTGTCTAAAAGGATGACTACTTTCCTCTATGTAAATGTGGTGTGTGCATGTACCTAGATGTATCCCATGCATATCTTGATACTCCCATGCAAATGCCTTTTTGTGAATTTTTAAAATGGAAATTAAATCTTTAATTTGTGAATCACTCAAATTTGGATTAATATTTAAAGTACATCATGGTAAGATTTCCATAGCTTGAGATTTTGCAAGAAATTATATAGCATGTGCTTATGAGGTGGATGGTGAAAAAGTGTCAGAAAGCATGAATGGACTATATACATATTTATGTGGAAGGGACTGATGTAATGCAATAAATGTTGCAATGATTGTGAATCACTTAATAGCGGAAAGTTCCCAAATGGACAGTTATCTATACAAGAAAGAAAAATAAATCTTTCTAAACCACCATATGACACATCGATTTTGAAAGAAATTGGAAAAAATTGTATCCTCTTATAATTCCTCCATATCAAGTGCTTGATCAATGGTTAGCATAGGAAAATATTCTTCTAAATCATTTTTAATCCACAAGGGATCTTCAGTCTCCAATAATGGCTACGTAGGTGGGTACATGGTCAATTGCTTCTTCTTCTCCCCATTATAAATAACCATATTACCTAACTGAAAATTGATATAAGCATATGTGGCATCCAACCGTGGTCTCCCTAGAATTAGGGGGTATCCCCCCAGCTTTATCTTGGGCTACAAGATCATGAAGTTAGTAGGGTATTCCAAAGAGTCGATAAAATAACAAAATATTCTATCATACCTTCAAGTTTGACTAGTGACTGATCTGTTATCTATAGGATTTTAGGTGTGGGCCTAAGTCGTTAAAGGCACAAATTTTCCTTAGTCTCATTGGTCATGATATTAATGGCAGCTCCTAAGTCAATTAATGTATTTATAATGACAATGTGACCAATTCGTACCTAAATCAAGTAGGACTTCTTGGGTTTGAATACTTGGGAATTGAAATATTTCCCAACATGAGGTGAGAAAGTTTCCCAATAACTTGAACTATCTTTGGGTCTCATTTCTTTGTCTGCTTTTGGGTACACAAGTCTCGAATTGTCTTAATATACACAAGGACATCCTTAATGGCCTACAAAAGAGTTAGGTTGTACACTAGGCCCTACATTAGGAGGTGTAAAAGGTTCATTCATCATTGGGGGCATAGTTTGTGGAGGCCAAGGCCTCCATGGGGCCATATAGTAAATAGTTTTTTCACTAAATTCTACATCTACTATGTTTGTTGGAAGAGGTCATAATGTAGTAGCCTTACTAGCATATTCTAAAGAATATTTTTTTGTTTTTCTATAAGTACATTCCTCATTACTATTTTTCTTACAATAATTAGTACATAATACAACAAATTATTTGTGTCCTCTTCTTGTTTCTTACATGTGTACAAGGTGTTTATTTTTTACCCATGTGACTTAGAAGATTAGTTTTGAGATCTTCTAGCAATGTACCTAGTTCTCTTTTTGTGATACTTGATGTTCCTCTAGAAGAGACATGCTTCCTAGTGTACCCTCTTACCGATTAGATGGACCTTGAGTAGTTCATACAAACATCACAAATATCATCAAATCTCAATTTGGAAATATCCTCACCCCCCATAAGGTTCAAAATATCCAAAGATTCATCCCTAATCCCCTTAAGAAAGAGAATTTTTATAGTATCATTATTCAATCCCATTTGGCTAGTCCTTTGAAGACTAAATAAGAATTTCTCAAGGTATTCTTCTAAGGTATCCTCTTTGCATTGCATTATGTGAAATATCTCATCTCTGATTTCATTTTTCTTGTAGTATTCTTGGTATTTCTCCAAGAACTTTGTCTTCATGTTATCCCAATTGTGAATAGTTTCTCATCTCGGGCCCATGAACCATCACAATGCTACATCCATCAAAGTAGTTGTAATTAATTTAAGTTTTTGTGAATCATTTTGATAATCATAACTATGACATAAAACATCAAATTTAGATAGAAACATGTCAGGATCTTCTATAGAAAGACCCCAAAATATAGGCAAGGAAGAATGAGGTATGTTCTTCATGGGGGCATCTTCCTCTAGATGGGAAATGAGAAATTCAAAGGTAACAAGATTTTTATTTGCCAATTCTCTTTCACCATTGTTTTTTTTGTTCTTGACCATGGTTTCGAATACCCAAGGGGTGTAAAAGGATCAAAAAAACTTGGGGTCTTTATGTATTAGAGGTTTACCACTTCAAAGTTTGTAAGAATCTCAAAATAATTTAGCAACCCTCTTAAATGAATCTTCAAGTGACTCTTTTTTGGGACTAGAAGGAGAATCAAAATTAGACTCGATAGTAGTGGACTCACTGACACATTTTTCAATATCAAATTCAACTAATTCCTTCTTGGATGGTATATTCACAATTAATAGCTTTAATTATTTTTGTGGGTTTTCTTGTTTTGAACTATTTCCTATATCTTTCTTAGAAAACCTTCCTTTTATATCTCTAATGTGATTCATGCATCTATATTATCTACAACAGAGCAAACCAAGGTTAATTACCTGGGTGAGGTTGAAAATCATGTGGAATTTCACCTTGGCATGTTGGTCGTAACTAAACTCACTAGATTGGTAGGCCTTTAACACCTTTCCTTGGTAACAAAACCAAAATGTTTGGACAAAACTATGGATCAATATTGGGGACAAACTATCCTTATAATTATATCAAATGGGCTTAATATAATTGAATCAATCCTTGGTAATTTTGTGTTGATTTCCTCAGTTTGTTCCTAAATATCAATCTAGGGATCATAAAATTTAGAAAGGTATAGTGGTTAAATACCTAAGGGCTGAGAATAATGAATTAAGTGGGGATGCAATGCATATAATTACTTCAAAAATACTTAGTTCAACTTTTGCTTGTTTATTGCGATAGGAAGTTCATAGTGCAAAAGGAAGTTCATAGCCTAAGAGGAAAAAAACAAATTTAAAAATAATCTATGTAATTTTAACAATAAATGAGCTACATTAAGTTTTTAATCTTTTATACTTTAGATAATAGATGCATTCAACAATGAATTGATCACACCATTGACAAAACTATATTAATAATAAATCAGCAGCATTAGACAAATATCAAAGCATACAACATTTTAAAGGGAATTAAATCATGAGTTGGTCACACTCTATAATTTAATCCATTCAACATAAAACACATCACACAACATATAAGTTCTAACTAATTCAAACACACAAAAACCTCACCAAGCATCTCGCAAGTGGGCCCTTCCTAGGATTCACAAGGTGAGTGGAAAGAAATCAACTAGACTAACTCAATGTCATAAAAAACTAATTCAATTCATTCCAAATTGTTACAAAAACAATAAAAAAATACGTATAGTCTATATTTCCCCTATAGACTAAACCATAAAATATTTATATACAAAATATTTTACCGTTACGAACTATGGCCAACAAACCAAATATTAATATTCTTTTAGTTTAGCTATAGGCCACAAACCAAAACAATATAACATAATTGAAATAGTTTCAAAATATAATGCAAAAAATAGGAAATGAGTAGTTTCCTAGCACATCCAACTCGCCCTTTGCATCTCCTCTTATCTCACAATCTTCAAGGATTACCTTCAATGTGGTCTAGTCCTATCACAAGCCATTCAAATTGGATTAATATCTCAACAATTGAACACTTTTAAGGCATTCTTTAATTCTTTAAAACATATTAAATATTTCTCCATTCTCATTATAATTAATGGCAAGAAGACTTAGGAAAGGGTAATAAAATGAAACAAAAAGGTCAGAGGATTTGGACATGTTTTTCACCCATCAATATTCATCAACAAAATAAGGAAGTCCATCAAATGACAACATTAAATCTTCATTTACATCACCTCTTTCTTGATTTTTGTCTTGATATCCCAAAAAACCATGCTCTTCAACCTATTGTCCTAGCTGATCATGTTCATCATCCTCTTGCTGCAAGTCTGATTTTTTATTTTGTGCATCATGTTCAAAGGTGTGAAAAACAAGAAACTCCTCCTATTCTTCCCAAAAAACCTCCTCTTCTTGTTCACTAAACCAGTTATCTTGGTAGACAATGGGATCATCTTTACAAAGACAAATAGTGACAAGACAAGAAGACTTATCTATAAAAGAATCTTGGGAAATTTGATGGGTACTTGGAAGAGTAATGGGCTCCTAATAAGATTGCTTCTGAGGAACAAAGAATTGAACTTGCATAGTAACAATTTCTTGCAAAGGATAAGACTCCTAAAACTTGGAATTTGAAACTCAAAAAAAGATTCAGGAGTCCTTTCTTGCTTGAAACTTGGAATGTAAGTAGTTGTTTGGTCTTATATCCTTTGAACATTGGCAAGAAATAACCTCATCTACTCTTGTTTTGAAACAACCTCTCTTGCAAGAGACTCTTCATATTTCTCCCTTTGATAAGCCATCTCCTATTGGTGTTGATAATATTGGTAAGCCAACTCCTTTTGCTGCAAATCAAATTCTTATTGAAGTATTAACATTGCCTCAATGTCACTAATCCCCATATTGTCAATATGTTGGGGATGGCTAGGAAGGTAACCATGATAGTTTGGCATAGAACCAACTTCTTGAGGCTGATTGAAAGGTTGCCAAGAAGATTGAGTAGGGGTGGGTGGGTGGTAAATATAATGAGTATGTTTATGAATTGATGTTAATGGGTTATTTGGATGAAACCAGTAGTATTTTCTATTTGGCATGGCTAATAGGAAGGCACATGAATAGAATTTTCATGGAATGGAATATGATAAAACTTGTCTTCAATAAAAGAAGACATTATGCAATATTCAAACTAGCTAGAAATTGTTGAAAGAATGAAGAAGGAGCCCTTTGAATGTGTTGTCATTGATGCCAACATTATTTGTTAAATTTTTTCTATAATCTGGTGAACAAAATGTATGTATCTTAATCTGGTATTTTGGTATGAAATAGCTCGTGCAACAAGATATTCTTAAGAGGTTACAATATGTTATTCCTTACTATCAAGTGTGTCTATGATAAAAAAAATTAGCTATTTTTGGGTAAACAAGTTGAAAGTTATAAGTGAGAATTTTGACATTTAGTCTTGGCTTATACAATGTAAATTGGTATGTGTAATCTGGTCTGCATTCCTCTAGTGATTGGAATCAGACTTATGAACTTTGGGAGATTTTTTACAAGTGTGATAACTCTATATACTCTAGATGGCACATGCATATATGATTAAATGGATTGTTAGTGTTGGTTAAATTGGCTTATTTTTGTGATTAGGTCTAATTATTGGCTAACCTAATACATGATATGTGTTGTGGAGATTAAGTGTGTATTGCGGTTGTTAGTAGGACATATTTTAGGTCCATGCCAACCTAAATAAAAAATTTCACATTTTTTTTGAGTATGAATCAAGTGTGCAGCTGACAAGGAGATTTTGAATTAATATAGGGCTACATCTAATTAGGCTGACCTAATTGATGTATGTAGATGTATTGGGTATATATGTAAGACATTTTTTAGAGTGTAATAATAAGGAAATGTGGATAGATGTGATATAATGTGAATGTGTGAATTTCGTATGTACATGATCATATCTATAAAATAAAGTTTATGAGTATTGAGCAATATTCAAAGCTTCAAAGGAATTAAATTTAGCAAAAGGATGGTGCATTTTGTATCAGTTCACATCTTAGATGTGTGTCCATTTATCTCTTTTTTCTATACTTCTTTTTGTGGTTGTGAGCCCTATTGGACAGTGTGTCCTGGCAATGAACCTCTGTAATATCTTATAATCAGCTATAATATATTGTGAGCTAATCCTCACCGTGCTTTTTCCCTTTTTGAGTTTTCCATGTAAAAATCTTGGTGTACATGTGTCATGTGATCTTGTGGTTATTTCATGCTTTCATTCATTATTGTAGTTAGATATGTTTTGATATTTAGATGGATTATGATTAAATGGTTTAATAGAATATTGATTCACCCCCTCTCAGTATTTTTGGTGTTCAACATAAATTCATATAAATTCTCAAAAAATCAAAATAATGAATTCTATTTTTTTCGTGAAAAATAAGTACATACTAGCACTAGTCATTTTGAAACTAGTAGATTTAACTTGGAGTTGCTAGGTATGTAAATATTTTTCCCCCAAAGGTAGAAGTTACTAAAATACACACCAAATATCATAAATGATAAGGAAGAGTTTGGAACTATGATAGTTCAAATAGTCCTATTGGGCATGCCAAAAAATATTTTCATGGAAGTGTGCACCCTTTGTTGAGTTGATTAAATCACTCAGCTACCTCATGAAACATGGGATGATCTCCTTGAGTGTGGGATAATATTGTGGAGATCAACCTATAGAGAGGGTTGGTTCCCTTGGTAACTTCACCTAATCTAACCTATCTATTGCCACTTGCTAGGAAAAGAGTGAAACGAAACATGAAATGAAACCTATGGCTAAAATGTGATGCACCAAATGGTTTTCAAACCTACACTATTGTTTGCACTCTTAATATGATCAACAATTTAAACTAGAACATACACAAATCAATATTTTGTATTTCTTACAAAAATGTTCCATAACAAGGTTTAGTATGTCAAAAATAATGTTTAGAAGGAGCTATGAGTGTTATCACAACTTAAACTTTGTTATTACCTAGTTAACACAAGCTATGAACTAAAAAATGCATACTTTCTACTCAAAAGAAAGGAGAATAGGGTAGAATTCAAGGGAAAGAAATCACCACAAGATTACATAAACTTTATTAAGATATTTGCATAATAAAATATCAATGAGAAGGTAAAATAGCTTAAATTTATTGATCAAAATAAGTATTACATAGTTGTAAAAGTATAAATTTGAGTTACAATTTTTCCCCAACTTGAAAGAACCTTCAAAGAGTTACAATATGATAGCTCAGAAAGAAAATAACTGGTGAAAAATTCTACCTAAGGCTTGCATTTATGTTCAACAACTTACAAGATAATAGGAACATGTGCCTGAGAAAGAAGACATTTGTTTGCATCAACTTTCTAGGTCAAAACTCTTTTGGTCGTCCAAAATAGTTTCCCCTACTTTGCAGCCACTTAAACTACAAAAATGTGTAGGAGTGATGAAAAACTCATGTCTTGACCTTTTCTACCATTAAGGCTCATCAAATAGCTCCTAGATACCCTCAAAAGGCTCAAAACTAAGTCAAACTACACTAAATTCTCTCCATTACTTTTGCAACTCCACAAACTACCCCTACATGCTTGCCATTGCTCATTACTTCCTAAACATATTCATAGGGCATGTGGATGAGGGTTTGAAACAATAAAATTCCTTAGGATTTTTCCATTTTTCTTATGTCTTAAATCCTTTGTCCTAATATCTGCTACACACTATCAGTTTAAGCTCTCAACTGTGTCTTCATTCCTACTTGATAGAACTTTTTTCCTTTTTCTAAATTTTTCATGACACATACATGTATCCAAACTTGTAAAATGATATTAAGGTTAAAATAGTACCATTACTCTACAATTGTATGTTTTCTTTATCTAGATTCAATGATTGTAGATGCTCCTTCATTTATCTATCCTTGATATTGGTAGAATTAGGAAATATTTTATCTTTCTAGACTATCCTTGTACAGTGACCTACCTTGTGATTAATGACTACCATATTACTAATTTTATGATATAAATCATGATGCTTTCTCTTTAGACCTTGAAGACTGTCCTTTTCTCTTCTAACTACCATAGTCTTTTGCTCAAGGTAACTATCCTTTGAGAATATCACTCTTGACTGTCATATATATTAATGTATGTGGAATCTATGGAAATGGGGGATAAGATGAATGATTATGTGTTATCACACACACTTTCAAAGTGATTCCACTCAAGGATAACCCTAGATATCTCAAGGAAAAAGAGAAAGAGATCTTGCAATAGGGTTGTCCTTGGGTTTGAATATGATCTAATGATGGGTTCACCACCAAGTTTAGACTTGGAAAAGACAATGAAATATAAGATGAGATGTAAAACCCTAGTTGAGTGCAAACTAACACCAACTAACCTACAAAAGTGAATGAAACAACACAGAAAGTTGCAAAATAGAATGTGTGCTCTTAGAAATCTGAAGAAGGTTGAATGGAGGTCTAAATCACTGGAAAATTACTTTCATTACTAATTGGGACTCATTCACAAAGTTTGGTGAATCAATCCTATTTCTGGGAAATTATGTGAGAACAGGGTTCAGACAAAAGGGTATTTGAATCTACAAAGTCCTAAAAATTGACTGGAACTGGAACTCATTCGCTAGAAGTGGAAAATCAATCTAGTTGGGTTTTTCTAGAGCTTCAAATGCTGATCCTAATCTTCTCTATCTACTCTATCCTTCCTGGGTGGTTTCCAAATCTGAATCTCTGATTTTCCACCTATAGATCTTCTCCAATGTTCTCCAAGGCTTGATGAAAACTTTGATAACTTTGAATGATTTGAAACTTTTCTCCAATATTTCGCCTTATGAAATCTATAACATAGCCCTACAAATCACACACAAAGGAGAGGGGAAAATGTTGTTAGGTTAGTGGATAGGGGTTTACCTTGGTCAAACCCCGTTTTGGAAATCAATCCTTGAAATGAAATCAAATATGAATTGAGAATGATGAATGAACAAAAGAAAATGTTCCAAATCACCAAACCATAGCAATAAGGTGTTGCAAATATGATTGAAATGGCTGCAATGGATGTGGTTCTTGAATCTTTTTTGATCACAATTGTTAACACATTAACAAACATGATAGATGAAATATTTGACATGATGATTAATGCTTGAATAATGATCTAAAATGCTTGATAACATACCCTTGAATGATCTTGAATGATCATGTGATTGCTTGAATGCTCTTTTTAACTCTCTTGAATGCTAGGTATGAATATGAGTGAAATAACCTTGTATTTATACTCAATTATGTAATAATTATTGAAATTAAAACACTACAAGACAACATTATATCTAGGAGAATAAATCCCCACTAGAAACTTGAATTAAATTTGATTTTGGGCCACACAAGACTCATTCGCCCAAGGTGGTGAATGAGTCCCATCATACATAATGTATGGGACCAAAAAAAATAGTTCTTAAAAAATGTGTGAAAACCAATTCGGGGCCAAAAGATCCAAGTGGGACCCATTCGACCAATGTGGTGAATGAGTCCTATATCCCAAAATATGGGCCACACAATCCAAAAACAATTGAATTATGATTGGTTAATGATTGGAGTTGGGATTATCCTTGGAAAGATGCAATAAATGGGGCTTGTGGATGCTAAATAGGGCCAATTAAAGCATAAGAAATCCAAATTATTAATGAAATCCTTATAAAAGTGTGAAAGTGTGTTACAACATTTTACAACACTCCAAATAAGACAAGATTAAGATTAATTTTGATTAAAATGAGATTTATTATGTTTAGTTCATTAATAAAACCTTAGAAAAGTGTGAAAGTGTGTTACAACACTTCACAACACTTTAGTAAGGTACCATTTAAATCCATTATTTCACAAGGTCCCAAGACCTAATGTGAATTTACCAACCCATTACAACACTAAATCAGGGCAACATTAAGCCTAACTCACAAGGAGGGCCCAAGCAAGCTAGAAAAAGTAGAAGGGATACTTTTTTAGTGACTCCATTTAGCCCCCACTTTAGTGAGAGGATGAACTTGCTTAAAAATAAAACTAAAGTAGAACAACACACATCAAGGGGGGTCCAAGTGTACCAATTATAGTAAAATGGGACAACAATAATCAAGAGGGGTGATCAAGCCCCCGGTATCAAGATCCCATGGTGAACCACCATAGGCACAAAAGAACACACATTAGAATGATATAATGAACAACAAAAAAGCACAAGAATTCATTGTCAAAGATGAAAGAGAGGAAAGGTGAAAACTAAAAGAGAGAATCAGATCAAGCTTTTACCATTTGTCCATTGTGATGTGGATTTGATCTAGGTTGTTTGTCTAAAAAAATCATACTCACTCTATGGAAACGGAACTCTTGGTTGTCCACTAGGTGAGAAGTCCAAAAAGGTGAGCAACATGCACTCATGGCTGGTATGCACTCACACACACACACAAGTGGCTATGGAGAAATTCATGCCTCGGTCGGGCTTCCCTCTCAAACCATACCAAAGTTATACCCCCTAATCTAACTTTAATAAGGTGCTACAAAAATTGACTTTCGAGCTTCATGAGACAAGAAAAACTTCATATGCTTGGATCTCATGAACAAACAGGATGGCTCCCTAGGAATGCAAGTTGTGTTATGCAAGGTGGCCATATAACTATAAATTCAAAATGCAAAGTAGGAAATGTCCGAAAGAGTCTTTCTTAGTTCATGTGAGGTATTTAACTTAGGGAACATTGTGCCTAATGTCTCCAAGATAGGACTAATGAAAGAATAGAAAATTTGCAACTTAGGGGATGCAATGTGTCACATCAAGCCACTAAGAGGAATGCAATATGCTAAGAGATATCACGCTCTTGAAGGAAATCACACCCAATATAATCCACAAAGCAAGAAGCACATTGTATGAAATAAGAAAACTACACCATGGACAATGAAAAAGAAGAGAAATGAAAAATAATAATGCCAATGCATGCCCCCCACTTTAAAGAAATTAATAAACACCATGTTGTGAGAAATTACTTTAAAGTAGAAAATGAAAAATACAAACAAGAAAAGAGAGCTAACCTAGAAAGCCCTATGTCGTCATATGTTTCCAAGTAAAGCCACATAATGCAAGAGAAAATAAGAGAGAGGGTTGACCCCAAAATGAAAACACCAAAAACATAAGGGATCTATGGATTTGGGGTCAATATGTTCTTGCTACAATGATTTTAGAGAGCTCAGAACTATCATCATCCCCCAAATACACATAGAACTAGAAGAATGACATAAAAAGAGCAAAAAAAAACAAAAACCTTTCGGGTTAACATGGAAGAGACATGAATGTCTCAATGCCTTGTGTCATCCCAAAAAGGAAAACACAAGAAAAAGATAAAGCTAAAGAAAAGGAAAATGATTTTGGGTCAACATGAAAGAGATACAAATGTCTCAATACTTGATGTCATCACCAAAAGGAAAACACAAGACATGAAAAAGATAAAGAGTGCAAAGTAAAATATTTATGACAAATAAGAATGAAGGTACAAATAGAGGAATATCACAAAGAGAGAGGTAACATCAAATAGAACATCACGGGGGATCACATTATGCACATGAAATCAAAAGAAAATTATAAAGAAGTAATGCAAAAGACTAGTCAAGCATAGGCAAGTCAAGCTATTATCAAGTAATCAACCTCTCAATCTTAGTCTATATAAGCGAAAGGTGAACAATGAACCAAGGGGACAACCAAAAATGCATTACTAGGACAAGGTTGTCTACCTCTTGCCCCCACATAGTGCGAGACAAGAATAAGCTGAGATAGGTGATGGGAAAGGTCATGTAATTGTAAGAATAGAATATTCTACAAAATTACATGACAAAGGTTTGGAGTAGATATGCTATGCAATCATTTGATATCAATCATTTCCATCAAAGTGAATGTTTTTCAATATTAACTTGAATGCACAACACTCATCAATACTATGTATGAGATTTTTGTGATATCGACAATGTGAAATTTTGCATCTTTAGGATACAACACTAGTTTTTTTTCATTGGTGGTAATGTTATTATTTCTTTTTTTAGAAGCATTTGTAGTTTTCTCTCACTTTCAGGTGGTAGACAAGGAAACTTTAGCTTTTGTAATTTGTAGGGCCTCTTGCACTTGCTAGATTCACCAACTTCTCAAATTGAATATTGGGGAGGAGGAATTGAGGTGATCCTCTCATCCTTGTGATTTTTATGAATCATTGGTTGTTCTTCATGAAGGAAATTCATACTAGGATGATGATCTAAGATAACCATACCATCAATATGAAGCCTTAGATATTATTTAGCACTTACATTGTGAGAGGGATCTTGATAGCCTAACCACTTTTGTGTTTTCATCAGTTGGTATGTGTCCTAGGAGTTGACAAATTTCATGTTCACTTGTTGTATCACATCCTTGTTTGCTCAAGATTGTGAATCCTTTTCCATATGTTTCCTCTAGATTGATGGGAGTATTTGTGACTTTTTTATCATAAAATGGTTGAGATTTTTCTTGTTTAGAGGAACTAGGTTCACCTATTGTAGGGAACTTAGGTTCAACATTTGTTTTTGGATGTAAATAACCAAACATCTCAAGAGGTGGTATCATAGTAGGGTTTGGTTGTTTCATGGATGGATAAAAGGATGCATTAGATTCAAGGTTATTAATACAACCATTTAGGAACCTATTCATGATGTCATCATCTTCTCCAATGATGTCAACATCATGAGGAGGACATGCGTTAGGAGTTGAGTGAGTAAGGTCAGTTTCATTAGGATCATGTCCAAAAGAACAACTTGACACATCCAATAAGGAATTTAAAGACATCCAGAGCTTGCAAACGCACATATCCATGATGAAAATTTTAGATTCTAAACTATCCAAGAATGTGAAATGCAATGTTCTAGAGGCAAATTTTAATTTTAGGAATGCACAAAATAAATTAAATTAAACTAGATGCAATGAATTGGATGAAACAAAAAATCCACAAATAGAAATGCAATGATAGCCAACAAAAATAGAACTTTGAATGCTAGAAAATGTAGTGAAAAATATGCAAAGAGACTGATTCGCCAAAGGTGGCGAATGAGTCCAAGTAATGATTTTTTTTTTAAATAAGAATTTTCAATTGAATTTTATGCTTTTTATGTTTTATGATCTATATCTGAGATGAAAATGCATATTTTTAATGTTTTTCAATGAAACTAAATGCAAAAATGCAAGCCAAATGAGCTTTCACTAATGCAAAGTTTGAAACCCTAGAATGCAAATTAACCAATGAAAATCCTAATGCAATGTTAATGCAAGCCAAATCTAGGATGACAATGCACTCCAAATCAGAAAATATGATGTTCTAAATGCAGGTTCACCAAAATGAAAGGTGGAAACTAGGATGCCTTCCCACCTTTAGGGTTGAGGACCTATAAGGGGAAATTTTCACTAAACTTTCACTCAAGAACAAACCCTTGATATTTCATTTAATGATGGGTTCACCACCAAATTTAGACTTGGAAAAGATAATGAAATGCGAGATGATATGTAAAACCCTACTTGAGTGCAAACTAACACCAAATAACCTAGAAAAGTGAAAGAAACAACACAAAAAATTACAAAACAGAATGTGTGCACATGGAAATCAACAGAAGGTTGAATGAAGGTCTAAATCACTAGAAAATTTTCTTTCATTGCTAACTAGGACTCATTCACCAAGCTAGGAGAATCAGTCCTATTTATAGGAAATTGTGTGGGAAGAGGTTTTGGACAAAAGGGTATCTGAATCTACAAATTCCTAAACATTTATTGGAACTGGGACTCATTCGCTAGAAGTGGAAAATCAGTTTAGTTGGTCTTTTATGCAACTTCAAAGGTTGATCTTGATCTTCTCTATCTGCTTTGTCCTTCCTGATTGGTTTCCAGATCTGAATCTCCAATTTTCCAGCTATAGATCTTCTCCAATATTCTCCAAGGCTTGATGACAACTTTGATAACTTTGAATGATTTGCAACTTTCCTCCAATATTTCTCCTTATGAAATCTGCAACCTAGCCCTGCAAATCACACACAAAGGAGAGGGAAATATGTTGTTGGGTTAGTGGATAGGGGGTTACCTTATTCAAACCTCTTTTTGGAAATCAATCCTTAAAATAAAATCAAATATGAATAGAGAATGATGAATGAAAAAAAAAAATTGCAACTCACCAAACCCTAGCAATAAGGTGCTACAAATATGCTTGAAATGGCTAAAATGGATGTGGTTCTTGAATATTGTTTGATTGATGTTGATCTTGAATGAAACACTTCCTTCAATCATAAACCCTAGATCACAATTGTTAACACAATAACAAACACATTGGATGAAATATTTGACATGATGATTGATGCTTGAAGAATTCTCTAAAATGCTTGATAATCTACCCTTGAATGCTCTTGTGAACTCTTTTGAATGCTAGGTATGAATATGAGTGATATAACCTTGTATTTATACTCAATTGTGTAAGAATTCCCTAAATTACAACACTACAAGCTAACATCAGATTTAGGAGAATAAAATTCTACCAAAAATTTGAATTAAATTTTATTTTGGGTCACATGAGACTCATTCTCCCAAGGTGGTGAATGAGTCCCATCATGCATAATGTAAGGGACCAAAAAATGAAAGTTCTTATAAATGTGTGAAAACCAATTCGAGGCCAAAAGATCCAGGTGGGACCCATTCGACCAATGTGGTGAATGAGTCCTAGATCCCCAAATATGGGCCACACAATCCAGAAACAACTGAATTGTGATTGGTTAATGATTGGTATTGGTATTACCCTTGAAAATATGCGATAAATGGGGATTGTGGATGCAAAATAGGACCAGTTAAAGCATAAGAAATCCAAATTATTAATTAAAACCTTAGAAAAGTGTGAAAGTGTGTTACAACACTTTACAACACTCTAAATAAGGAAAGATTAAGATAAATATTGATTAAAAAGAGATTTATTATGTTTAGTTCATTAATAAAACCTTAGAAAAGTGTGAAAGTGTGTCACAACACTTTAGAAAGGTATCATTTAAATCCATTAGTTCACAAGGGCCCAAGACCTAATGTGAATGTTTCAACCACATTACAACACTAAATCAAGGTAACATTAAGCCTAACTCACAAGGAGGGCCCAAGCAAGCCAAAACAAGTAGAAGAGATACTTTTTCAATGACTCCAGTATGCACAAAATCTATTCTTAGGATTATACTATTTATGTAATCTATCTTCTAGGTTGAAGATTTCAATTTTACTTGACTTTCCACCATTTATTCATTCTTCATGTAAATGTTTTTTCCTTCTACTAGACTATCATATTCTTTATTCAACTATCTTTATTCATTTATATATATATGTTGACTATGACCTCTATATGTCAATAGATGGAGTCATCATACCTCTCTACCTTCTAGCTATGTATCTTTCACTCATTTCTTAGCTACTTAGTCCCCTTTTTACTACATCATAATTGTTCACTTTCTTTTCATCTCATTGACTATTATTATTATCCTCTACTTATGCTCACTATTATGACAAAATTTTAAGTTACCTTTTCATTCGTGGCTATGTTCATTATGAACTTGTCTACTTCATGAAATGCTGACCACTACTCCTTTTAATATTCTTTGAAACTATGATCATATAAGCTTCATGTTGATTCATGCTTGAGACAAAGGAAAATATGGATTTTCTTCTTCATTAATAAAAAACAATCCTTTATGTGACTACCATACTTTCTATTATCCTTGTCTCTTTGAAAGACTATACCTTGAGAATTTACTTTTACCTATGAAATACTCTGTTGCTCATATAGTTGTGCCTCATCCTTCATGACATATCATTTTAACATGCCTAAGTGACTTTAGGACTATCACAAGAAATGAATGCTCTTAATACATTTTCATGCCCTTTCATGACCTATACTATGTGATATCCATCTTCATGGTAGTCATAAAGTTACATAAGTCATAAGTTATTGTATGAACATTCTCTAATTATTCACTCTACCTACTACCATTTGATTGTGATTTCAACATTATTGACCTCCAAACTTTTAAAGACCTCCCCTTCCTTAAATTACTACCCTCTTTGTAAATGAGTGTCACCTTATTCTATGATTATCCTTTCCATGGTCCCTATTGACTGACTATGTGAAGTAACATGTGTATATGCAATCCATGACCATATTGAAGCATTCATTGATGAAAATCCTAGTTCTCATAGTCATAAGGAGATCTTTAAAAGTATACAACCCATTAATATTGTTATTGAGGATAAACTAAAAAAATAAATACTTTACTGAAGACTTCACATTCATAAGTACCTATTACTACATACACAACCATAGCTCTTGAGAAACTAACTATCATAGACTTGAAAATCATAGGACATTAACTATGGTGAATGAATTTGACTATCAAGAACTTTATAATCATACTCACTATACTTAACTATTGATCACTACCCATTTTCTAATCTATCCTTTCCATATGCATATTTCCAAGCATAGTGACCCTTCATAGTTCCCTTGTGTTTGGACATTCATGATTCTTTTATTCCATTAGACTTAGTTTACTTTGAACTTTCTATAGACCATCTTAATTCCTTCCTAATGCATCAGGAAGTTGTTTCAAAATGATCTTGCACTTGCTCCTCCTATGAATCAATTGGTGGAGATTATCTTCCAAGTTCTTCTGAGCTTTAATTCAAACTTGTTGATGTACATCATATACCTTCTATCACATGTATCTCACTTCAATGTCTATATATGAAAACTTTCTCTTGTAATTTGTAACTATCTATTGGTCTTGAATGTTGTCTTAATGAATAAAATTCCTTCAAATATATTGTCCTTTGATGAAATGATGACAACAAGAACAATGAATTTGAAAAAACTATCCAATATATAGAAAGAGATAGCATTTCATAAGGTCATTGGCCATTTGTGACTGTAACTTTAGCATTTGGGATTGTGACTACCTTTGAAACCATTCATTGTGCATGTTCCTTCAAATTTTCTGGTATATTCTCTTGTGGGGTTTCCATTCTTTCCAATATAATCCATAAAAAGAGTAATAATGTATATTGTCATAAACACAACAATAACGGAAACAATGCCCTTGCATTGCAAATAATAGTGATATCCTAGAATGGCTTAGGGACCTTGGCCTTTGGATAGTCATAAAACTCAACAAAGACCTTCACTATCTTCATAAAATTATAATTTTCATAATATTGGAAGCATTTCAAAGAGATAAACCCTTCATTGATGAGGGTATCATATTTGCCATGGTGAAATTATTGTAATCTTGAAGAATATTATCCTTAGTTTCTCCTATGATGGTACTTTTTCATCTATCACTGATCCACTAGATTTTTTCCCTTTCATGACTAATATCACAACACTCTTTGGGACCTTATGCTCATTCATTCCTCACTATATTCACTCCTTGTGATGAAAAATCCTTCAAGGACTGATTGCATGCTTGAAGAATAGGAAAATTGGAAGCATATGAAAATATTTTGAATAACATTATCTAAATACTCTATGAATACACTCTCAAATAATATGTAAAATTTCAATATAACTATAGAATTCAACATTGCATAATCAATAAAGTCAATTTCTTTAAGCACGTAAAAAGAAGAGTGTAGTACTTATTAAAGACCTTCACTTGTAAGTAGCAATCTATAAGAACCTGTAAAATCTCCCTATCCTACTTTCCAAGTAAAGGATCTTCTCAAAGGCATATAGGCAATATTCTCCACTCATGATAATACAAAAATTGCTCAACAAGCTTCCATATGAACATCTTTTGAGAAGATACTAGATGTAGCATCTCTTGTGATTTTGTAACTTCTACATCAATCACACAAGCAATCCCAACCTTATAGTCTTTTCTTATTATCTCCAAAGAAAACCATTTATTTACCAAGGTGGGATGTTCACATAAGGTTTCTATCAAAACCTTATTTTTCACCTTGGAAGTTATAAAAACTTGCAATTCTTTAGATTTCATCTTCAAATAGGAAATGTATCAAAAATAGTATCTTGGTATGTTTTTTTCCATCCTCTAGAGAATTTTCTTAGTCTATTTCTTCCCAAGACTATCACAAAACCTTTTGGTGTTTGTGTAGGTTTCTATATTCCTTATCTCAAGTTACTCCCAAGTTGCAAAAGATGATACAAAACCAATACTGTCCTCTTCTTTTATAATCTATGTTGTAAATCCTCTATGCTAACTATCACATTCATATTAATAACATTTCCCTTTACTCAAAAGTGTATATAGGGTGTATCTTTTTATGATTCTAAGTCTAAAATCAATCATGATAATGACCCTTTTTTCTATGTGCTACAATGAAACTCTTTTACTTTGATGACACCACACACAAACAACCTGGCAGTCTTTATCCTCAAATGAACATGTATAAATGTCTTTCCATGCAACATACTTGATTAATAAATGTGTTGATTTTTTTAGGGATAAGGAGAGTTATCTACATACCTTGCTTTATCATTTCATGGATTCCTTATGCACATATCCCATTGTTTGAAAAAGTCTTTGCAATGTGGGGTGAAGCTCTACAATGTATTCTTCATAGGGATAGCTAGTTGTATTCTCCTATCTCCAGTGAAAGTCTTATTCATGCAATGAGAAATGAAATCTTCCACTAAGAAAATTCATGATGACAGCTACAAAAGTATCAACTGCCTCTTATTTTATTCTCCATGTGAAAACATGGCCTTCAAGACTCCAATGATTTTCACAAATATGTTTCCCTCCATGTTGTATCTCTGTAATTTTCCCTAATATTTCTCAACCATCTCCATGCATTACTTCAATGCCAAAGAGACAAAAACCCTAAACAAATCTCTTTGCTATGTGGGGTATTAAAAGTGAAACTTATACTTCTTAGTCAAAGTTTTACTTTTCCTTTTTCTTATAATTTTCAATGCAAGATTTTACATGAGTCCTCTAATTACTTTATGAAACACTTCTAAAAAATTATTCATATCCTCAAAAATTGTTTCTAAAACAAAGATGTTAACAATACCTCTTTTGCATCTTTCCTTGAAATGTCTTAAAGAAACCCCACAACATAATTTTTTGGGTTTTCAAGTTTCCTAACCTTCTCAAATGATCTCTTATTTGAATTTAAAATAGAATATTATCTACCCATACAATGTTATTTACTCAGGACACTTCTCTAAGAAAGTAAAATAGCAAACAGATAACTAGGGTACCATACTGGAAGGGGTACCTTGATTCTTTGGTCTCTTGTAAATTCTTCATCACCTATTGTCTCAAGAGTTCACATAAATTAATTTATTCACCTTTCTTCACCATCTAGTGAGCTATATGAATTGTGGTAGTAGAAACTAAATTATCTCTATTTCTCAAGAAAAATTGTACTTAATCATCATAGACGCATACTTCACCACTAGATCATTTATTTCATTGACCGTTAGGGCATGTTTATCAAAATTTTCTCTAGTGAGCTTCATTACCACATCATTCTTCATGGACTTCAATGTAGGAAGTATTCTAGTAGAGCACAAATCTGTAACCACCATAATAGCTTCATTTTTTATCATGTGCAACATGTCTAGCCACATGAACTTTTCATGAGTTCAGCTCAAAACATATTTAACCAACTCATACTCATATAAAAAATTAGGGAAATGATTCCACACATCCAATTTATTCTTCTTTAAGCTCTCATACTTTTGGTTTAATACAAATTCATCACTAGTAAAAATATTCACTCAATAATCCACCATCTTCCCATGATCATACTCTTCCATTTTAGTATGAATATAGATGCGCACATCCTCTATGTGCATTACACCATATGAAATCCTTGAAACTTATCCTTTAGGATTTGATTCCATAGATTTATATAGGTTCTTTTGAATTTAGGTATTGGCTGCTCCAAAGCATCAATAACTTGAGGAGTAAACATCTTGAATCTTGATAGAGCTAGGGTTTGAAAGAAAATGATAAATAGTTTGTAGAATCTATGTTAGTAGGGTTTCAAACAACAATTTGAAATCACTTAAAATCACATTTTCTCTACTCTCTACTTCAAATACTTGATCACAAGTGACTTTAACATATGTTAAATTACATTTAAATTATTTTTTTGTGACTTTAAAAGTATTGATTACAGCTAATAAAGTTAGGTAAAAAGAAGCTAGCAAATTTTCATTTTGTCATCACATGCACCTCCAATCACTCCACAAATCTTTGTAATAGGATGTTTCACACTAGAGATAGTACCAAAAGATCAACCATGTCAGTATAAACATGTACCAATCTGCTGAGGATATCATCACCACATCTTTGGCAAGGGCATTGAATGTTTTCTGTTAAATCTCCCCCTAACCCAAAGCTCTTCATCTATTTTCTAGAGGAAAGATTTGCACCAAGAGCTGGCATAGACTCACTCTTCACTTCACTCTCTTCCTTTTTCTTCTAGATTATGTTCATTTCCTTCTTCATCTCAACAAAATTAATCTTCTTCATTGGATTAGTCTTCTTCTATGAAACTGAGGGTTTCACATTTTTGTTTCTACAAAACTTAGCTATGTGTCTTGGCTTACTGTATTTGTAACATATGACACATTTTTTTTGAGAAAACTTACTTCTTTCCATTTTAGATCAACATTCAAAATATGTATGCCCAAAACCATTGCATGCATAATAATAACCATCGAAATATTGAAACATCATACCTATAGTGTAGAAAAATGTATCCCTTTTTACAAGTTCAAACTTAATTTGGAGATAATATTAAAATGGACTTAATTATGCCTTAATTTAGTGTTGTAATATGTATATTTACATATTCACATTAATTTAAGGGCTCCTTTAATTAATTGAGCTTAATTTTCCTTAATTGGGCCCTTTAATTCAAATCCAGGCTTAATTGATTGCATTTTCCAAAGAGGAAACTTGATATTCATTAATTCCTTAACATAACACTTTTCATTGAGAAATGTGTGTCCTAGGTGAGTGACCTAGGACCCATTCACCCATGGGATAATCATTCCTCACTTAGACCTAGGACCCTAATCTAAATTATGGTTTTGGTAGTATTTTAACATATTCAAATCCATATTCAGATATCGGCTTGTGATATTTGAATTTTGGGAAATTAATGTTCCATATCTATAAATACAAGGTTATTTCACTATGTTTCACCTAGAATTTTCAAGCTATCTCAAGAGTGATTTCAAGAGAAATTCAAGGCATTCGAGAGTAGATTTATTGAAGATTTATTGCAACAATCAAGATCCTATTATCATATCAAAGTCTTCTTGCATCATGCATATTATTGGAGCTAATATGATGATGTTGAGTTCATGATCCATTCAAGCATTCAAGGCATTATATCAAATCAAGTTTCAAGATCAAGATCCACATCCATTGAAGCCATTTCATGCAAGTTGCAAACCTACATTACAAGGTTCATTCAAGGGTTTGGTGATTTGTGACATTGAATTTGTTCATTCATTATTCCTTCCATGTTTTATTATTTCATTTTGGGTTTAATTACCAAAATGGGGTTTGACCAAGGAAAAATACCATTCACCAAAAAGAAAACATTTTCCCCTCTTGATTTGTGTTTGCAGATTTAAGTGGAAGGCATCTTGAAGAACAAAAATGAAGAAGTTGAAAAATTTGCAAAAGTTTTCATAAAAGTTGTCATCTCACAGAAGCTCATCTACATAATTTATTTTCAGCTTTCCTAATCCGAAACCTAGGCTAATTGAGATATTCAAATTAGTAGCAAAGACTCCCAAAAGTTTCAGAAAAATCCTAATCTAGGACCCATTCTCCCTAGGGTGAATGAGTCCCTATCCAGCTTCAGTAGAGCACTTTTAGTGATTGGTAAACATCATTCTTCCCTTCTCTGATTTGTGATCTGATTTTTGGTTCTACTTATTTTGAGTTTCATCTAGCCATTCCAAGTTGTAGATTGCATTTTATAGTTAGTTTGGTATTTCTAATATTTCTCCCCAAAGTGTTGTTTAATCAAGACACCCATCCTTACAAAAAAGGGAAATTTCGAGATTCACACTTTGACTTGATTCACCGAAGGGCCAATAGTCATTTAATTGTGTGGATCTCATTTCCTAATAAATAGTGGAAGAATCAGGTCACTAAGTTTTTCATCAATCCCATTTTTGTAACCCACCTAACCTTCCTTTTTCACCATTTCATTTTGGTGAACCTGAGTTTGATCATTGCACTTTTTTGATTTTGGAATCCATTTTCAACCTAGATCTAGATCTTGCATTCATTTTCATTTCATTTCTTTGAATTGAATCTCATTTAGGGTTGTTTAACTTCCATTAGTTTGCATTTAATTTAGTATTTTTAGGATTGCATCTTTGCATTCTTTAAATCTAAAAAATACAAAAAAAAATTATTCTACAAGTCATTTACATAGCATTGCATCATCATTCATTTATATTTGAAAATGAATCAAAATTTCACATCAAATTAGGTCTCCTAGTTTGTCATTTTGTCATAACTTGCATTTGCATTCAACCTTCATTACACAAAAAATTCAAACTATAACTCACTATTTTAATTTAGAATCTGGAAACCATAAGAATCAACTCAGAGAATTGTAAATTCAATTTAAAAAACCCTAATCTAGGACCCATTCGCCCGAGGGAAAATGAGTCCCTGATTAGGGTCATTTCTTGAATCTCAGGGCATTAAAATATTTTTTTCTACATTCCTTTTTGTTTTTTTCAGATTTTTATTTTAGTTTTTAGAAATTTTGTTACTTGGAATTGAACATATTAAGGTTCATTTGATAAATTTAGTGCATTTTTTGAATTCAAAATTTCATTTACAAGAAATCATTTTTAGGTTTTTATATAGCATAATCAAAAAATTATCTTGCTTAAATTTGAAAATATGCATTTCAATTCACTCTTTCAAAATAGACATGTGTATTATTAATCTATGGATGTCTTTAACATCTTTAATTGATGTTTCAAGTTGTGTTTTTGGAAATTATCTTAATGCAATTAAACCTAATCATGCTCAATCAACTCCTAGTGTATGTCCTCATGAAGCTAACATCATTGGAGAAGATGATGATAGCATGAAAAATTTCATAAATGACTATCTTAACAATATTGAGAACAATTCATCCTTTTACCCTTCCATGAAACAACCAACACCCCCTAAAATCCCAAAACTTTAGATTTTTATACTTTTACATCTTGAAATTGAATAATAAAACAACTCTAAATCTTGAAAAATGAGTAAACCTAGCTCCTCTAATCAAATTCATACCTATCCATCTTATGTTAACAAAGTGACCAACACACCCATCAAATTAGAAGATAATTATGGCCAAGGATTTAAAAATCTTAACTAAGCAAGGATGTGACATTACTAATGAGAATGAGATTCACAAACTCTTAGAACAAATCCCAATTGAAGAAACTAAAGGACTGGGATATCAAAATCCTTATCCATCCACATCTTCTAAGGATACAAATGTCCTCTTGCCTAATGATCAAGTAGTGCTTCACAAGGATTATAGGATTATCTTAGGTCCTCCACCTCAAAATCTACCTCAACCAACTAGTCAGTCAAACAAGAAACAAAATCCTTAAAAACTCAAGAAACTAAAATTTCCTTATCCCATGTTTGAAAATGAAAAGATCTTACACACACTTCTAATTCAAGAACTCATAACATTACCACCTATTAATGAGAATAACAAATATAAAGGAAAAATTACAAACATGTCTCACCGTCAATATCATAGAATTATTGGGAATAGTAGTGATGAGTTTCATGCTTTAAAAATAATCCTTTAGGAGTTTGATATCATAAAAATAATCCCTTAACGTATGTGTTTTTCTCCTTGGCATGTAATATTTGTAGGATCATAGCATACTCACTATTGCATGTTTAACATTCATTACAAATCATTTTTGCAAGGAGCCCATTCCCATCACCCATCTCGGCTCATCCTTGTCTTTCACTTAGTGGGGATAAGGGGTTAGATAGCCTTGTCCTAGTTTGGCACTTGGAGTTGTCCCATTATCTATTTATCTTCCTTTTGTATATACTGATCAAGACTAGGATGCAGATGACCTGCTATAGGTTGACTTGCATGTGTTTGGCTAGTCTTTTTTCTTTGTTTTATTTTTCATGTTCTTTGTGTGATTGCATATGTGTAATGTGATCTCCCCATACTATTTTTTTTAATTTATCTTTCTCTTCATTTGCATTCATTTTTATGTACCTATATTCTTCTTTATGTCGTAAACCTTTTATCTTTTTTTTTGTCTTGTGTTTTCCTTTTGGGGATGACTCAAGCCATCAAGACATTTAGGTCTCTTCCATGCTTACCCAAAATATTTTTATTTATCTTTTCTCTCTATGTGTTATTATCCATGTTCTATAAGTATTTGGGGAATGATGACATTTTCAAGCTCTATAACAACACTGTAGCAAAGATATACTAACTTGAATTTGTGGATCCCTTATGTGTTTGGGATTTCATTTTGGGAGAAACTCCTTCCTTTTTTTCATGATGTAGCTTCATTTAGAAACATATGAATTGGCATAGGGATTTATAAATAAGCTCTCATGTCTCCTTTCTTGTTAGCATTGAATATTGGCTACTTTAAAGTAAATTACTCACAACAATGGTGCTAGCAATTTCTTTAAAGTGGGGGCATACATTGGCATTAACTTTTGTATTCCTCACGTTTCATTGTGTGATTTTCTTTATTCTTGTGATGCATCCTTTTCTTGGTGGTTTCATTATGTTTGATGTCCTTTGAGAGTGTGATACTTTTTTTATCCTAGACATGTCCTCTCTTGGAGACATTAGGCATGATGCTCCCTAAGAAGAGACCTTACATGAATTAACCAAGATCCCTTTGAGCAAACCTTTATTTGCATTTTTTTCATAAGTGTTTAGCATAATACAACTTGTTAACCTTGTGAAGCCCAAAGTTATAGTTTTCATTTTGTGGTGCCCTATTGGAGTTATCTAAGGGATAGCTTTGGTATAGTTAGTATAGTGAGAGCCTATAGACCTAGCACAAATTTATCACTAAGCCACTTTTCTAGGGGCTCACCTAGTGGACAACCCAAGGTTACATTAGCTTAGAGTGAGTGTGCATTATTTTTCTCATAGTGGACATCGAGTTTCACTGGCAAACATGTTTGGAAAAAAACCGAGACGTGCTCCACATCGCATTGGATAGTTAAGGCTTGATCTTCCTTTCCTTTGGACAAACAACTATGGTGTGTTCCCTATTGTGTTGGATAGTCGAGGCTTGATATGCCTTCTTTGTTCTCAACTTTTCTTTCTAGTCTTTGATGTTGTATGATTCAATATCTTTGTTATTTCTACATACATATGTTTTCAATGTCTACTTTAATGTGAATTCTTGCTTGTGCTCATCCTCTCACTAAACTGGGGGCTAAATGTAGTGTAGAAAAATGTATACCTTTTACATTTACACACTTAGTTTGGAGATAATATTAAAATGGACTTAATTATGCCTTAATTTAGTGTTGTAATATGTATATTTACATATTCACATTAATTTTAGGGATCCTTTAATTAATTGAGCTTAATTTTCCTTAATTGGCCCCTTTAATTCAAATCCAAACCTAATTAATTACATTTTTTGAAGATGAAACCCAACATTCATTAATTCCTTAACATAATGTTCACTTCTCATTGAGCGATATGTGTCCTAGGTGAGTGACCTAGGAACCATTCACCCATGGGTGAATGGGTCCTCACTTAGACCTAGGACCCTAATTTAAATTATGTTTTTGGTGGTATTTTAATATATTTAAATCCATATTCAGATGTTGAATTGTGATATTTGAATTTTGGGAAATTAATGTTACATATCTATAAATACAAGGTTATTTCACTATGTTTCACCTAGAATTTTCAAGCTATCTCAAGAGTGATTTCAAGAGTATTTCAAGAGAAATTCAAGGAATTCAAGAGAATATTTATTGAAGATTTATTACAAAAATCAAGATCCTATTATCATATCAAATCCTTCTTGTATCATGCATGTTATTGAAGCTAATATGATGATGTTGAGTTCATGATCCATTCAAGCATTCAAGACATTATATCAAATCAAGTTTCAAGATCAAGATCTACATCCATTAAAGCCATTTCATGCAAGTTGTAGACCTACATTCCAAGGTTCATTCAAGGGTTTGGTGAGTTGTGACATTGCATTTGTTCATTCATCATTCCTTCCATGTTTTATTGTTTCAATTCAAGGTTTAATTACCAAAACAGGGTTTGAACAAGGTAAACCCCCATTCACCAAAAAAAAAACCTTTTTCCCTCTTGATTTGTGTTTGAAAATTTAGGTGGAAGATATCTTGAAGAAAAAAAATGAAGAATTTGACAACGTTGCAAAAGTTGTCATAAAATTTTGACATCTCACAAAAAATCATGTATAGAATTTATTTTTAGCTTTTCAAACCTAAAACCTGGGCTAATTGAGAGATTCAGATCAATAGCAGAGGCTCTTGAAAGTTGTAGACAAATCCTAACCTAGGACCCATTCACCCTAATGCGAATGAGTCCCTATTCAACTTCAACAAATCACTTTTGGTGACTGGTAAACATCATTCTTCCCTTCTCTAATATGTGATTTGATTTATGCTTCTGCTTATTTTGAGTTTCATCTAGCCATTCCAAGTTGTAGGTTGTATTTTGGAGTTATTTTTCCATTTTTTAATCTTTCTCCCCTATTTTTTTTAATTAGCACACCCGTCCTTGAAAAAAAAATAAAAAATCTAAAGATTCACACTTTTACTTGATTCACTTAAGGGTTTATAGTCATTTGATTGTGTGGATCTCATTTCCTAATGAATGATGGAAGAATTAGGTCCCTAAGTGGTTCATCAATCCCATTTTGGTAACCCAACTAACCTTTTTTTCTCCATTTCAATACCATTATTATAACCATTCATCATCTAACTTCTGCATTCACTCGCTTTATGACCAAATGTATTATATGTAAAAAATTGACTGAGAAAGGATTGAACATTATGATTCACTTTGTTTCTATACTCTAAAAATATATCCAAATTTATTGCAAGAATAACTGCAACCCTTAAAATATGAATACCTTCGTGTTGTTGGTTGTCTAATAAGAGACCTTTTGAAATATTTCTTCTAGTTTTGGACCTATTTGACATCGATCTTCTTATCATTCTTTTTTTCACCATTGTTTGGAGTATGATTTTACTTTGAAATTTCTCTTTTTTCAAACCCTAATCCTTCTTTATCTTAAGAAGCCTTCTAATTTAAAATCATATCATCAAATAGGATGGAGCTCTTCTTGAATCTTTTCTTTCTCTAAATTTGATCTCAAAGTTGCAATATATTGTTCAAGGTTTGAATATTCTTCAGATTTATCTTTCAATTTGGCATTCAGGCACTCTTCAAATATTTTTCCTTCTTCTACTTGGACTTTCAAACTAGTGATTGTTTCATTTGATTTCTTGAGCTGCTCATTTGTTTCCTTGAATCTTTCTTTAGCTTTCTTGAGTTGTTCCCTCAACTTCCTAATAAACTCATTTGCATTCTTAAGATTCCCTTTCAATTCGTTGTTCTCAGATTTTGCTTTATCTAGATCATCAAGAGCTTATTTGAGTTCTCCTTCCATATCAAATTCATATTCTTCTTTAGTAAAACCTTCACAAATAATCTCTTCCAGAGGAATAGGATTCTTCCTTGTAGTCATGTATTCAACCTTCAAGATCAATATTAGTAATCAAGTCAATAGAAAGAACCAAGCTCTGATATCAATTGTTGAACACCTAGAATATTAAGAGGGGGGGTGGATTAGTATTCACTAAAATTCATTAAATTCACTAAGTTAAACATGCATTAAAAGAATCTCATTAAACTTATCTGAATTATCATGATATGGTGAAAATTGCAGAAACATGCATCCAGGAAGTCTTCTTGTAGGACAATGCATTGCTCAAAAGCATACAACAGTATAGTTTCTAGAAGGGGGAAGCATATATAGGGGGAATCTTCCCAAGACATTATCTTCATCACAAGGTATGTTACAAAAACATTTACATAGAAATGAAATTGTCATTGGAATATGACACTCCCAATCATTTATATAGAGAACTTGTAAGGCATCATTGGGAAATTGGTGAAGAGATGGAGAATGATTCTAAAGAAAAATACCATGCATTGTCTTTTCTCCTTACACACCACTGTCATCAAGCAGAGAGTGATAACAAAAAAAAGACAAAACATAAGGAGGTTGTGGATACTGTAGAGTCACAAGCTAAAGAGGGAAAAAATCAAGAACATCACACCAAGCCTCACAAAGCTCTACTAGATATGAACATCATAGCAAAATCACATTCCACTCCGCCAGCACTGTAGTTCATGAAAAAAGGAGAAAAAGAGAGATCGTCAGTTGGAAATATTTGAAATAGTATAGATGTATACATAGTATGGGTACAATGGTTGTATTTGGATACATACAGTAGTATATAGGCTGCAAATGATATATCTTCAACTTATTTTATGTCTATATAGCTATTTTTTGTATTTAAACTTGTCAACATATAGATATTTGACACATATCATTGAATTTTTCCTATGCCACATGATGTAAATCTTGAAAGATCAAATAGCATGAACTATTGGCATAGTTGTATAAGTAAGTGTTAGATGTTATATTTCTAGTCATGAGAAATGAAATTTTGTAAACTCTTTATTATATTAATATAATATGTTGGCCAAAAGCCTTTTATTTTAAAAAAAAAGAACACCAAATTTACATGGAAAACCCTAGAAAGGGAAAAGCCATGGTGAGGATTAGCTCACAATATATTATAACCTGTTACAATGGAGATTAAAAAATGATGGACCCATTTTCCAAAAATGAAAAAAAGACTCACTATCAGTGGCTCACTACCCATAATAGAAAAATATAGAGGAAAGGGTGGGTCACTACCAAGATGAACTACTAATAATGCATTTGCAACATGCTAAAGATATAGTTTTGATTAAGCTTTGAAAATTGACTTAATACACTTCATACTTCACCACTATAACCTTTTAGAGTCCATATTACATTAGATCTTCATTCACATTTATTATTTTAACATCTCATGCATCACACACATTAAATCAATCTTCTATATATACTGAAAACATCCACAACATCAATTAGGTTGGCCTAATTAGATGAATCATGTAACACAATAACCTATTGGCCCAAAACTCCAATGCACACACTTTGTAGAATAAACCAAAACATGTACACAAAAAATATAGGTAAAAATGACCTATAATTACTCCCATAAATCTGCTCATTACATAATTTAACTTTGCACTACCCCAAAATCCTTAGGTCAGAACCACATAACAAAATTTGTGAAGCAATAATTGAATGAACCAACTGTTTATTCACAACTCAACATGTAGACCACCAAAACATTTTCTACTTGGAGCACACACACTTGTGATATCTATAAACACTTCCTCAAAACCATACAACATAATATTCATCAGTGGTGGAATGTTGAGCATTTCAATATGCACTTTGTACCAGTAACACCACCATTACAAAGTCAATACTCTGTCAACATTATCTTCAACTATAGGAGACATATAGCCTTGAAAATTTGGATCTAAACACCTTCAATACACATAATTGACACCTCAAAATTACATGACAAGATATTTCATAGTGGAGTAATGTGGACCATAAAACTAGTTTATTTTAACACTGAAATTGCACACTAAGACTTAGCTAATTATCCAAAATACTTGATCTTCTTCGGACCAACACTTCTACATTCCTATAGTGGATTTCCATCAATGAAAACACCATAAAAATCCAAACATTATCATGCTCATGTTTCCAATAGAGTTCCCAAAAACATTTTCCCCACGTACATCATTATGTTGTGGTATGGATGGTATTTATGTTTATTTATGTTTAGGTTTTATAGTTGTTGTAAAGATATAATAATTTATGCATAAACCTCCTCTCATGATTAATGTAGGAATTTTTTCCACTACTTAAGCTTCCTTATAGTTGGTAATGGAAATTTTGGAGAGTTTTTGTTGAGGTAGATATAAAAATATGGGTTGGAAATTGGAGGGGCACTGTAATGCCCCGCCAAGTAACCTTAAAGGAAGTTGCAATTAATATCTTAAGTGAACCAATTTTTTTTATATAAAGTGCATTTAACATACACATTCACTTACTAGTTAACAACCTCTAAGGCTACAAGGTTAGGATTACTTTAACCCACACATACATATTACATATAACCATAGCAGTATGAACTGTATGAAATAAATATCATACATCATAAGAACACCACATAACATAATAAGATAAACAACCAAGGTATAATCTCATAAACATTATCTTAATCCAATAGTTACATCACTCATTCTCAGAATGAGGCAATAGTACATAAGATTACAATTACAAAATTCCACCTCATAAACATAAGAGGGATAAAATAACTTATACAAGTTAAAATATTACAATACAAGAATAACACAAGAACTCGAGCCATCCATCTGGATGTCTCGCCACCAAGTACTGAAGATCGATGGGGACCCAACGGTTTTGGTGCATGTTCGACCCTACCAATGTGGTACCCGAAGGCCCACCCCCCATGCTAGGAGATAGTAACAAGGTAACATGGACAAAAATTCTACTACCTCTAACCAAAGGCAGACTCAAACTGACTCATATTGTTATAACCAACCAAAAGAATTAACAAGTACACCTCATTCACCATAAAAGTACAAATCAAGTACAAATCAAGTACAATACAAGTACAAATCAAATACAATACAAGTACAAATCAAGTACAACTCCAACATCACTGACATAGGTCACATTGCTTCCAGACATAAAGTAGATCAAGTATGTTCACATAACCATACATATAAAACAATTAACAATAGTTGTCCTAGATAGAGTGTCATCGCAAGGTTTGTCATGAGATCTCCTCTAGGCATTCTTCACAGGCTCTGGCACAAGTAATTGTGGTGGCCTCAACCAAATCCTGACACTCATACTCACTCATGCGAAATCAACTACCTCTCGCAAGAACAAGATAGTTGATCTTGCCATTCCAGGCCTTCTCACTCATCCCAAGTCTAAACAAACCCTTGTGTCTATGAGTGAGGATTAAATTATCTTGATTAATGTGAATGCATCCTAATCATCTAAGTACATAAATTTAATTATCACTTGATTAACTCACTTTTGAAGGTTACCCGGTTTACCACTTTGGGCTCTGGCCCCTAACAAAAGCCACTCTTCTAATGGACAACACACACCCAAACAATCCACCAAGGGAACCACAAGTGCATACCAACTAAACATCATAATCCACTACAACACAAGGAGGATACAAATAATAGAACTCACTTCAAACATCTTGGAGGCAACAAACACATAGTCCACTCCTTTCATAGGAGGCAACAAAAGATCTCACTCCAAACATTTTGGAGGCAACAACACATAGTCCACTCCTTTCACAAGAGGCAACAAGATAAAACCACATAACAAGGTCACTCCATACAAGGAGACACGGATCCCATAATCCGCTCCTAAATCAAAGAGGTACAAACATCCCCATTCGTGAAAACCGGGTAAAACTGAAAAGAAGCCATGCACTACCCAAGGAAAAACAACTGGATGGCATAAAGATTCAACAACCCTTATCCTCTAAGTTCTTCTGGAAGACTTATAATTTAGGACTAACACTAAATCCCAAAACCAACAATGCAACTTGACGACATAGCAACAAAAGCATTCAAGTTATTAATCAAATCTAATATTTGGATTTCCTAAATCCATACTCATTCAATAGGTAGTGTTGACAAAGTCAAAGACACGATAACTAGATCATCTAAAATAATCATAACCCCTATTTCCCCTTTCATTATTGGAAATCTAAAACAATTAAACTTACTTCCCTTTACTGAATACAGAGAATTAAATCCTTTAAGATAATCATGAAGAAAATACTACTTTTGGATATACTAAATCCATATCTCTTTCATAATCCAATCACAATGATTCAATTAATCTAAATAGAAATTAATTAAATAACATAATTGATTCCCTCATCAATAAAACAACTTCTTAATTTACTTTTAAATCGACACAAATCCATGCAAGTAAACTTTCTCCATTTCCTAACCAAATCTTACATCTCATTCAATTTTCTATTTAAAACATTCAATCACTTTAATATAATAACATATTGTTTCTCTATCCATTTTTCATATACACTAATCAATCTATTTTTAAATCTCTATTCAATAATACATTGCATGCATCTCATTAAAATAAAATACGATAATGAATTTTACATTGAATCTATATATATATGCTCCATATTAAATAGACACCATTAATATTCCATTCACAGTGACTAGATTACTCTATGGAATTAAATAAAACATAATAACTATTTGCCTTTTTCAATATAGTTAATTCCTAAATTTACTTCTAATGCAACCTAACACTATTGCAAACAATCTTTTCCAATTTTCTGTCCGGAGTCTATGTCTCATCAACTATCCATTTAAAAACATGCAATTTCATCAATGTATAAAAATATCTTTTGGCTTGTCTATTTGGCCATGCATTCATATTGTTTCTAATTAAATCTCATTAATTAAAACAAACATTTAAATATAAATATTTCTATAATTTTTCAATATATTTAAATATCTTTCTCTATACATTTTCTACACATACTAATTATTTCTTTTAGAACACTAATAATACCCAATTTGCAAATAGCAGAATAAAATAAGATAAAATATTATTTATTCTTTCAAATGGATATATGCCTTCAATATATACTAAATATAAATTAATATATTTAAATATATTTAATCATTAACATATCTTCTACTCTTTGCAGAATATCAAATTGTTTAATTCAAAATAAAATATCCCTTATCATTAATTTTCCAAAATATATATATATATATTTTTCCAATTAAATCAAATTAATAATTGGACCTTTTACACATGAATTTAAATTCCACAATTAAATTTTAAATTATGGATTCTTTAAATCAAATATTTAACTCCTTCAATTAAATTTTAACATATCATTTTAAAATAAACAATAATTTTCCCATACGTTTATAATTTTAATTCCACTAATCTAATATACAAATTTTATTTAAAATAATATAAATAAATATAATACTTTAATATTATAATAACAATACATAAAATATTAATATTTATAAATATCAATTTATTATTATTTTATTTTCAGAGCAGCCATGGGAAAATAACTTAACAATAGTCTCATGTTTCAAGCATAACTCAAAAGCTACAATCTGGGTATTTGCGATTTTTTTATAGGAATAATAAAATTTCATAATGCAAAAACCCTTTAAATTTCCTGACAACCCAGTTTGTGAAAGTGAAGTTATAGGCGATGCAACCAGACCATTTTACCATGAAAAATATAACTATACTGCAGATTTTAAAATCCGTTTTTTAATAATAAATAGAAGGTTTCATTTTCTAAAAACATTCTAACTGCATTATTCAATCTCTATGTTTGATTTCAATAACAACATAATCAATTTCCCCAAATAATTTAAATTCAACTGAGGTTTTCACAATTTTCACTCAAGAATTTTCACAAGCAAAGGCTGTAAATTTATTTAATTATTTCCTTCTAATATCAAATTTGTTTTTCTAAAACAGATTTAACAAACAAATCTTTAATCACTACTATTTAAAAAAAAACAATCAAGAACAATAAAATACAAAGAGGAAAACCTGGTACAAGAAGCTATAGGAAGAGATGAATTTCTGATGCAAGCCTCCTCCAATGAATCCAATCCAAAACCCAACGAATGCAAACAATCTTTCCTTCAATCAATTTTACAATCAAAACTTTCTTCAAACCCTTGTGCAAATTTTCCAAAATTTCTTCCCTGCTGTAAAAATGTATTTTTCTAAAAACTTTCTGCCCTAAAATTAAAACATGTATTCTTTATAAATCACAAATACCTAATACAACCCTAATTCACATTACATGCAAATTAGATATTTCAATTTCAATTTTTACAACCCTAATTCACATTAGATGCAGATTAGATATTTCAATTTCAATTTTAAATTTCAATTTCAAATTTCAATTTCAATTTTAATTTCAATTTCAATTTCACTTTTCGAAAACCCACTTTCAATTTAAAATGCAATTTCAAATAATAAATTAATTTCCAAAGTTGCAACCAATTTCCCAAATAAATATTTAATTACAATTTCTAATTTAATTCCCACACGTTGAAATTAAATTCCAAATTAAATTTTAATTCTTTTATTTCCTTTCATTCTCTTGTATCATGTTTAATTAAATAATTTAATTATTTAATAACTAAATTCAACCCCTTGGATTAAATTTAATTAATTAAATAAACTAAATATAATTAATTAATTTAAATATAAACTTTTATCCACATTGCATTATTTAAATTAAATAACCATCAACATGATTTAAATGCAATTATTCTAAATATCTATTTCCAAATCAATACTCTTTCAGAATTAAAGAACATCAAAGCAAGACAGACAATGACTCGACACACACAACTGACGACACACTAAGGCTAGGGTGTAAACTTGACATATGTTACCTAGCTACTATCTCCCGTTCAACTTAATCGTTGGATCGACACGCTCAAACCTGTGAAACCAGGTGGAGTCGATGTCATGTACCTGCAATCCTGCAACCAAATAAACAACATCATACAATATATCCAGCATATAATACACACCGTGAAGAAGAAATTACAGATTCGTAGGGCACTCGCAAGCGAGTGATGCGAAACCGTCCTCTTCACCAATACACTCATTGAAACTGACACTTCCATTATAATCCAGTAATCTCATAATAACATCTCATGTTAATTCTACAACATCATTAATCCATAATGCATGTGAAACAATAATCAGATAACTACATTCCACAATAGTAGTTGTCGCTCAATGGTAGCGATCAAAACATCATAACAAAATGTATCCAGTCCTAAAGTAATTGCAACCAAACATAGCATAAAGGAAATCGAACGAGAAGCAAAATGGAAGGGTATTACAGGCACCCTTCAATGTAGGTGGGTAGCATGTACCTTAAGAGCTTTATAATGATTATGCATACCATATGGATAAATTGAGAAACTTGGATGATTGTTTTATGGTGAAGAGAAAAGGATGGGGAGTGAGGTGAGAGAAGGGATGTTAAGGAGGTAAATATGACATGGTTAAAGGAAAGAGAATGGGGTGGATTTTTTGGATAATAAAGGGAAGGATTAAAAGAATGATGAAAATGAGACAAGAAAATGAGGTTTGGTGGAAAATTAGGTGATGAAGCTAATGTGAAAAGGGAAGTTGGGTATGAAGGAGAATTATGCATTGGAGGGGGCAATTCATGAGATGAGATGAATATGAATGTAGAGTGGGATCTATGAGAAGATTGGGGAATCTAGGTCCAAGGACAAGCTCTACTAGCCAATGCCATAAATTTCTTCTTTTTTCTTCATTCACAATCCACTTTGATACTTGTGGCTCTTTTTTGAGATGTCACATTGAGAAGATTCCAAAGTTCTAGGAATCTAGATAGGAGTGAAGTTCAAAGTGAAGTAAAAAAAATACAATAGGTCTAATTGATGAATTCCTTGGTAGATTTGATCACTGGTTAGAGAAGAGAGAGACTAGCATGCTAGATGATGTGCATGGTGTTGTGACTAATCAGACTGTGGTTAATTTTAATAAAGGTGTTATAAGGTGTGCACCCTTGGTCTCCTTGTGTTATGCAACACAACACTCAGGTTTGTGACATGTCTTAACCACCTCCCATGGATTCATTAACTCTAGCAGTTGTATCAGGCATTAATAGGTCGATCTTTTGGTGCAATGACAATCGTGTGTGCAACAAATGGTATCAAAGCCTAGGTCATGATTTTTAGCCCTTTTCTTGCACTAGGGGGGATGTTTCAAGGTGTGCACCCTTGGTATTCTTGTGTTATTCAATGTAGCACTTGATTTTGTGACATGTCTTAACTACCTCCCATGGATTCCTTAACTATAACAATTTTATCGGGCATTAATGTAGGTCAATCTTTTGGTGCAACAACAACTATCTTTTCAACAAATGGAATATATAGCACATGGATCCATATATATTTTTAGAAAATCCAAATATAATAGCTTCTTTGATACCTTTAAGAGCTTTGCATATTGATAATAGAGATTTTTCTAGCTTGTTGGTAATAGTTTGAGAGTGTGTAGAATTCTCAAGATAATTGAAGTGATTAAGTGATAGATATTATCTTTCCTTTCTTTATTTTTTCTAAAATTAATTCAAATAAAGGAATAAGGGTTGGATAACCATGCAAACAATATATATATCCATTCTCTTCCAAAGTGTTTTTCTTGATAGGGAGAATGAAAATTAAATGACTTATAGAATACAAATTGTTGGGGATGCTAATGCATTATATCAACATCTATGTGAAGTATTCCTATCTAAATAATTCAAACTTAGAAAACATCAAAATGCTAAGAAAAATAGGGATTACAAAAATATAATAGAAGAGATTATATTTTTTCATTAGACAATTCAAATTATTATATAAAATTGAGAATAAAATATAATGTGAAAGAATGGATAAAATTTTTCTATTTTTCAAGAGATAATTTCATATCCAACATTCAAATTTACTCATGTGATATTATAAATTTAGAGAGCTAGTAGTGTTAGTTTGAGTTCAAGAGCTTTGTTAGATTAGGAGTCTTAGAGGTGTCTAAACCAAATAGTTAAGTGTTAAATGAGTTTTAATTAGCTATCAAGTTTAGATCCAATTTTTTAGGATTTGAATATATTTCTTAATGTTATATAAAATGTAACATTCCTTTGTTAAATATATAATAATTCCTTTTCTTGGATAATATATTCAATTGTATGATATTTTTACTATTATTTTTTATAGTTTTTTTCTCTTAAATAAAAGTGGCTAGGGCATTATAAATTTTGTATTGATATTAAAAAATATTATATAGAAAAAATCCATAAGAGTAGGAGAAGCTAATAAATTATCCAAAAACTCCAGCATTACAATACCAACAGACTTAGTTTGTGCAACTTTTAGACAAGTTGGCAAGATCAAAAGGTGGTGAAAAAGGAAACATTCATGCGGATAATCTAGAGCATGTTTAAAAATATAATTGATTGAATTAAACCATTTAAAGTCTCACAATACAAAGCATCACCCATAGATGGGCACCAAGCATTAAGACATGCAAACAATTCAATTGGATTATCACCCACCAAGCCATACTTGCCATCAAACATAGAAATGAGAGTTGAGCATCATCATTTAGAAGTAAATTTTGATCAAGGAAGCCACCCATCGAAGATGTATCGAAGTTGAAGTTTTAGTCCTCAAAATCCATTGAGAGAGATAAGAAGGAAAAAATGGAAGGTTGGAGGTCGCTACTAGCAAGAAATTTTTACCATTTCTACATACCATAAAACATCCTTAAGATTAGAGGAAAATATAGAACCAACCTCATTCAAGAGCCAAGGTATTTTTAAAAATTCATTCCCAACAAGCAACCAAATGATAGTAGATTCAACTTGAAAAAATTGAAATGAAAAAGCACAACTAATCTTTTCCCTTGAGAAAGGGTGATTATCCCTTAACTCCTAATGGTGGAAAGGAAGGAAAAACTCTAAATTGTGAATCCATTATATATCATAGTTAGAGATACAAGAAAGTGAATAACCCAACCCCAATAAATAAAAAGAACCAAATAAAAAATGAATCACTTTTAATCTGTAAGAGGTCATATAGAGAGAAGCATGAACTGAAAGATGATTCACATAAAAGAAATATATTCAAATATTTAAGAAAGTACTTTATAAAATAATATTCCAAAAAAAATTCATAATCCTATCTCAATACAATTTTACTAAGGAATTTAATTTGTTACACATTAAAGTTGATAATGACCTTGTAAAGTATGTCAAACAAAGTAACATATCTCCACCCAAAAATTGAATACATTTATATTTCTTTAAAAATGAACTTAAAATCAATCCTTAGCCATTGAGAAAAGAACTCATTCAAGTTCCTAGAAGAAAGGAATTATTCTATGAATTTTTTGTCATTAAATATTCTTCAAGGGTTCAATTTTGAATGGTATAATTAAGTCCATATTTGACTTTTTTATTAGTTTAATCATCTTTTAAAAAGTTCTAAAATTGAGAGTAATGGAAGCTTTTTAATCCCAATTGAAATAATAAGTGCACACAATCATCAAAGTTTTAGATTGATAATATTTTTTCTTCTTCTTTTTTATGTTTTTGATTAGAGGTAAAAAATGGGTTTTGAAGGGGCCCAAAACCCTTCACAAAAAATGATAGTTGAAGCAAAAGATAACTACAAAAAGCATGAAGTAGCCAAAAAACAACACGCCATTAGTGCATCATAAGCCAAAAAGGAGGCACAAAAGTAACACCACTACATCTTCTTTAGGATATCAGCAACCTCCATGTCACACGCCATAGCCTTCTAACCATCATCCATAACTTTAGACGAATCCACAGTAGGAGCCCCAACCTACACCTTAGTCTTATTCCCCATTATGGCCCCAGGCCCACCCACATTCACCTCACTAATCAAAACATTCTACCCCCCACTAGCCTTCTCCACAAAAACCTCTTCCTCCATAAGCCTACCACCAACACCAATATCCTCTCTAGGAGCAGTTCCCTTGTGCTTTTTGACCATTTCAAAAGGATTTGAAATTCCAATAGACTCAAGCTTCACAACAGATTTTATCCCCTCCCCACCCTTCTCCAATTTAGCATACATTTTCTCCATTTGGTCATCAAGGGTGAGGATTCTTTCCTCAAGGTTTTGTTTCATCTTCAGAGTTTCATCAACCACTATCTTCAAAGAGTCAAACAATTAATCAATCGGGTCTTGTATAGAAGACTCACCAAATTTGCTCATCACATCGTGAACTCTAATATTGGTCATGTTAAGTTAATGAAACATCCATTTAAAGAATTTGAACAAAGAAATTGTGCCCTCCCTGACCAACCCAAGAACATCAGGAATATCTTCACGATCAAAATTAAAATCACCCTTACCCTCAGCATCATCCTCCTGAGAGGAGCTTACCTTGTCCTGGTTAATTTTGACATCCTTACCCTTACCACTATAAATGAGAAATTTAATTTTACAAATAGAGTCCACAATCTCCTCAACAACTAACCTCCTTTTCTACTTATTTTCAAGTTCTCTCTTCTACATTTCAAGGTCCATGCTCAGGGAATCCACAACACCCTGCCCATGATCTACCTTCAAGGCAGAGGTAGCTTGCATCTCCTATAGTTGGAAAGTAGACCTAGTAGTAATTTTCTTGTTACTACCCACCTCTGAACCGTTCTTCAGCTGGGAATCCAAACTAGGGGCTGGTGAGGAAGTCTCCCCAGAAAATTCATTATTTTCCTTCAAGCTCAAAGTTAGCTTTTCAACAACTTTGTCTTTGTTGCATGTCTCATATCCCTTCTTCTTCAAGCTCAAAACCCCTTTCCCAAACTTACCCACATCATAGGGTTGTGAGACCACTTCCATTGATGCTTGAGAATTTAGGGAATAATTTGCGTCCTCCTTAGAATCTAACTCCTCCTCTAGGACAATTTTCCTCTTTTTCCCTTTCTTACTAATTAGCTCCTCATCAAAGGAAGTTTCATACTCCACCGCTGATTTCAATTGCTTACCCTTGGGAGTAGCAATTAGTTTAGACACCAAAAAAGATTTAGCATACTCAAAAATTAACATAATAAGCCCCACGTGCAACACCAATTCTTAGGGTTCTTTTTGTGGTCCTTTTCGGGGAAATAAATTATCTTTTTATGGAGAAAATGATTAATAAGAACAAACTGATAGGCATTTACCACAAAGAAGTGATGCTCGAGGGTAATGCATCTCATGAGCTCCTTCACAATGTCCCCCCAGAGCGCTTTAAGTGAGCTACATTGGTACTCGCCGCTCTTAGCCATCTTCAAGTCTTGTTCTTCAGACCCTTTGAAAAATATCAGCATCACAACCCTTGACTCCTTTTTGTTTCTATACACCTTCTTGCCATAAGTAGAAAGCCTTGTTATATTTTCAATAAAGTCTTCATTAACATCAAACTCTGTTCCACCAAGTTTCAAAACTCGATTGTTCTAGGCTTTAGCAAACTGAGTCGTATCATGCGAGTTGTTACCTTGCAATCTTTCCAAATAAGGAGTGAGCCTACCCTTCTCTAAAATACACCACACCTCCTTCTTTCTCTTCACAGAATAATAGGAAAAAGGTCTCGCATGATTCCTATCTCCTCCCATGGCTCAAAAAATTGTAGAGCTGAAAATTTTGAGAACCTTGCAAGCTATGAGGAGAAACTTCACGAATGAAAGCCCAAAATTGCCCATAATCCATGTGGCAATGGAAATATGGTAGGGGAAAATAATGAACCTAGAACTTCGACCCATACATAAATCCAATAAGGTACCATAAGCATGATGAGGATCTACCATGCCATCACTCCACATAATGACAAGCCACGTGATACTAGTCATGCAAGCTCCGAGCCATAACAAATCATCAACCACGCTTGCAGTTTTGAAAATCATGATTTGCACATGCAATAGCCTCCATAGGGAGGGGGTTTCTCACACCCCACTCCCTATTACCCCTTACACCAAGGTTAGAAAATACATCTACTAAACCATTACCTTCTTTGAAAACATGAGATATATAGTACTCATCAAAGGAATTAATAATTTCGATAGCATCCAATATCATAGGTTCATTACTCCATGATGGGGGGGAATGTTTTTTTAAATTATTAATAATGTTGAGAGAGTCCCCCACAAGCCATGTCTTCCTATAACCTTTCAATTGAGCCATCTTTAGGCCATTATAGGCTGCAACCGCATTCTTTTTTATGTTTAATAAACTAAAAAAATAATTTTAATTTTTATGTCTATTTGTGATGTAATTCAATTGAGAGCAGAATTCAATTCTTTTTCTTTTGTAAATTTAAATTTATGAATTACTTTTATGATAGTAATTACTAAATTTTAGAGATTTATTGGAGGATTTAGGCATAATTTATTTTCTTTTATTTCTTCTTATTTGACAATATACCCTCCTACTATAGCTTCTAAGGAATTTTTTTAGTGAGAGATGATACACTCCACTAACCAATCTAGTTGAATCCATTTCATTTTTTTGGATTCAAAAACCAAATAGAGTTGGGAACTTGAATGTTGTATCTATGTTCAAGCCCTCTTCTTTGAAAATGAAAACCTTAAAGTTGGCATTGTCACCTCGAAATTTCTACACTTCGAAATTTGTTGAAATAATAAAGGTTGTATATGCCACTTCAAAATTTATGGACAATAATGTCATAAAGTAGGTTAGGTGGTTAATTTAGGTATGCTAGGAGAAAGAAAAATATAGTGATGTTTTGTTAGAAAATAATTTTATAGCTCCCCTATATATATGTAGAAAATTCCCATAGATATTACATGTCTTGACAAAAATTCAATATAGGAAATATGTTCATCTCCATAGCTCCATAGCTAAATAAATAAAACAACTAGTGAATAACTTTTATCTTATCATTTATTCCTTGTCCATTAATTATTTTATAATTAATGTGATTATTTGGTTTTCAAGGTGAGAGTTCTAAGTTATTAGTCTAGTTTAAGAGCCTTTGAGGTTTTAAAATAAAAATAAAGGGTTTCATTAAGAGAGAATTTTACTACAATTAGATTCAAGTGGGTAAATTTATTGATTGCTAGATTTATATAGATCTTGATGGTGTTTCTTGTGACTTAGGAATGACATTATGGGCTTTTATAGAAGAAAATAAAATCTTAGAACTGTGTTCTTGATTAAGAGGTAGCTTGAGAATTAAAAGATACAAGACATGGCTCATACTATTGTTCACAATAGAGAAAAATATGGAAGTCTTTTGGATGTGGAAAAGAAATTAAATACGCAAATGTGAAGGAACAAATACGAAGGGACCAATGTGAATGGACCAAATTAAATATGAGAGTTTATTATAGTAGAGATTAAATATACAAATGTTAAGGAAAAAATTAAGATTTAAATTTTTTATACTAACACTCTTGAGAATTGGGATAATATGATTAAGGTTTAGAGACTAAAATTATTCCACATCAGCTATAGCATAGAAATGTTGTAGAAAATTTATTGAAAACACAATAAGATTGAGATGTAGTGATTAGCTATAGATAACTAGAACAAGTATTTATTTTAATGAAGTTAGGGATAAATAAATCTTTTTATACTAAAATAAACCAAATGTTGGCATATGGCTTCTAGATTTTGTTGGCATATGGCTTCTAGTGTTGTCATTGATGGCAACCTAAGTCATTGATCCAGTCCACACTTCAATATTTGTTCATACCAGGAGACGGAATGAAGAATAGGGTATCCGACTAAAGTTGAATCTACTTGCATTACCATTTTATTAGTTCGAGTTATGGATCTCAGGGAAGGTCGTTGGACATTTGGAATATCTTACTCTCAATTTTTGTGTCATCACATCAAATGGTGTACAAGTTAGGAGATCTGGTTTATTGATTTTATGTTTAATAGTGCTAGAAGGCTGACTAAGTGAATGTGGCGTGTTGCAAATGTTTGAGGTGAAATTTTTTTAAGTATTTTCAGGTTTGAGGATTTTGTTTTGGGTCCTCACTATGCTATGGCTGACTTTGGATGGTGCACATTAAGAATTAATTGTGGATTTAGCCAATGGTTGGAAAATATTTTATGTTTTATTAAATCCGACATATGGTTGATTAAATCTCTTGTTGCAGATATATATAGGTGATCAATTATATCATTTTGAGTGAGACGTGAAGTTTTTTGGTGTGTAATGTGAAATTTAAAAGGATAGTAGTGTGATTTCACTTGTGCATAAAATATTTATGATGCAAATTATAGCAGAGCATAGCAGAAGAGGAGAATTTGATAGGTCTATAAGTTAGCCTAGCTTAACCAGAACTATTCTTGGGAATTTATAGATGCTAATTAATAATTCACCACTTTTGTTGTCTTTTGACACTGATTGTAAGACAGTGAGCTCTAGGCAGTGTGCCTGAATGCAAGTGCATTCTCATTTTGTAAGACTTATATTTGAGTACTCAAATTGTGGATTGACATCCACCATGGTTTTTTCCTTAATAGGGTTTCCACATAAAAATCCTTGTGTTAAGGTGTTGTGGATGATTTATTTCTATGTTTGCATCTTTCTGTCAGCTCAAAGCTATGAGTAGTTTAAATATCATATTAATAAAGTTAAGTATTATAGAGCACTGATTCACCCCCCTCTTAGTGTTCTCTGATTCCAACAATTGGTATTAGAGCTTAGTAACTCAGAAGGAGTTTAGCAGCTTGAGGTGGATCTTGGAATGTAATGAACTCTAGTAGTCTCAACAACAACTTGTGGTGGTACTTGATGATCTTGATTAGTCTAAAGCAGAAGTCTAGGAATTGAAAGAAAATCTTAAGGATGTTGAGAAATTAATTCATACATTGAAGGATCATATTGTTAAATCCAAGGAAAAGAGAAAGGATCTTTGTGATCAGATTAAGCAAAAAGAGAGAAAAAGCATGGATGATCATCTAAATCAAACCTTGAAGGAAATAATTGAAGAATGTGAAAAGCTTGCCAAAGATAATGCTACCCTAAAGCATGAAATAGAATCTATGGTGATGAAGCTGACTAAGGAAATTGAAGAAAGAAATAAGAATGAGGAAAATCTTGCTCAGTCCTTAAAAGAAAAATCTGATGAATGCAAAAGAAATAATGGAGAATTCATTTAGCTAGAGATTGAACTACAACAATCCAAAAACAATGAAGAACTTGAAAAACATATTGTTATCCTCGGGGATGAACTTTCTACTGCATATGGATACAAGGAGAAGTTCAAGATTAGCTCAGTTAAGCTTGATGAGCTGACTCAAGGACAAAAGAATGGAAATGACAAGCGAGTTCTTGGATATGAGAAAGGAGAAAGTTCTAGATCTAGAAAAAGGAATTTCAAGCAAGGAAATCTGATGAACAAAGAAAAAAGGCATCCAGTAAGACAACCTACTGCTCAAAATTTTAATGGATATTTTTTTGCTTACAACAAATTTGGTCATATTTCTGCTCAATGTAGAAGTAAAATGAATTCAAGTGGTTCAACATTTTTGGGTCATTATTTCAATTGTAATAAGTTTGGTCATAAGTCAATTGAATGCAGAAATATGTCAAACAACTCTGTCAGTAGAAGGAATGCTAGATGTTATACCTGTGGAAGATTTGGGCATATTGCTAACTAGTGCAGATCAAGAAGAAATCAATGGAATGACTAGTCTAGACAAGGAAATGTTGTGTTTTACAATTGCAACAAATATGGTCACATTTCAAGATCTTGTAGAAACAAAAATATGGATAGAAGTGGTCTGGCATACAAAATAAAAAATACACAGAAAGATGATAAGGAAAAAGGGAAAGTGACTGCGGATGAAATAAGAGATCAGATGAAGAAGACATGGGTAAGAAAGAATGAGACTAATGTAAGAGATGGTTCCGTACTGGAACCTACTTGCAGTAATTCCTTCGGGAATTAATTTCAGGCCATTGGTCTAGGGGGAGTTTTTCAAGAAAATCATTTTTCCCCTTTCTATAGTTGGTACCAGAATGCGAAAGATTGTCAATATTTGTATTGGTGATTTACAAATGTATTGGAAAAACATTCATAAATAAATTCAATAAATTGAAGGTTCACAAAAGAATTTATCTCACGTTGTCTAAGAAAATAGGGTATCTTAAACACCTAGGGAAAAAGCATTTATTACAATAAAAGGTTAGGTATGTGAATTATAAAAAGAAAGTTGAAACCCTCATTTTCCACTTTATGTCGAAGAAAAGAAGAAGGAGAGCGGTCTACAAATTTTTTTTGAAGGTGTAAAGTCAATTCAACAGTGAAACCCTAATCCATCAGGTACTTTGAGAAATTTTTATTTAATTTCCATGTGTGATTGAAGATAGAAAGAAAACATGAGTATGAAAGGAAAAATGGAAAAAAATCAAAGGAATGGTAAACCTAGATGATTATAGAAGTGAAAAGATTATAGTCGTAACAAACTTGTTGTCACCCGACGAATTGAAATGGCTGAAAGAAGCTAAACACAAAAGCTTGGATATTTGGAGTGAATTCCCCTATTTCAAGAATGTAGAAATAGTTAAGTTTGTTCTAAGTAGATTGAATGACGATATTATAATTTTGGATAAACCCTACCTTATCCCAAAAGAAGTGATTGGAAATTTAACTGGATTCTACAAAGTTGGGGATGTTCCAAGAAAGAAGTAAATCCAGAATAAAGAATTCAAAACCCTAACAGGAGTAATTGGAGATCAAAGGGCACTAATAATCTCAAAAATTAGAGATGAAGTGGAAAGGTACATTGCACATGGAATATCCTACAAAATCTTCTTCAGAAATAAAGAAGGTGCAACTTTGGCAAGTTTTTTTTACATTTCACACAAGATGATAATGTAAGATTAGGATTTTGACCTTTGTGGATTACTAAAAGATCAACTGATGGAGAATGTGCAATTGAAAAAGATGATAAATTACCCTTTTAGAATATGAAAGCTTCTTTAAGGGTTTGCTAGGAAATTTTAGCTCAATTGGTATTTCCCTTCCAATAAGGGCACTTGAATTTGGTTCCTCCTCTGGTGAGATGGAGAAGAAGAAGGAAAGAGAAAAATAAACCGCTCCTCTCACATGCAAGACTCTAAGAATTGAAGGGAAAGGAAAAGAACAAGTGAATTTGGATATACCAGATCAAGAATCTGATGATGAAGTTGAGGACTCCCATAGAAAAGAACTGGAATCGACCAAACCAGAACAAGAAAAGGCTATGGTAGAAGAAATTGAAGAAGAAGATGACTTAACTAGAGAGAAGCTATTGTAGCTTATTCATGAGGAAGATGGAATGCAGAAAATTGCGAACTTGTGGTCTATCAGACCTTCATATGAGCAAGATATGGTTATGAACATATTAAGTGCTCAGCTTTTGCACAACCATATTAGATTGGAGACTTTACAAGATACATTTCTAGAGGAGATGATTGAATGCATCAAGGAAATCATGGACTCTGAGTCTCATAACAAGGAAGAAGAAGAAATAATTCTACACCTAAAGTAGTACATATTATCTCACACCAAGATAAAAATGCACATGAATCGGCTAAGGCAATGCATAAATTCAGAAAATAGAATCTACAACTGTTATCTTCATTGGCCTCATGCAATCGACAAGTAAAAACAAAAGTTGGAACAAATTGAAATAGAATTGAACAGTATTGGACAAAACTTTAACGTGTTTTAGGATCAAGATGGTGCAATCAAGAAAAGGATTCAAGAATTACAGACAGAGCACACAAATGTTCAAAAAAATAGAGATAGTATTGTTCACACCTTTTGGAAAGTTAAGGACATAAAAAAATATAGACTAGAACTGTTGATTGAAATACTGAGGAAAGGAGAGATATTGGAAGAAGTCATCACTATTCCAGAATCCTTCATCAAGATTATGAATTGGACATCTGAAAAAAACAACATGATCATAATCACCAAGATTGCAGTAGAATCATGGAAGAAGTTCTTTTAGAGATGAAGGAAAAGTACAAAATAATCTTCTAACTCAAGTAACGGTTGTATGTCTTCAAATTTTGAACCAATTTTTGACTAAGTTTTTTATTATACTCCAAAAGAGATTATTGTAGGAATTGTTTTTTGGCTTTGTCATTGATGTCAAAGGGGAGAGAGATCAATGAAAATTTTCATATCAAATTTAGGGGGGGGTTGTGTGAGTTATAACTTTATGAAGTATTGAAGGACTACAATGTGTTGGTTCTGACAGTTAGTCATTTTTCACTAAGTGTTCCCATTAATGACAAAGGGGGAGATTGTTGGAATATGGATTATGGAGTTTTTTGGTATATGGATTCTATTTTTTTCATTGATGGCAATCTAATTCATTGATCCTAAGTCATTGATCCAAACCACACTTCAGTATTTGTTCATACCGGGAGACAGAATGAAGAACAAGGTATCTGACTGAAGTTGAATCTACTTGCATTACTAGTTTATCAGTTCAAGTTGTGGATCTCAGGGAATTTTGTTGGACATCTGGAATATCTTACTCTCAATTTTGGTGGCATCGCAAAATTGGTGTACGAGTTAGGAGATTCGATTTATTGATTTTCTATTTAATAGTGCTAGAAGGTTGACTAAGTGAATGTAGCGTGTTGTGGATGTTCAAGGTGAGATTATTTTAAGTATTTTTTGGTTTGAGGATTTTTTTTGGGTCCTCACTATGCTATGGCTAACTTTGGATGGTGTTCATTAAGAATTAATTATGGATTTAGCCAATGGTTGGAAAATATTTAATGTTTTATTAAAGCCAACATATGGTTGATTAAATCTCTTGTTACGAATATATATAAGCAATCCATTATATCATTTTGAGTGAGATGTGAAGTGTGTTGGTGTGTAATGTGAAATTCAGAAGGATAGTAGTGCAATTTCACTTGCGCATAAAATATTTATGATGCGAATTATAGTAGAGCAGAAGAGGAGAATCTGATAGAAGGTCAAGAAATCGACCAATGAGCTTAATAGGAACTATTCTTAGGAATTTGTAGATTTTAATTCATAGTTCACCACTTCTATTGTCTTTTGAAACTGATAGTAAGGCAGTTAGCCTTTTTGTTTTTGAGCAGTGAGCTCTAGGTAGTGTGCCTGAATGCAAGTGCATTCTCATTTTGTAAGGCTTATATTTGAGTACTCAAATTGTGGATTGACCTCCACCATGGTTTTTCCCTTAATAGGGTTTCCATGTAAAAATCCTTGTGTTAAGGTGTTGTGGATGATTGCTTTGTGTGTTTTCATCTTTCTTTTAGTTCAAAGCTATGAGTAGTTTAAATATCGGATTAATAAAGTTAAGTTTTGTAGAACACTAATTCACCCCCCCTCTTAGTGTTCCCTGATTCCAATACTAAATGCATCTTCTATTCTTATATGATCTAAGGTGTCAATTTTTTAGGTCATGGTTGATTTCTAATGTCTCATGAATGTAAAATATGGAAAATGTACTTGCATAAAAAATAATCCTCATCATGATTTAAATTTCTATATAGATAGTGAAGTATTTTAAGGTATCATAAGGTTATATCTCCAACTACAATTGCTAGCCTAGTGATGTATTTCAATTAGTTAACTATCAAGGTATTTGTAAATTTCGTAAGAATACGGAGTATCTTTGATCAATTATAGATTATTGAAGTATTCTTTGTCATGTGATTTTTTTGGTAGATTTGGATGTGCATTGGGATGAAAATATATCTTGACATATAAGATTATAAAATACATATTTGTTTATTTCTTTAGTATTGATTTATATATTTCTACTTGGCTCAAACTTACATATGTGTTTGTATTAGATTTTAAAGCTTGAACCTATCACTAATATATTAAGGCATAAATCCCTTAGTAATTGATTCTTCCACCATAATTTTTTTAATTATAGTAGTCTAGTAGTGCCTAGTAAATTTGCATAATCCAATGGTCTTCAACTTTGTTATATCTTGTGAGAGCTAACACTTGTTCAAAATCTCTAGAGGATTGTGTATTATTGTATTTTTAAGAGGTTACATATGAAGTATTATTTTTTCAATGATATTATGGATATTTAACTCTTATTTGCATCTATAACTTAATATATAACCTATTAAAAATCACTTTGTGAAGACGTATTTAGGTTTGTAATACTAGTAAGCTAGTACTATGGATGATGAAAATGTGAATCACCAATAGTAACAATATAATGAAAGTACAAAATTCACACTTCAATGAAGTTAAATATATTTGCTCACATATTAGAATTATAACAGGAAAATTCATCATAACTAAGGTTTTTATTTTCTCCATTGTTGGTTTCTCTTCAAAGTAAAAAACTATGAAATGAAAATAATGATATGATATAATGATAATGATAAATTCTCAAAGATAAATGATACCTATGTTTGTAAATGATAAATATAAATTTTTGATAATTCTTGATAGTGCTTGACAATTCTTGATCATAAGAGCTCTTGATATATTTTTGATAATAAGATTGCTTGAGTGATAAAAGTTCTAGGGAGTGTAAGAGCTAAAAATTATATCTATACCCAAGACCACCTACAAAAATAATGGAATCCTTCAACAAGAGAGTATGTTACAATATATTCCCTTGTTAATGCAAAAAAAATGCCTTATCTTGATGGATTTGTAGCTCAGATCACAAGGGAACAAGAAAATTTGGCACACGTGGGTACATTGAAGTCTTCCAAATCTCATGCTCTTCTTGCAAAATATCCAAAGGCTTTAGGTGGAAAAGGTAAGAAGCAGAATAAGGACCCTAAGTCTAATGAGAAAGGTAAAGATTCACCTTCACATAGCACTCTTGACTCCACTTCCTCTTCCAAAGAAGACTCATCTAAAAATAAGAAGTTGAAATATGCATATTGTAAAAGGCTAGGGCATTATGAGAATAGATGTTATAATGAGAAGATTGATGAACACTCCACCTTCAAAAGAAGGATTTTATACTACCCTCATTAGTGTATTCTTCTTCTTCAATTTCTCAATCTATAGTAGCTTGATCATCAAAATCAAGGAATGCAAGAGATACAAATGGTCTCAAAAAAATTAAAGGACAAGCACTCTTAGCCTCTACAAGTCTTGAATCTAGTAGATGGATTCTTGATTCAGGGGATTCTTATCATATGACATCATCTTATGGAATGTTCTCATCTTTTGAGACTTTTAATTAACCTAATATTTTAATGGGTAACAACACATACATGATGGTTTGTGGAAAGGGTTTAGTTGACATGAGAGAAATAACTTTTAATAGTGTACTACGTGTTCCTTCCTTTTCATCTAATCTCCTTTCTTTTTTTCAAATTTCCCATAGTGTTCAAGGTAAAATAGTTGAATAACTCCTAATATAGTATAAATAAGGGACTTGAGGACTAGAGATATTATTTCTATCAAGATGGTTGATCATTCATCTTGTTTATATTCCTTTTCTCACTTTTCTTCTGCTAATGATAATGTTCCTTTGACTATTATTCACACTCCTTCATCAAGTCTAAAACATGTTTGTGAGGAGAAGTTTGGTCATCTAAATCTTGGTATTCTAGAGACTAGTTTTGAGCTTCCTACTCCTCCTCCTCCTCCTAATTATTTATCTTTCAATGCTTCTATTCAATAGGATGATCATAGTTTTTTAGATCTTTCTTTGTGGGATAATTATTTGATAAAGATTTTGATTAATAGAAAAAGTAGGATTTACCACCATGAATGAACAAGATGATAAACCACTAGTGCCTTTTTCTTATTAAAACACTCAATTATGAAGGATAAAAGATGCAAATAACAATAAAAATTCAACCTAACTGTTATAGCAACTATGGGGGATGTTTTTAGAGCATAAAAAGCTATGTACCTGGCAAGAAAGTTGTTATTTTTGAGCTATGGAGGAATCATTTTCCTTTATTGGAAAATGGGTCATTTTAGGGTTTCAAACAACTAATTTCAAGACATGTTCCTTGATGTCTACAGTCTTGAAATCCCTATTACCAAGTTCTAGAAGTTGGTATTCAGTTCTATAGATGTTTGTAACTTTGACAATTTTGCTCCAAATCTTGCTCAACTTGATCTCCAACTTGTAAATCTACAATCACACACTCAAGAGCACAAAACTTGTTGATTTTTTAGTGAATGGGGGTTTTCCTTAGTCAAACCCCTTGTAGCTAATTAAACCAAATGATGAAATAAAGTAATGAAGCATGAAAAATTAAATGATGTAATTGATATCACCTTGGATGATGTCTTGTGAAGAAAATCTGCAAACTATCGTGGAGTGGACATGAATTATGTAGATCTAGGATCCTTGAATATGATATTAACAATAGTTGTAAGTAGATCTTCAATGCTACATCCACTTATTAGATCAATAACATGAATGCAAGAATCAAACCCTTGACATGATGATATGATCTTGAATCACTATAATAGACTCTTGAAATATTTCTTTAAATGCCTTATGAATGCTCTTGTAAACTCCAATTTTCTATAATTCTTGAATACTTGAAAGTGATAGGAGAAAAAATGTGAATTAACCCCTTATTTATACTAAATTAGGAGATTAACCCCAAAATTCAAAGAACTAAGGTCGACACTAGATCTAGAAAGAAACATAATTAAATTTTGGCTAGAATGAAATTCAAAAAGGGGGTCTCATTAAGGGATGACCCATTCACCATTAAGCGAGAATGGGTCTTGGCTAAGTTTCCAGGACCAAGCTTTGGGGGACTAAAAGAAGGTTAAAAATGCATTCTAGATCAACTGAGAAATGGGGGTCATGTTAAGGAAGGACCCATTCACCATCAAGGATAAATGGGTCTTGGCTCAACTTACGAAGACCAAATTTTTTCCAATGAAATAATTTGTTATTTAAATTATGATTGTTGGGATAGATCTTCAAGAGGTGTCAAAATTAAGGCCTAGAAAGGGGGTTAATAACTCCAATTAACCTTAATTAATTAAGACCACCTAGATAAATGTGAAAGTGATTTAAAACACTTTACAACACTTAAAAAAGGTACATATTATGCACATTTTTATTGAAAAGGGGAACATCGAGCTTAATTAAGCAAATAAGTCCTAGAAAAGTGTGAAAGTGTGTTACAACACTTTACAACACCCTTGCAAAGGACCAGTTAAAGAATTTTTTAGTTAAATAAAGGCCCCTACTATTGTGAATGTGTACAACACATTACAACACCACTCCAAGACATCATTAATTCAACTTTAATGTCAATTATCAAACCAAGCAAGGAAAAGGCTACTTTTTTCGTTACTACAGATTTCTAACTTATTTGTGGATTCTCATACTATAGATTTGAAGGACACACTTGAGGGGGTTTATCTCCTATTTGATGATAGTTTCAACACAATTATTATCACATCTTCTTTGTCTTTGGAGATTAACATTCACGAGTCTCCTCATTATCTTGATTTGTCATGTTTCTTGGTTGAGTTTGAACATGATTGTGTTATGACTTATTCAATCTTGGAGACTCCTAATCATTTTTTAGAGGCATACACTTTGAGACTGAATTCTTCTTCATTTCAATTTGATATGGAGTGGCTTCTTTATCTATCTATGGATTTGTTTCCTCCTAATGGAATATGTCTTTCTTGGAGACATTGGATAATATTATTTTTAGGCATGCTTCATTGGCATTGGAGCTTCTTCATTATGAGGGGGTTATATTGTCTCTCCTTTTTCCTCTTATGGAGGGGTCATTGATTGTATATTCATGATGAATGTAGTCCTTAGGGGTATCATTGAGTCCTCCCTACATTATTCTTATTTTTATTTTTCCTCTCTTTTGGAGAGGATTTTTTTTCCATAGGGTTTTTTCCTTTTCTCCCTTTGTGAGAGATTGTATATGTAAATGGGTACCTAAAATGGCCTCATATTTAGGACCCATCCTTGTATTTTTACATTACTTTTACATATTTTTTTATAATAATCTTCTCCCTAAGTTTAAATTAAGGGAGGAGGGGAGGGGGGGGGGTGTGTTGGTGTGAATAAATGTCTTGTACCTAGCTAATACTAGAAAGGGGGACTTATTCACATGTTAATTTTAATTAGGTTCTAGATAATCTTCCTGAAGTCTTAGTTGTCTAGATAGGATCTTACCTTATCTTATCTTGTTGACCTTTTTGTCAAGTTAGTTGTCTCATAACTTAGGATTAATTAACATCACAATATTTTATAATTCTATCTCTCACCTTGCCTTTATAAGCAAGGCCTCTCATGTATATTTTCATATTCAATCTTGTAATCTTGTATCCATTATTGCAAATTTATGCTCTTTCTTTTCTCCTTTGTAGAAATTTAATTTTGGTTTTGTAGGTAATTCTTGAGGCTTGATTCCTTGAGTGACTCTAATAGGGAGATCATAAGAATGCTAGTGGTTTAAATGAATTAAAATATTCTTAATTATATGTTTTACTTGATAATTGATCAATGGATAGAAAAAGTAAAGATAGGGTAAGACCTAAATTTAAATTTTGATGAAGGGAAAGTTAGAAGAATTAAATAAATACAAAGTGATAATGGGTAAATAAATAAATACTAATTTATTTATTTTAGAAGAAAATATTTATTTTAAATAAATTATTATTCTTTTAATTTAAAAGAGGAGTATTAGCTAATTAAATAATTGTTGAAAATCATTAATTGTAGACGAACAAGTAAATTGAATTTAATAAATTTTGGAGGGAAAATAATTAATTAAATAGTTTTTTTAATAAAAGTGGCTATGCCACAAAAAAAATTGATAATAGAAAGGGAGAATTTACAAAAAGATATTACATATCGAAGGATCTCATTTTATGAAAAACAAAATTTGAGTGCATAGAACTTATAACAAATTACATCAATAGTCAATAGTCAAGAACTAACCACAAAACCATCTGGTCAGTACAAAAAAGCCCATAGAACAACCACAAGGGTTTTGAATTTGACATTTGAGAGTAGAAAAATTACATCGAACAACCCATTGAATAAAATAGAGCATTACAAAAATAACTCAAGATATCTGTCAAAAGTATGATCTTAAGAAATGATATAATCATCCATAATCAAAATTAAGAAGAAATCCCTTTCCCTGAGGCTTAGCACTTGAAAGATGAATATTGTGAATATGATGAAGCCATGGACCAACTAAAACTAGATGGAAACCATATTAAGAAGATCCTACAAAACAAGGAGAAAAAAATGAGAGCCAGCCGAGAGCCAAAGCGGAAGAGCAATGAAGCTAAACAAGAGACCCGAAAATCGCAAACAAGAAAGGACCAGTTACCAAAATGTAGAGGTGATGAAAACTAAACCAAAAAACCCTAAATAAAAGAGTAGATCAGGTTCCAGTTTCCTCTAAAGAAGAAATGTTAGTAGGTGGTGGAAAAATGGTTCCACATGAGGCTCGATGAGAGCATGTTAGATAAGCAGTCAAACTCCGTTCTATAAATTTTGTATTGACTAACAAAGCATATTACCATAATGAAACCTTAGTCTAAGAAGATGGTAATCAAACTCATGTGTGCAATCCTCAAGCAAGCCATGGGTCATAGAACAGAGAAGAGTAGAAATCTGCCTATTTGAAAGAAGATTTTGACGACAGAGAATGACCCCAACCAAGTTTGATCCTTGCAAAATGTTGTAATTCTCTAAAGCTGGTTGTAGAGAAGAAAGCTGAAAAATGTGAGGTAATAGGTAACTGCCCACCAAAAATTTTACCATCTCAACACACCATAGTACATCCATGAGATTGGAAACAAAGCATGAAGCAATTTCATGTGGAAGTGCCATGGCATGAAATTCTAACTAGTCATTTCCTAGTACCATTGAGATTGCATCAAAGACTTGATTGCATTCTATAGAAAACGTCTTCCTTATCTTATCAATCGTGAGAGGAAAGTTATCTCGAGTTTTATGTATTATAGGTGCGACAAAGACCCTAAATTGTTTTTTCCATTATCATACTAGAGCAAGATAACTCGAACAAGACAAATGAGTGATGAAAGAGCCACCAAATTGCCATGTTATAAAGAAGTGAAATTGTAACCATAATAGCACTGGCGAGGCAACACACAAGTTTGAATTAACAAAGTTGGCCTTTAATTGTACTAGCCAGAGGTGAGGAGGTAGAAGAAAAATAATGTAATGCCAATGAATGTACCAATGACCACATAGAAAATGCAAAAACTAGTATAGAAAACATTTGACAAAAGAATGTCAATTCAAATTGAATCATGGAATTAGTTGCTGAAATATTTAGATTTCTCTAAAAGAATGAATTCTCTAGTGTCCGTCAGTTAGAGTAAACCTCCCGCAGGTAGACATAAGAGGAGTAAGATAGAACCAAATAAGAAATGGTGAAAATAGGAAATACATATGTGAAGAGCCAGATTTGGCCATCTGAAGGGACACTTGTCAAAAGAATGTTCAATACTTTGAGCCAATCTTACCATCACTTCATGTGCCACCAAGAATCCATAAAATCCTCAAAGATGTCCATCACTATGAAAAAATTTCATATTGGAGAATAAAAAAGAGGAAGCGAGGATAGATGTCAACACCAAGAAGCAAATGGAATAGAGAGCTGCATAGATAACACAAACCAATATCAGAGAAACTGGTGTGAAAAGAGATCAAATAGTAAATGGAAGTCACCACTAAACTCACATCACTGTCACCCAAAATGGAGGGAGCAACACATGCAAGAAATTCAACCCATATATTCCATTTGAGTATTTTTTGGAGAATTGTAGCCACCAAAAAACCTACTGCAAACAGAGCCTTGTAATTTTAACGGACCACAAAAAGGTATGAGTTACAAGAGCATTAAATGACGCATAGATAGGGACAACTGCAACAGGAAGGTAAGTATGAATGTATGGTGTGAATTTGTTTCCAACAAGGATGATCCACCCCTGAAAAAAATAGAGGAGATGCACATGTGAATCCAAAATGGATGAATACAACCAGCCAATTAAATTTATTGAGAATTACCAACCCATATATTACTGGAATTTCACCACTTTCATTCTTGTGAATCCCTAAGTCCATCATCATTGTATTGAAGAGACCACAACTTCATTCTTGCCAATAACCATCACTCTCTCTCATAAACTCTAGTTGTATGCCTTATATTTTGATATATTGAAGGGACATTGAAAACACTTAGCCTGAAATATCAAAGTATCCTTGATGTACCCACTATTGAAAAAAAATGCTCCATTGGAGGTTAAAATTATTTAATTATTATGGATGAAAAGAGGAAAATGTTAGCTTAATTAAATAATTAAAATATAGATAGAAGAAATGATAAAAAATGAAATAACAAGATGAAAATGCATTAGTCATTTTTAGGTGTCTACATTTTGACCCTCTTTTAAGACAATGTGTTTAATAGCGTTGTTTCAAAGAAACAAGACTAATGATATGCCATGGTGTGCCGTGGGATGGAGATATGATTCCCCTTAGAGAGATCTTCTAGGAAAAAATATTTTTTTTGGTTGAGCTTATGATAGGATGGCTAGGTGAGGAAACAAAGGATATGATTGAAAAAAGGATAGAAAAAGATACTAGGCTAGGAAAAACATAGTTGAAAAGGACCAAGAATGAAATGTTTCTACTAGAAGGGATACAAATAGGGTCGGGAAGGCTAAAATGGATAATTTATACTTTCAAACTCTCCAAAATCTAGAGCCTCTAAAGCACTCTAGAGTAGAGCAACAAACATGATGGGAGAAGTTTCTAGGGAGACACACCATGTAGAGTGATTCTATACATTTGATCAAACAATCAACATAGGACCATCAATGAGTACCTATCCCTAAGAACTTGATGAGTAGGTACATGATCATTCATGAAGGGTAGAACTAGGAAAAACCAAAAGTGATTTTTTAGGGAAACATCACACATATGGCACAATGTTGCAAAATTTGTTAGTAACACTATCAAAATGATTTGATGTGGCACATTTGGTAGGAAACATGATGTAATTGGATTACAGTAAAAATGGTTGAAACCATAGCATAGTTGGACAACAAAGTGGAAAGAAATGCAATACATTTGGCAAAAAATACAAAACACCATAAATGCAAAGAATTATGTTGCAAATAGATGAAAAAGCTACACAATTAGGAAAATTGCACAATTTATTGGAATCATAGTGCTAATGGTATAAAATACAATGTAATCGATAGAATTGTGCTAATGAGTGAAAATGTAGCATATTTGGTGCAATGCTAACATAGACTAGGACACTAAAATGCATGAAATTTTGATTAAATATTAATATTTTGCAAAAGCTAATGATGTGCATCTAATGGATGCAAGATAGGGGCATCTGACTATAGTCCTCTCTCACTGTGTAACTAGTATTATAGTTGAGAAAGATGGAGGTGTTCTTTGGAGTGGTGGGGCTATGACATATAACACACATGCTAGAGATCCAAGTATATGGAGCCATTATGGTAGCATTTGTGGAGAGATGGCACAATTATCATAGTGCTTTAATGCTTCCCATTGAGGAGGCCACTATTATTTTGGAGACTGTTTAGAGGAATCTTCAAATTTTGGTTTGAGGAGAGTGGATAACTTATGATACTAACCATGGAGAGAGTCCATTGAGTTAGGTCTTCATGATGGATGACCTAGGCATTAAGGATGGGGTATTGAATCTCCACTAAGAAATGGGTCACTTTGACCCACTTTTATTGATGTTGTCAAGAATCATTGGGGTATGTGTAGGAACGTGATGGGCCAAAAAGTGGCGATATGTAAGTGATATGATGGCCCATGTGGTTGATGACTTTTTTTTACCCAAAATTGATGAAAAGAGAAAGGATTTTAAAGAAGATTCTCAGCTTTCCACCAATATAAATTATGCTTTACTTTGAATTTAATAAATAATTATTATTCATTTTCTATTTGAATTATGACTAAAGTCTTGATTGATAGGCTGATTGAAAAACATCTATAGATTTCAAACGATGTGACATTTTTTGAATTTGAAACATACATCACATTCTATGCTTCACATACTATAGGATTTTTAAAAAATGAATTTTATGAAGTTTTGACCAAGTTAAGGTGGTCAGACATACAAGTTTTTATATTTTTTAAAAGTTGTAATAAAAAATTCATAATTAATTATTTACTTGGAAAAAAATTACCAAAAATTATGCATCACATCGGGACATGAGTCCTCTACTTATATCTAAAATATTATAAAACAATTATCATTTTATTGTGATTAGGGTGGTCAGACAAACACCTGCTTATTTTTTCCCTAAAATTTAAGTACTACTACATTGAAATTTCAAATTTTCACCAAATAGATTTTTTATTTAAATAAACCTAGTAGTTTAGAAACTACATTCAATTTGTTATAGATTCTATTCTCATATTTTTGAAATAATATAGATAAATTATTCAAATTTTTACATCAAGTTTCCTAACTCTAATTGTTTGAATTTTCATCACCACTTTCCTATTTTTTCCATGATGATCTTGCACATACCCATTGATGGGATCCTGACACCTAATAAGAGGTCCCAAGGTTTTTCCACTAGCTAGGGGAGGGTTTTAGAGAGGATTCTTGAGGAGGGCACAATTTATTCTTGGGGATTATGCATCATATCTCATTTATACCATGAAATGCACCAAGTGGTGTATAGATACAACGATAGCTTAGCATGTAGAGCGACATTGCTTCATATATGGGTGTGGGAGCATATGTAAGCTTTTAGACTAGTCATATACAAATTTTGGTGGTAGGGATTGCCCTATATTTACAAGTACACAAGCATGGTCACATTTAGGAGGCTAGGTGATATGTGGTATTAGAGGAGGGAGATAGATGACTTGGAAAATTTTATATGGAGGCCATGGTGAGATTGTGAGACTTGGGAGGAGGATGTTGAGAAGATTACCTACTATAGGCAGCCACAATATTTGATTGGATGAAAAATCCACTATATAGAGAGATACATTCCAGAGAGGGTCAGGAAATAGTTTGGATAGAGACAAAGGGTGCCTATTAGAAAGGAATTTTTTGTGTGGATGTGATGAGAGATTGTAAATTGGGAGTCGATGATCGTAGCTAATATAGCTATTTCCAAGCTAGAGGCACTAGCATAAATGGCATGGGAACTAAAATAATATATAGAAGATGTGGGTACAACTATAGAGTATGAGACATGGTGGGATTAGTATAGGTCAGTTAGATTGATAGGTCCAACATAGAGTGTGGGGCAACCACCTATAGGAATAGAGGGAGGGAAGAGAGTTAGAAATATATGACAACCAAATAAAAGAGTATTGGGGAAATAACATGACATAAGTGGATATGATAGATGGGGGGACCCAAGTGATAGAGGTCACAAATGGGGAGAGCAACTAGTGGGGGCCAAGGACCACTATATATTTAAGCATAGGTAGAGGTGTAGTCTAAGAGGGGAAGGAGGAGGAGGACCCATAGGTATAGGTGGATACAGCCATATTAGAGAGGGATGAGGCTTGTAGAAATTTGTAGAGGGTAAGAGGATACATAGATCAGGAAAAGGAAGAGAGAGATAACATGTATAACCAGGCTACATAAGTGAAATCAAAGAGAGACAAACTATGGGCATAGTTGGCCTATGTGACCATAGAGAGAGACATTGAGAAGGCGAGATTAAAATAGGTCAAGGTACAAATAACCCAGGTTACTACATAGAGGGATGTGGAGAGAGCTAGAATATTATAGGAAGAGGCAAGCACAAGGATATATGTACAGAAGGTCATGTATAAGGTGAGGAGGATTACCTATGAAGGCACCTGCCATAGGAATCTCTATGAGAGAGAGGTTCCAAGAGAGAAATAGAATCCATTGTACTCATAAACAGAGAGCTAGTCCTACTCAAGAGCTATATCAAGAGGCTTGAGGAGCATGGGGACCATAGGGTCATCACCACCATGACCACCACCAAAACCAAGAGGGGTCGGAGGATCTTTGGCCCACTCAAGAGTATGTATCTTCAATTAGAGGTATGCATTTTTTACAAATGTATATGATACATATATGTACCTTATGTTGTATCATTGTTGTAGACACCATGCCTACATGATATCTACATATGTATCCATATGGATCAAGGTAGCCCATGTATAGAAATTGTATATTTGATGATGTACATATGACTTATGATTGAAACTGTATATAAATGAAATTTTTGATTTATGTGATATTTATATGATTCATGATGATATTTACTTATATTTTTATGATGTGATTATGTATATTATGATATTTCTTATGATAATGATGATGATGAATCATGCATATATGTGATGGATTCTTATTTATTATGATTTATATTAGATGATTATGATGCTTAGGATATATGATTATTTTTATGATGTAAGACCCTGCCCCTTGTGGCCTTGTTGATTTTATTAGTCATTAATGGTTTATGTTCTATATTTTATATTCTATTGTGTTGGGAAATATACATTATTGATTATTGTTCCTATACATCAAGTTGATTATATTTTTGATTCTTAACTAACAAGTGATTTTTGTGATTTCATGTGATAGCCAGATAAGGTCTATTTCCTATCTACGTAAGTATGTAATGATTGAGAGGTTTCGTTATTGGTAATATAATTATGTATATTAATGGATTTCATCATATAAGGTGATTTATATTATGAGTGTGAGTAAGTGAATATAAAGGTAATAATTGATATTTGAAAGGAAAAAAATTGTTTGGTTCTCTTCTAGGGTTTAGGACATGCAAGGACAATCTTCACTCTCTTTCATTAAAGAACAAACCCTTGAGATCTCAATGCAAAGGAGAAAGAGATCTTGCAAAAGGGTTGTCCTAGGGGCTAAATGTAAACTAATGAAATGATTCACCACCAAGTTAAGACTTGGAAATAAAAATGCAATGTAAGATAGAATTATTAAACCTAGTTTGATGCAATGCCTCACTAAATCACTTAGAAAAGTGTGTAAAACAAAACTAAAAGTTACAAAATAGAATGTGTGCACATGGAAACTTGATAATGACTAGAAATAGCTTCGAAATGATGGAAACTTTAACTTTACTATTGACAGGGACTCATTCACCAAGTTGGGCGAATCAATCCAAAATCTAGGTTTTTGTGTGGGAACAAGAATCTGCCAAATGGGTATCAGAATCTGCAAAAACTTGATTTTTAACCAAACATGGGTCTCTTTAACCCGAAGTGGCAAATTAGTCTAGTTAGGTTTTTCAGGTACCTTCAGGTCTATATCTTCTCTTCTCAATTTTCTCAATCTTTTCCTCCAAGTTTTTGGATCTGAATCTCTATAAATCAACCTGTAGGTATTCTCCAATGCTTGATGACAACTTTAGGCACTTTGACAACTTTCTCCAACCTTTCTCTTCAATTTTTCTTCAATCTAAACCTACAAGTAACACAAAAAATCTAACAATGAAGTGTTGCAAACATGTATGAAGTGGCTCCAATGGATGTAGATCTTGAATCTTGCTTGAATGTGATAGATTTTGAATTGAATGCTAGCTTGAATCATGAAACCTTACATCACAATTGTAAGATCCAAAACAATCATGATGCATGAAATCCTTGACATGATTCTTGATGCTTAAACAATGCTCTAAAATTATTGATAATCATCTCTTGAAGACTCTTGAATACCCTTGTAAACACTTGAATGCTCTTGTAAACTCAATTTTTTTATAAGAATGCTCATTCAACTTGCTAGGATGAAAATGAGTGAATAAATTGTATTTATAATTAATTATGCAAAATTTCTCGAAATTACAACACTACAAGCTAACATCAAATCTAGGAGGATAAAATCCTACCAAAAATTTGAATTAGTTTTGATTTTGGGCTACACAAGACTCATTCACCCAAGGTGGCGAATGAGCCCCATTAGTCATAATTTATGGAACTATTTTTTTAAAAATGCTTAGAAATGTGTGAAATTAGGTTCAAGACCCAAAAAACTAGGTGGGACTCATTCTCCCAAGGTGGTGAATGAGTCCTAGATCACTAAATATAGGACCATTTAACCTGAAATACCAAAGTCCTGATTGGGTAATGATTTGTATCGAGATTATCCTAAAAAAGATGCATTAAATGGGGCTTGTGGATTCAAAATAGGGCCAATTAAAGCATAAGAAATCCCAATTATTAATGGAAACCTTATAAAAGTGTGAAAGTTTGTTACAACACTTTACAATACTCCAAATAAGGCAAGATTGAGGTCAAAAAGATATTTATTAGGTGTAATTAATTAATATAGCCTTAGAAAAGTGTGAAAGTATGTTACAACACTTCACAACACTTTATCAAGGTACCATTCATGTTCATTAGTTCAGAAGGGCCCAAGACCTAATGTGATTGTGTTAAACACAACACTAAGTCAAGGAATCATTAGGCTTAATTCTACAAGGAGGGCCCAAACAAGTGTGAAAATGTCCTCAATGACATTTTTTGACACTACATTTAACCCCCACTTTAGTGAGAGAGTGAACTTGATTTAAACTCACACTAAAGTAGACAACCATGCATCAAGAGGGGATCAAATGCACCAATGCCAATAGTATAGGATGGCAATGATCAAGAAGGGTGATCAAGCCCCCAGGAACAAGATCCCATGAAAAAAAAACATAGGCACAAAAGAACACACATGGAAGTGATATAAAGAGCATAAAAAAGGAACAAGCATACACTGTAAATGATGAGAAGAAAAGGTAAAAAAAATAAAAGAGTTGGATCAAGCTTCAACTGTTTTGTCCATCATGATGTGCATTAGATCTAGGATTTTGTCCAAAAAAAGTGAGCTCACTTTGAGGCAATAGAACTTTAGGCTATCCACTTGGGCATAGATTTGAAAGAGGTGAGACACATACACACATGGATAGTATGCACTCACACTCACATGAAATTGGCTATGGGTAAATTCATGACTTGGTTGGGATTCTTTCTCAAAAATGATACCAAAGTTATACCTCCTGATAACTTTGATAAGGAACCACACAAAAATGACCTTTAAGCTTCATGAGGCGAGAAAAATTTTGTATACTTGGAGCTCATGACTAATGGACTTTGAGATTCATGAGGCAAACAAATATTTGTATGCTTGGAACTCATGAAAAAAAAGATGGCTCTACAAGCATGCAAGGTGGTCATATAAATGCAATAATAAGGAATCTTCAAAGGAGTCTTGTTTAGTTCATTCAAGGTCTTAGCTTAGGGTACATCATGCCTAATGTCACCAAGAGAGGACCAATCCAAGAATAAAATATTCACAACTTAGGGGATGCAGTGTGTCACATCAAGCCACTAAGAGGAATGTAATATGCTAAGAGAGATCACACTCTTGAGGAAAATCACACTTGATGTCACCTTAAAGCAAAAAGAACATCGTATGAAGTAAAAAGACTATACCATAAATCATGAAAAGAATAATGCCAATGCATGCCCCCACTTTAAAGAAATTTCTAAACACCATGCTATGAGAAATTACTTTAAAGTAGAAAATAATAAGTGCTAACAATAAAGAAGACATGAGAGCTAACTTGGAAAGCCCTATGCCAATTCATATGTTTCCAAATGAAGCTACATCAAGCAAAGAAAAGAGAGGGGTTGCCCCCAAAATAAAAACTCCAAACACACAAGGGATCTATGGATTTAGGGTCAGTATGTTCTTGCTACAATTTTTTTTAAAGAGAGTTGAAACTATCATCATTCCCCAAATACTCATAGAACTGGAAAAGTGACACAAAGAGAGTGAAAACAAAGAAAAACCTTTCGGGTCAACATGGAAGAGACATGAATCTCTTGATGCCTTGCATCATCCCCAAAAGGAAAACATAAGACAAATGAAAAAGAGATAAAGGAAAAGAAAGGCTTTTGGGTCAACATGGAAGAGACGTGAATGTCTCAATGTCATGCATCATCCCTGAAAGGAAAACACAAGACAAAGAAAATATAAAAGAAAAGAAAAATCCTTTTAAGAGATTTACGACATAAAGAAGAATGAAGGTACAAATAGGGGAATGTCACAAATAGAGAGAGAGAGAGAGAGAGAGAACATCAAACAAAGTGTCATGGGGGATCACATCATGCACATGCAATCACTCAAAACAAAATTAAAAATGCAAAAGACTAGTAAGGAAAATGTGATTCAACCATCTAGTAGGTCATTTGTATCCTAGTCTTGTTCATCGTATGTGGAGGGAGGAAAAATAGTCAAAGGGACAATAGCAAGTGTAAAACTAGGACCATTGCCAGGTTTAACACTCTTCTTAGAAGAATTGTCATTTAAGCTCATGAAAGATGAAAAAATGTGTTCAATTCATTATGCACCTCTTCATCAATTTTAGCAACCTTGTCATCATCATCTCAGTTAATCACAATAGGAGGTCTAATGATAATGTCTAAAGAAGGGTTTGAATCCCCTTTCAGTTGCATTATAGGGTCTTTTTTTTTCGAAGAAGGGGGATTATTGTCATGAATTGCTTCAGTCAAGTTTGGATCTTTATTTTCTTATTTTATTTCTTCACACAGCTTGTGAGCAAGGGTATGACATCTACACCTATGCTCTCTAGCTCCTCTATTTCTTTTAGTTTTGTTTTCAAGTTGCACTTGTGTAGGAGAGGGTTGATCAACCATAGATTTATTTTATTTCCTAAGGGGAGGAACAGAAGGAACCATAGGAGGTTTTTCAACCACTTTCTCTTTGACTTTGTAAAGTTGTTTTATTCTAGGAGGCGTGACATGGGTCTTTTCATTATCTCTTGGTCTTTTATAGGAAGTAGGTGAATTTTCTATCTTAGTTTGGTCTTGGTTATTTGGAATTTCTTTAGGTTTGATCATTGTTTCATCAAGGATGGTAGGTTCGGTGGTGGGTTGAGGCATGTTTTGGAGGGATAATTTTGCTATTTTCTTTGCTTTTAACTTTTGATAGGTTTGGAAAAAGAAGTCTTCTCATGGTTTAATAGGTTCACATCGAGTTCACCAAAATGAAAGGAAGAAAATTGTTTGGGTTCTCTTCTAGGGTTTGTTGGAACTATGAAATTTTGATAACCTCATTAACCCTTCATACTTATTAGTTTTCCAAAAACGTTCATATTACAGACATGAAATTTCCTCATATAGCATTTTCTCACCAAGGTCTAGGTTAAATTTTGTCATATAACCCCATAAAATTCATCTGACATTAAATCTTTAACATTTGAAAATATCAGCGTAAACTGATGCAGGTCTCACCGATAACAACAAACATTTCTCCAAAATATCAGCAAGACAGCAGAAGTGTCATACCGATGAGGATCTATACCAACAGAATGCGGGTTTACATTTCCTATCAGCGTGATGATGTAAGGTCATATCGAGCTAGGTTACCTTTTACCGATAGGAATAAAAAAAAGTCTATCAGAGAGACTATGGTCATCAGAGTGAGATTTTAGAGCACTACCCAAAGCATTACTGGTCTTGCCGATAAAGCAAAGGGAGGACTCATTCGGTAAGACAAAAGTTGCCGGGAAGAGTTTGGGGAGTCTTACCGACCCCTCAGGTCACACCGCCAGAACTAAGCATACGGAGATAAAGGTTGTCGAGAAGACAATATGCAAGGTCTCACCAATGAAAAAGTATATCGGTGAGATAAGTTTCAGTGGGAAGATCTAGGAGACATCACAGTGAATACCATTATGTCGGCAGAACAATTACTTGGTCTCGGCAACATAAGTTGAGAAAGTGAACATCTCGGTGAGACGAAGGGCTTTTAGAGTAAAGTTAAGAATCGTTGGCCCGACTCATTAAGTCTGGGTGATGGTTTGCTTCGGTGAAGGTCATGGTGATATAGAAAGCAAAAGGAAAGAACTATCAGGGAGACTTGTGATGTCAGGGAAACTGGAAGACGTCTTAGTGGATGGGTGAATGTTGAGCAGGCGGATCGGCCAGAGATTTAAAATGTCTTGTCGATATGATCCCTGATGTGACAACGAGAATTTTGAAAAACTTGCAGCATTCATGTCTCAGTAAAGACATTAATGGTGCCACGAAGCATAAAATATTTTGCATATCAGGGTGTGCTCAATTGAAATCATTGTTTCACGGAATTGGCAGCGAAAGAGAGTAGGTGAACCAGCAGAACAATTAGGGCATTCATCTGACTTGGATTTGTAGGAAAGATATAGTAAGTTTATCATCCTCTCAAAACTCATGAATTTTGAAAATGGAAGGCATTGGTTCAGGAAAAATAAAGGGAAGAAAACTTGGGGAGGGTAGTCAATTAAAGGAAAAGAAGCAAAAAATTGAATTGCAACTAGAGGGCACTAAAAGGAAGTTAAATCAAGACCTCATCGACTAGTTGCCTGGTTCAGGGCCTAAAGCTAGGTGTTCTGCATAGCTCAAAGAAGAAATTGATAAATTAGATGAAAAATGCAAATTCATAGGGGATGTTTGGACCCCAATTAGAGGGTATGAGTTGATCAATTTTCATTACCATAGGAGGAATCGCTTCGAGCCAGTTTGCAATCCATGGAGGCTCAACTTGGGAAATTAGTGTGCCCTAATGTCTTTGTTGATGTTGAAATGATAAAATTGTTGGCTGGTCACTATAACCTGAAGAATAAAGCTATATGTGATTTGCTAAGGAATCCATTAATACATATATCTGAGAATGCAATAGCTGAGGTTTTCAGATTGGAAGGAATATGCAATGCGAAAATAATAAGTGAAGAGATCGATAGTGAATTCGGAAGAATGGACACCATCTATAAAGGTTGGAGATTACCCCTACATAGAATAAGGTGTCATGGAAAACCTACTTTGATGGAAGACAGTGAGGGACCACCATTTCATGTGGATCTCTTCAAACCCTACTTGAAGTACACTTATTTTTCAGTGGGACAAGTATTGGAGATGGAAGTCCCAGAGCATATGATAGTTGTGCCCATGGTGATTGTTGTAGATATTCAGTATCACAATTCCAGATCATTTGATTATGCTTCACATGTATTTAAGGAACTGGATGCAGGGTTGATAGCGATAAAAAATGGTGCTTTTGTCTTGCATCTCAGGAATTATTCACTGTTGATGCATTTGGTGTTATATTTTGGACGGGAGTTAGGATTATGGCCCCAGGAGCTGAGGATTTCACAATCTGATAAGGAAGGTAGGCCATTGCCTATTCAGTTATGGACTGTTGTTTGGGACAAAAGGTTTGCTAATTCCAACTTCTTGCATTTTGAAGAATTCTTTGTGAAACCTTTGTATAGATTTTTTAATCATCCTTGTGATTATTCCTTATCTAAAGAAGCAAAGAGGTTTCTTAGGCCTAGGGATTATAATGGACCAATCAACCACAACTAGGGGGATTGGTATTACTTAGAGAATTCCACAATGATTAGGGTTTATGGTTTTGAGGATACACCATTCATTTTGCCTAGAACAGTCTCAAATAGAATTGCATACTTAGAAATTGTTAGGCAAATGGATTAATCTAGTGTCATGAACTTAAGTTCATATGGGAAGTAGGCCTTTATGCCTAGTACATTGTGTTTTGGTGATTTTATTGTATTGGAAAAGGAGGGCTACAATCTGATTCTGGATAAATTATTACACTACAACATGAGAAGAGAACCATCAAGAAAAAACTTTGATCCAGAGGGATATATCCACTTTGCTAGGCAAAGAATAAATTTTGGAGTGTACCAACCTGTACCCTATCAGTCTGATGACATAATCAAAAAATTGGGGGTAGAGGAAGCAGAAATGGTGATTGAGAAGCATGATCAAGAGTTGGTAGATGCTGAGTTATTATCCTCCATTAAAGGAATATCAGAAGCTGACAAGCCACAAGGCTTATTTGGGAAGGTATCGAGAATAAGAACTCAGGATTATGCCTATGTTTCCAGGGAAACAAATGTTGAGGAAACTATGGATGTAGATACGAGACATGAAGATTATAGGTCTTTTATAGTAGATGATGAATTTGTGAAGACCTCAGAGTTTAAAACATTTTTATACAAGCAAAAAGGGAAAGAAATAAGAGGACTGGTTGACAATGTCACACCAGGAAATGAGGATCAATTGTTAAAGAGCTTAAGGGATGAGGTGGATAAAGAGATGATAAACATGACCCCTGAAAAGGGAAGAGAGATGCTAGAAAATGCAAGTGTTATGATTTTCCCAGGGTTGGATCTCAATTCTGCATTAGTGTTCAACAGTTTCCTACAAGAAAACAATGCTACTCACAAGCTCAACATAGAGAAAGTGACAGAGGTGTATACAAGATCAAGATACAATCTTGATGATGAAACCTTGATGATTTGGGTTTTGTATCCCCCTCATAAGAAGTCAATTTTTATTGATACTGAGAAGGAATTCAGACATGTCATGACTCTAAAGGATGGAGAGGTCGATCCTATTGCAACTACAGAAATTGGGATCAACATAGCAAAGTTGAATAAAGCCCAGATCCAAGCATTGATCAGAGAGAGGGAAATGTATAAAACTAATAATGAGAGAATGTTGAGAGAGAATGAATGTTTAAAGGACTTGGTAGGTGTTGTAATAGGGCCAATGAAGATGCTCACCCAAGGTGAGAGTTCACTGAAAAGGGACCATTGGGAAGGGTCAAGTGCATACTCACAAGGAAAGGTGGACACACTCACTGCAATAATCAAAAAGAGGCAGGTTGTTTTAAACACTTGGTTAAATAAGATTTGGGGAAAATATTCACAATATATGGATGCCATAAAAGAGCATAAGAGAGTGGATGATAGAATCCAAGAAAGAATTGAGGAAATAAAAGGGGGTACTCCTAATGCTGCAGGAATTGAAAATGCCAATCATATCATGAATAAGCACAGGGAATTCTTTGAAGAATTACACGGGGATGTACAAGGATTAATTGAAGCTGCTAATAATAGATTGACTAAGTTCTGCAATGATGAAGGAAAACTGAAAGAAGCAACTACATGGAAAGGCGAATGTGAATCGATACTCCAAGAAATATTGAACATAGCCACTGCAAAGGACATAACATTGGACGAAGCATGTGATAAAAATGAACAAATGACGATGATGGAGATCATGATCCGTGATGTGTTAGAAGATGCAAACACACATATGCACCAAGATTATATAGAGCACATGTCTGCAGTTCATTTGTGGCTTAACAGAAATCAGTTAATGATAAACTTGTTAGCATTTTGTGTTTGAAACTTTTCAAAAGGACACGTCCTTCTGCAAATTAAATGTATAAGTATCCGTTGTTGGATAGTAGAATGGAAGTAGATAGAAAATAGGTAGAGGATATATGTTCAGAATGTTCGCATTCAAGACTATGTTGCATATATAAATTTTGAGGAAGATAATGAAAGATCTTTGATGGTTTGGTTTCATTCTAGTATCAATTATTTGTAGAAATTATGCATTTGATTGTCTCCAATTTAGTGTTTCTTGATTATTTGAATTGAAGTATCAAGTATATTTTTAATTTATCAGTACACATTTGATGTATCTGTGTGATTTGATTTATTGGATTCTTTAAAGAAGAATTAAAATTCCTTTTAGTCAATTGCAATAATCTTGGAGTATTATTTGGATCAATAAGAAGAATCAGATAATTAGGGTTAATTTTCTACCTAAAGTAGGGTCTATCAATCACATTCTTGCATGTTTATACTAGTTATAAACTCACATTTGTATGCCAAACAATTAGGGACTTGCTAGATAGGAACCATTCAACTAAGACTCTCATTTGACTCTATTTCACCCAACAAGGCACTGGTCTCTTTTATTTTTAGGTTTCATTTATTTCATTTACATCTGTTAACTGAACATATTATTTTCATCTTGATATTGCATATACAATATATACCAAATTTAGGATATTACTCATACCATTTATACCAGATTTAGGTCCTTTCTGATATTGCTCACACCATTTATAGCAAATTTAAATCTTATTAGATATTGCTTACACCATTTATAGAAAATTTAAATCTTGTCAAATATTGCATACACAATTTATACCAAATTTCTAATATTGCTTACACTATTTATAGAAAATTTAGATCTTATCTCTCCACTATCAAATTGCCATTGTGGATAGATTAGTTAAGTAGGAAACATAGTTCAAAATCTGCCTTACAGGTACACCCGCCTAGGTTTAGCAAGCCTTAAGATTAGAAGGTTCAACTACATTGGTTGGCCTTGTTAGTTGTCCAATAGCATTGTGAGAGCTTGGCAACCTCTCATGGTTCAAACCTGTGTTTTTGAGACCTAACAGGGTTTATGACCTAGAAGGACAATATTCACTCTCTCATTCAAGAAAAAACCCTTGAGATCTCAATCCAAAGGAGAAATAGATCTTACAAAAGGGTTTTCCTAGGCCCTGAATGTAAACTAATGAAAGAGTTCACCACCAAGATAAGACTTGGAAAGACAAATGCAATGTAAGATGGAATGCTTCAACCTAGTTTGATGCAATGCTTCACTAAATGACCTAGAAAAGTGTGTAAAAAAAAATTGAAAGTTAAAAAAAAAAATGTGTGCACCTGGAAACTTGATGATGATTGGAAACAACTTTAAAATGCTAGAAAATTTGACTTTACTATTGAATGGGACTCATTCGCTAGGCTAGGTGAATCTGTCCAAAATTTTAGTTTTTGTGCGGGAATAGAAATCTACCAAATGGGTATCATAATCTGCAAAACCCTAATTTTTGACCAAAACTAGGACTCATTCACCAAAAGGGGTGAATCGGTCCAACTAGGGTTTTTGATAACTTTTAGGTCTAGATCTACTCTTCTCAATCTACTCAATTTGTTCCTCCAAGTTTTTAGATTCAAATATTTGTAAATCAACTTGTAGGTGTTCTCCAAGTATCTCCAATGCTTGATGACAACTTTGACAACTTTCTCCAACCTTTCTCTTCAATTTTTCTTCAATCTAAACCAACAAATCACACACAAACTCTAACAATGAAATTCTACAAACATGTATGAAGTGGCTCCAATAGATGTAGATCTTGAATCTTCCCTGAATGTGATAGATCTTGAATTGAATGCTAGCTTGAATCATGAAACCATACATCACAATTGTTAGCTCCAAAACAAAAATGATGCATGAAACCCTTGACATGATGCTTGATGCTTAAATAATTCTCTAAAATGTTTGATAATCAGCTCTTGAAGACTCTTGAATACTCTTCTAAACACTTGAATGCTCTTGTGAACTCAATTTTTCTATAAGAATGCTCATTCAACTTGCTAGGATGAAAATGTGTGAATAAACCTTGTATTTATACTTAATTATGCAAGAATTCCTAAAATTACAACACTGCAAGCCAAAATCAGATCTAGGAGGATAAAATCCCACCAGAAATTTGAATTAATTTTGATCCCATTAGGTATAATTTATGGGACCATTTTTTAAAAATTCTTAGAAATGTGTGAAATCGGGTTCAAGACCCAAAAACCTAGGTGGGACTCATTCACCCAAGGTGGCGAATGAGTCCTAGATCACTAAATTTGGGGCCATTCAAACTAAAACACCTAAATTATCATAGGGTAATGATTTGTGTCAGGATTATCTTTGAAAAGATGCATTAAATGGGGCTTGTAGATGCAAAATAGGGCTATTCAAAGCATAAGAAAGCCCAATATTAATGAAAACCTTAGAAAAGTGTGAAAGTGTGTTACAACACTTTAAAACACTCCAAATAAGGCATGATTGAGGTCAAAAAGAGATATATTAGGTGTAATTAATTAATATAACCTTAGAAAAATGTGAAAGTGTGTTACAATACTTCAAAACACTTTAGCAAGGTACCATTCATGCTCATTAGATCACAAGGGCCCAAGACCTAATGTGAGTGTTAAACACAACACTAATTCAAGGCATCATTAGGCTTAATTAAGCAAGGAGGGCCCAAATAATTGTGAAAATGTCCCCGCCAACATTTTTTGACACTACAATATTCAATATTTGGTTGTAGTAGTATTCATTATAGGTAAATTAGATTATGGATAAGTGGTGATATTGTGATCAACTATTACTTGGCTCTAAAAGGAATTCTAAAAGTAGGAAGAGTTAAATTATATGTTAGTTATGTAGATTTAATTCCTTAGTTGATTACCATTAGAAGGTTACTTTTCATATCACTACAACAAATCCCTATGATTAGCTCCCTTTTTTACTCTGATTTTTGCTTCCACCCATTATTTTAATGTATTTTTCTCAAAAAATTGAAAATGTCGCTGCTATTTATCGGGCTGGCACCATTTCTGACATTTTTTGCACTGATCAGGACAAGTAGGTGCTAATTAGCACTAGCTTTAGCGACAGATTTAGTGCCAGATTTAGCACCGGATTTAGCACCAGATTTAGCACCAGATTTAGCTCCAAATATAGTGTCGGATTTAGCAACACCATATTTAGCACCAAATTTATCACCGGATTTAGTGTTGGATTTAGCACCAAATTTAGTGTCATATTTAGTACTAGATTTAGCATCGGATTTAGACAGTGGCATATCAGTAAGAGATATTAACTTGTCTCATCAACACCGACAACCAACATCAGAGGAACATAAGATCTAATGTCAACGAGACATTGAGATATTGGTAAGACAAATAAGATTGTCTCATCGACACTCTTCAAGTAAAGATCAAAAGCATACATCGCTATACCATCGGGAAGGTGAGCAACATATGCAGTAGAGTTGTATACACCACAACCCCACTACTAGAAGGCTTCCACAGGGTGGCGGTATACCACTCTATCACAAGATAGTCAGAATCCTCTCATGGTATGGTATTATACACCACACTACCTCTAGGCAGTAAGAAATATCCAGTCGTATGGCGGTATTAGGCAGTCCAATTTAGTGCTAGATTTAGATAGTGGCATATCGGCAAGAGATATTAACTTGTCTCATCAATACCGAAAACCAACATCAGAGAAACATAAGATCTAATATTGATGAGACATTGAGATATCGGTAAGAAAAAATAAGATTGTCTCATCGACACTCTTTAAGTTATGATCAAAAGCATACACCGCTATACCACCAGGAAGGTGAGCAACATATATGGTAGAGTGGTATACATCGCAACCCTGCTACTAAAAGGTTTCTGCAAGGTGGCAGTATACCGTTCTATTGCCAGATAGTCAAAACCCTCTTGCAGTATGGTGGTAAACACCACACTACCACTAGACAATAAGAAATCTCCTGTGGTATGGCGGTATACTGTGCTACCACACCTCTCTCACAATCATCCAGTGGTACAGAGGTAAAAGCATGAACTTAACAGTTATGAATTTAATAGATAATAGTAATTTTTTATTATAAAATATATGTATTTTGTTTTCTAAATTTGTTTGAATATTAAAAGATTTAATGATTAGACATATTTGAGTTTTTTCACATCAATATTTTTGTCACCATGATGAGTTAGAACAAAATACCCAAGCCCTAATTTTTAACTCTCATTTTCACTTGGTTTTTTAGAGCTCCCTTGCCCTGCACATGTCGCCATCATTAGAGTTTGAACATCGAGATTTCTAAAGGAGTATCTATCAATTTTCTCACTAATTTTAAGAGTTTTCTTCATAGAGATTTCTATTGAGGCTGAATCAGGTAAAGCTTTCATGGTTCATCATTTGTTTCCACTTATCTGAATGCATTTTCAAAAGACATTCCTTCTCAGATTCTCATGCAATTTTATCTTGCTTTACTTTGTTGATGCCTTGCTTGTCTTGAGTCTGACATCAAAGCACTTCTAGAGCTCAAATTTCTTTGAACAACAAGAAGTTGAGTAAGTTTCTATGTGCCATTTCTTTGTATCTTACCTCTATTTTTTTTCAAAACAAGCTCGATTTGGACTCAATAGATACAAATGAATGGGTTTTATTTCTACCATGCATCCTTATTTTGTAACCCTTCTATCTTGGCTCTGCTTCTTTGGACTTAGCTCACTAGAAAAATAAATGAAACAAATTATACTCTCCATATTTGGTTTGATCAAATGATGAAATATTTTTTTATTTCTGCACTTTTTCTCTTTCCTGGTGATAGCTTGGTCACGACCTCTCTAGAATATTTTTTCTATTTCCAAAAAGAATAGAGTGTAAAATTTTCTTTATTATATTTTTGAGCCTACTTCATGGCTCCATGATTATGGTTGTAGGCTCTATTCAATGGAATTTTGGGTTTGTCTTTGATCTGGGGTTTTTTGAAAACCCGTGACTCCTATTGCAGATACGATCTCTCATAAAAATGAGTGCATGCCTTTTGGCATGATCTTTCACTTCTCAAAAAGAAAAATAAATACTTCCACATTTGGGGCTTGGCCTAGAAACCATAAACCATGGGTTTGTAATATTTTGCATATCGTTCTCCTTTCTTGCAAGTATTTTACATTTTCATTTTTCAGAATCTGCTTCACAAGACAATTGCACTATTTTTATGTATGTTCATTTTTCTCTGAACAAGACAAAAATGGAGATGATTGATGCAGAGCATGGTGGGCTTCAAAGTTCTTCAAAGACACAAAAAAATATTTTTTGCAAGATCACTTGTGTAAGCGTCTAAGAGGCTTCTCAAGCTACTAATTTGTAATTAGTTTGCAAGGGATTTTTTGCTCTTTCTTTGCCAATTTCATATTTTATAGGGATTTATGGTATGTTTCTTTCCAATCACAAGGTGCATTTTAGTGAACTTGACCATTCTGAATTATTTAAATGTAGACACCATATGGTCGATGTTGAATTTTATTGTTGCTCCAAGGAACTTTGACTTCTTCCTTAGACAATGAAATTCCCTCAAGACATGAGTGTGGTTATCACAGCTCTAAACACTCATTTCAGCATGAAGAATGCATCAATGTGTAGTAGAATTTGTAAAGCACTTGTCTCTGATTATGAATATTTTAGATTGTTACATATAGTCATGGTCATATTCTCATGATAGATTCCTTTGAAACTTGTGACAGGTATGTATTTGAGGACCAAATTGAGTTTATCAAGTTATCAATACTTGAAGGAGAATAGGTACTTTAACAAATTAGGTCATATGTTGATGTTTTGAATTGTATATCAGATATCTTCTTTTTTATTTAAATAGTAATAAGATATATGTTTCTTTCTTTGATTGATTGGACTAAACTTTAGAGAACAAATGGAAAATGTTTTAGAGTTTTATATGTATTTTTATAAGACTTTTTAACTTTACAACATAGATTATGTATTATTCACTTTTGATTTTTTGTTAATTTGCTCATTATTGATGTTTTATCCTAAATCAGGTTGAGGGTGATGATTTTGAAAAGGATTCTAGGGAAAAAACAATGTCACACAAACTCTAGGTGGGATGCATTTTCCTAATGCATGAAATGAGTGTAGCATTTAGCTATACAAGGCATCATAAATAATTTTGCACCATAAACTGTTTAATGTACATATATTATATGAATCGACTAATTTTTATTTTTATTTTACTCCACTAAAATTCAATAAATCCTAATTTGCAATCATCAAGCCACTCAAAGGAACATTGTTTCCTTTTATTTTATTCCTGACATAACAACAACTAAAAGTTTTCATGTTATTTTTAAAATTGTTGGTTATTTGATGCTAGCTTAACTTTTCTTGCAATGGTTGTATAGGATGAAAATAATAGCCATATCAAATGCCTTTTTCCCAAGTCCTACTCTCTCAAGGTTAACAATCTCAATCTCACTAATAGTGATTACTAAGAAAGGAAATTTCACCAACTCTACCAAACAGTTTATCGTAGGAACAATAAATCTACAAAGCTCTCTAAATTATATATCAAAATCTACTTCAAAATATTTTAGATGAGACTTCTCGCATAACTCTATTACTCACTTGACAAATCCTTGAAACTCTGCATTGATTTTATTTTTCTTGTCCCTCTCTTGTTGTTCTTCCTCAATTTCATCAGGATCATACATTGAAATTCTTGACCCTCCTAAAGTTTGGACCACATCCATTACCTCCACATAAAATTGGACATCCTTGGTCTTCTTGGTTCACACCATGATATGGTTTTGCAAATGAAAATGAAGCAAAGTAATCATCTCCTTCTCCACTAGCTGGAAGAATGCATGCTTAATGTTTTGATACATGATATCAGCTCTCTCTTTTTCTCTCATGGTTGAATAACAAAATCCATTATGGTGGGCCTCCAAAGTTCCAGTCATCTTTCTTCCTCTTCCACCAAATTTTGGCATATTTTACTAACATTTATTAGAATTGTTGCATGTTTTACATCATTGGAATGACATATTAGTTGTAATGTTTTTGAAATTTTATTATGGTATGTGCACTTTGATATGATGTAATATGATTATGGTTTTGTTTCACATGTAATATTAGATATATAATAGAAAAATAAGTTATTGCATGAAATAAATAATAACTTTTCATTTTAAATGATTTTTTTTGCAGAAAATGGGTCTTCCAGAAGATCAAGATGATCCTCATGATATAGATCCAAAATATGTTGGTTTTGGTATAGGTCACATGGAAAAGGATGATGATGACGTAGATACAAAAGAAACCAAGGTTAATGATGATGACAATGATGATCATGATGTTGATGATGATGATGAGGTAGTTTCTAGTAGTAGCTAGTGACATTAATGATCATATAGACTGCATCATGGATCATTGTTGATATATCATTATGATGCCTCTTTTCATGGTTACTATAATATGTATCATTTTCATGGCTTGCAGTACCATATTATTGAGTTGTATCATTTTGACTTATATCATTTGGACATGTATCATTTTGACTTGTATCATTTTGAACTATATAATTTATCATTTTTGCTTATATCATTTGTACATGTATCATTTTGAATTATGTTGACTATTGGGCATGTATCATTTTTACATGTTATTAATCTAGTGGCATATTTGACTCACTTTTTTTAATCACTTATATAGATATCTGACTCATTTGTTTTGATCTACTTATATAGATATTTGAATCACTTTTTTTAATTATAAATGATGATCATGTTATAATAATTATATTTTTATTTAATCATATGAGTTATTTAAGAGGCATGATATATTTAACTAATTAAATTGAAATAAAACATATTAAATTAATAAATGGAAGAAAAAAAAAAGAATTTTTAGAAGAAAAAAAGGAAGCAAAAATAAAAGCAATTCAGGCAGCAAACAAAGAAGTAATAATGGAAGCAATTTTAGAAGCAACAAAAGATGCAATAATAGAAGCCATATTAGAAGCAACAAAAGATGCAACAATGGAAGCAAAGCTAGATGCAAGAAGCGACATTATATCGGAAGAAAAATTGGAAGAAAAATTGGAAGCAAAATTGGAAGCAAAATTGGAAGTAAAATTGGAAGCAAAACTGGAAGCAAAATTGGAAGCAAAACCAAAAGAAAACCTAGAAGCAAAACCCAAAGAAAAATTGGAAGAAAACCAAAAGAAAACCTGGAAGCAAATGTGGAAGCAACACAAGAAGCAAAACCAGAAGCAAAATTGGAAGCCAAACTGGAAGCAGCAAAAGTCAGTGCTAAACCTGGCACTAATTTTGGTGCTAAATCTGGCACCGAAGTGAACATACCAATTTGCACCGAGTTTTGCACCAGCCAAAGTGCCAAATTCATGAAATCAAATGCACTAAAATTCAGCGCTATTTTAGGTGCTAATTGCCTGTTTTGTTGTAGTGTATGCTATATGTTATTGATTTAATATTAGCATTATTATTTCCTTGATAATTAAATATTATAATAGTATTATCTTGAACACTCAACATTAATATTATACCTCCTAATTCCCCTTCATTATATTCCCAATTTAATGTTAATACCTCTCCCCAATATTTATATCTAATACTACCCTTGCTTCTTTTTTTTGGAAAGAGGCTAGGGCCTATATTATATTAATATTATTGAAAATAAAGGATTACAAAAGAAAGAATTATAGTATTGGTGAATATACACTTTTTGATTTTGTATCAAAAAAGCCAGCCTCTGTAATAAAATTACATATGTAACTTAAAGATAATTTAAAGCCCAAGGCCAAAAATACATGTTATGTGTAAGGGAGTCCAGATATTAATATTTATTCCTTCACTATCTGGTAGTAGTCGTAGCTTCCATATATCATTCCTTCATTAAACCAACAACATCAAGAATATCAAAACCCTCCTTGTTAGAATGAAGTCCACTATTCCATTGACTAGCAGAAACCTTCATTAAGCTAGAATTGTTAAAAAAATTGTTCCTCTAATTAGCAACCACCTCCATTGTACCCGAGTTTGGCGAATCAACATCCCTATAGATGGTATTGAAAAATGCACTAATTCCTTGCTCCTCCTCCAAAACAACATTTTTGAGAGACCCTTCAAAGTCTATGGCTAATGCAATTTCTCTCAAGCCATGGCGAATATGATGAGACAAAATTTATGAAGTTGCAAAGTATATTTCCTTGCATTTTTCCACCAATAGAGGACCAAGAGTTTGAGTATGAGTGTTTAGAACCCTATACATTGTCCAAGGGTCATCATTGTGGAGACCCTTTTTTATGGCTGCATAGACTTCTTTTTATGCTACTTTTTTCTTAACATAATTTTTAGGAAAAAGTCCTCCAATGTACGCTTTCCCTTTCATCAGCTTATATGCTTGAGTGGCCTGAAGGAGCTCATCATCATCCATGAAATTAAAAGCAGTTGTTTCTTTAACCACTAGTGACATCAAATCAAAAGACTGCAACCTGTCCATTATATTCGATAGAAATATGGAAAGAATTTATTTCAAAAATAACAGCCTTGGGGAAGTTGGGTATAAAATTGCATGACCTATTAATCTTTTAATGCTATCCAACAAACTTGGACAAGAAACTTTAAAGACTTTAGAAAGCTGAAATTTCGAAGCATCTTCTGAAAATGGGAGTTCACCTTCCCTAATTTACAATTCAATCCTAAAATTAAAATGCAAATACTCCATTATTGACACTTGATACCTAGTATTTTTGCAATTTAACCTAAGATGGACCAAAATGAAAAGAGAACAAACTGCATTCCCACAATGAAAGTTGTAGCCCCTCAGAAGACAATTGAAATAATCTTCAAAGTTTTGAAATTGTAAAGCAATTTTTACCAAGAAGTAGACAAGCCTAAGTATTAGATAACCTTCATAGAGAGCACATAAATATTTAAGATTACCCTTTACCTCGAACCCAATAGTTAGCATATATTTATGGCACCACTTCCATACTAGTAACAAATGGAGAAAACCCAAGCTTCTGAAACAACCTACAAATTGGAATGAAATAATTGCCACCTTATAAAAGGAAGGATTTGTACGATGGTAACCATAAATCATCATGATACTAACATAGGACTCAAGAGCTTTAATTTTTCCTGGCATAGTAAATATTATTTCGCACAAACCAATGGAAAGTGTGATCTATGAAGAATGAGGACCATTATTATAGGAAGTGTTATTGGATATTCTTGATCAACCATGTACAACACATGTATTGGGTGTATTTATTGTGATTAAAATTTTATTCCACCTATTAGTACTCTATTCAATTTGTTCGCCAACTACTCAAAAACCACACACCTTGACAGGTTGATAAGACTACTCCTGTGAAAAAATTAATACTTAATATTTTAAATGTGTGGGGGTTTACACTTTTTCATTTATTAATTCATCTATTGCATTTTTGCTCCACATGTACCCCCACTTCATCTGGTGCTTCAACAAATCATCCATTGTAGGTCATGATACCTACGTTTTTTGCCAACTCATCCTCATGGTAGAAAAAACCAAATGATGATGCAGCTACTTTTTGCCACTTATACTTTCATAACACACAACTGATGCTTGGATGTACCAAAGACATGATAATAAAAGATTTGATGATGCTAGCAGATGTCCATCATTGATATCAAATCCCATCCAATCTTTCAATGTGTTCAAATTGAACACAATTTATTATTTAAAATGAAATATGGAGATAACTCCATGATTCCTAAATAAAGCCCTACACACACAACAAATATTAGGAATTTAAATTTTAAATTTCAAGATATTCAATTAACTATTGATCTCGTCCAGGATGGACAAATTGATTAACCCAGGTTGGTTCCTTATGAAACCAACTTGGGCTTTACCATGAGCCACCATTTCAAATTCCATGTAATATCCTTGGCATAACCTTCTCCTTATCTATAATAACTTGCAAGTCCTATGAAATTTTATTTAGACCTTTCTCATAAGTTGCCTCCACTTGAGCTTGATCGCAACCCAAATTTGCAAGATGGTCTGCAAACTGATTTCCTTCTCTATATGTATGTGTAATCTGAAAACTTTCCAATGTATCTAATAATCTCCATACCTAGACAAGAAAGAATTTTATTTTCTAGCTACATTGCTTTCTATACCTACAATCATTAATAATTACTTGACAATCACCTTCTACATGAAGTTGCAAGCAATTCAAATTTACCGCCATTTGTAGACCTAACATAAGACCTTCAACAATTGCAATATTGATTGTTCCCGGGGGTAACTTTATTGATTTTACACAAAGTAAGATGCCTTCATAATTTCTCAACACAAAACCTGCACCTAACTTCCCAGGGTTTCCTTTAGAAGCCCCATCAAAATTCAACTTGACAAACCCAACTGAAGGTGGTTTCCACTTTACCTTTTTTCTATCCACTTTGTTGATGACAGGAGCTCTTAAGTTGTGTCTAAGAGGATTAACCAAGCTCTACCAATTATTTAACTTCCTTGAATCCCAATCTAAGAAGATTGAACAAACATTTTTCACAAAATGCACAAAATAATTTCTAATCTCACATATTGAGATTTCCAATTTGTGCAACACTTGATCAATATTTGATGCTTTCTTACGAAATATTATTTTATTTCACTCCCACCATAAACACCATAATATTGCATAGGGAATGAATTTCCAAAGACTTTAAAACAAAGACGATTGATACAGAAGGGGCCAAATGGAGACATGATCCTGAAGTGTCTTTGGAAGAGGAGCATACCAATTCAACTTTTCTTGGATGAATTTCTAACAAGAATTTGTGAATGAGAATTGGAGAAAGAGATGATTAAATGATGCAGAACAAGGGGATTCACAACACAACATTCCATTCACTTGAAAAATTTCATAAAATTATTCATCTCAAACAATGATTAAGTGTATTCTAGATCACATTGGAAACACTCTCAAGGCAACCCACAATTCAATGCACCGAACTACCATTTATAACTTACACAAAAAAAAAAAAAAAATCCAATATTTTCGGTGCGATTTAAGATAACATAATTATAGACTTCCCTTCCAATTTTTATGAAGAGCCAATGGTGGAAAGTAAAGTTATTACATTTTCCCCAAAACTGCAAACCCTAGATAGGGTTCAGACCTGCCCTCACAAAAATGATCATAACTTATTCACATATTAATGAAATTTGATGAGACTTGAAGAAACTGAAAGTATATTCACATAGAAATGAAATCCAATTGGTTTTAGATCCAAAATATAGAATTTACAATTCGTACCATCACATTTTTCAGACTGTAAATTATGCATAATATTGTTAGAATAGGCAGTCTCACTAAAATAATCATATCTTCCACAAAACTCAATAAAATTAAATGAGACAAAAATAATTGGAAACTAGAAACAGAGATATTTCCATCCATATATGATAATCCATTATTTTAGTCCATACCAAGCCATACAAAGCACAACTTCACCCTAAAAACAATGTAAAAATTAGAAAATGCACACAAAACTTGAGGTTACCATTCATCAAACTTCAAAAATAATGTCTCCAACCCCCAATTCGAGTTTTGGAGGGTGTACTTATACATTTCCAACCAAAAAAAATATTTTCAACTACCTTTTAATTAGATTTTTGACAAAACACCTTAATGACATTTTTTGACAAGTTGCTTGACAACTTTCTTGAGCAACTTTTACAATTTTTTACAATATGGAACAACTTTAAACATTATTTGAAAAATGACTTAAAATATGACTTCCTAAAACTCAAACACCTATAAAATGGTTTTATAAACCTTATTATAAGACCCAATACACAAAATAGAGCAACTATTTACAAATGGCCTCATGGAGGCAAGAAATCTAGCAGGTGCTCCTGCACCAAACTCCCAGGGGCAAAAGAATTCAAGCCCCTTTGAATTGTCTTCTTCCTAGTCTTCCAATTACTTTGCACTTTTTCCTTTGTGTTTGCAATAATATTTGGTCCTTTCTTCCTTTTATTATTCTTATTACTTCTTCTATCAATCATCCTTGCAACTTGGAGGTTCTAAAACTCTATCATATCATCATACACTTCACTTTGTCCTTCATGACCTGCACATTCTTAGTTCAAAAACAAATAGCAATAAAATATTGTGACCTTGAGGTCTCCTCTTTGTATTCTTGTTCTTAAAACTCCTCTTCATCCATGAACAACTTATCAATATCATTCCCCTTCAAAATCAATTCACTTGCAACCTCAATGTCTTTTTCTTCTTATACCTTGATGAATTCCTCTTCCTTTTGTTTGAATTTTCCATTACCAACCTTACTATCCCATTCTTCTTCAATGGTTGTATATTGTGCCCATAAGTATTTTTCTTCATCTTTGATTGAATTTTCTACCTTCTTTTGTTGTCTTTTCTTCTTCATAATCTTCTTTAGAGGCCATCTTAACCTCTTTGACATCAGTATATTCCAACTCCTTGGTGCTTCCTTAAGAAGTTGGTATTCTTTGGCTAATCTTTCCAACCTTTGGCTTATCTCTTCCATGGCTTTCTCAAACTCTATTTGTCTTTCCTTCTTTCGTTCCTTCTTTCTCATTTCATTTTCCTCTCTTTCCTTCTTCCTTCGTAAATCCTCAACCTACCAACATCTTCTCAAAAATTCCATCTTCACAAGAAAGTCCCTCATTGCTTCACAACTCTTTGCCTCACCTAGGCAATCAGGTTTCTTCCTCAACTTGCAAACAACCACACACAAACTACAAAAAACTTTCCCAAAGCATCTAACCTAGCTCTAATACCAAACTGATGCAAAGAAAGGGGATTCACAACACAAAATTCCATTCACTTGACAAATTTCAAAAAATTATTCATCTCAAACAATGATTAAGTGTATTCTAGATCACATTGGAAACATTCTCATGGCAACCCACAATTCAATGCACCAAACTACCATTTATAAATTCCACAAAACAAATAATAAATCCAACATATTTGGTGAGATTTAAGATAACATAATTATATACTTCCCTTCCAATTTTCATGAAGATCCAATTGCGGAAAATAAAGTTATTACATTTTCCCCAAAACTGCAAACCTTAGACAGGGTTCAGACCTGCCCTCACACAAATGATCATAACTTATTCAAATATTAATTAAATTTAATGAGAATTGAAGAAAATGAAAGTAGATTCACATATAAAAAAAATCCAATTGGTTTCAGATCCAAAATATAGACTTTTTAATCCATACCATCACATTTTTAAGACTATAAATTCTGCACAATATTGTTAGAATAGGCAGTCTCACTAAAATAATCATATCTTCCACAAAACTCATTAAAATTAAATGAGACAAAAATAATTGAAAACTAGAAACAGAGATATTTCCATCCATATATGATACTCCATTATTTGAGTCCATACCAGGCCGTAAAAAGCACAACTTCACCTTGAAAAACAATGTAAAAATTAGAAAATGCACACAAAACTTGAGGTTACCATTCATCAAACTTCAAAAATTATGTCTGCAACCCCCAATTCGAGTTTTGGAGTGTGTACTAATAAATTTCCAACCAAAACCAACTATTTTCAACTACCTTTTAATTATTTTGTTGACAAAACACATTAATGACATTTTTTGACAAGTTGCTTGACAACTTTCTTGAGCAACTTTTACAATTTTTACAATATGGAACAACTTTAAACATTATTTGAGAAATGACTTAAAATATGACTTCCTAAGACTCAAACACCTATAAAATGGTTTGATAAACCTTATTATAAGACCCAATACACAAAATAGAGCAACTATTTACAAATGGCCTCATGGAGGCAAGAAATCTAACAGGTGCTCCTACACCAAACTCCTAGGGGCAAAAGAATTCAAGCCCCTTTGAATTGTCTTCTTCCTAGTCTTCCAATTACTTTGCACTTTTTCCTTTGTGTTTGCAATAATATTTGGTCCTTTCTTCCTTTTATTATTCTTATTACTTCTTCTATCAATCATCCTTGCAACTTGGAGGTTCCAAAACTCTATCATATCATCATACACTTCACTTTGTCGTTCATGACCTACACATTCATAGTTCAAAAAAAAATAGCATCAAAATATTGTGACCTTGAGGTCTCCCCCTTGTCTTCTTGTTCTTAAAACTCCTCTTCACCCATGACCAACTTATAAATATCATTCCCCTGCAAAATCAATTCACTTGCAACCTCAATGTCTTTGTCTTCTTATACCTTCATCAGTTCCTCTTCCTTTTGTTTGAGTTTTCCATTACCAACCTTACTATCCCATTCTTCTTCAATGGCTATATATTGTGCCCATAACTCTTTTTCTTCATCTTTGATTGAATTTTCTGCCTTCTTTTGTTGTCTTTTCTTCTTCATAATCTTCTTTAGAGGCCATCTTAACCTCTTTGACATCGGTATATTCCAACTCCTTGGTGCTTCCTTAAGAAGTTGGTATTCTTTGGCTAATCTTTCCAACCATTGGCTTATCTCTTCCATGGCTTTCTCAAACTCTATTTGTCTTTCCTTCTTTCGTTCCTTCTTTCTCATTTCATTTTCCTCTCTTTCCTTCTTCCTTTGTGAATCCTCAACCTACCAACGTCTTCTCAAAAATTCCATCTTCACAAGAAAGTCCCTCATTGCTTCACAACTCTCTGCCTCACCTAGGCAATCAGGTTTCTTCCTCAACCTGCAAACAACCACACACAAACTACAAAAAACTTTCCCAAAGCATCTAACCGGGCTTTGATACAAAACTTATGCAAAGAAAGGGGATTCACAACACAAAATTCCATTCACTTGACAAATTTCATAAAATTATTCATCTCAAACAATGATTAAGTGTATTCTAGATCACATTGGAAACATTCTCAGGGCAACACACAATTCAATGCACCGAACTACCATTTATAAATTTCACAAAACAAATAATAAATCCAATATTTTTGGTGAGATTTAAGATAACATAATTATAGACTTGCCTTCCAATTTTTATGAAGATCCAATTGTGGAAAATAAAGTTATTACATTTTCCCCAAAACTACAAACCCTAGATAGGGTTCAGACCTGCCCTCACACAAATGATCATAACGTATTCAAATCTTAATGAAATTTGATGAGAATTGAAGAAAATGAAAGTAGATTCACATAGAAAAAAAATCCAATTGGTTTCAGATCCAAAATATAGACTTTTTAATCCGTACCATCACATTTTTAAGACTATAAATTCTGCACAGTATTGTTAGAATAGGCAGTCTCACTAAAATAATCATATCTTCCACAAAACTCAATAACATTAAATGAGAAAAAAATAATTGGAAACTAGAAACAAATATATTTCCATCCATATATGATACTCCTTTATTTGAGTCCATACCAGGCCGTACAAAGCACAACTTCACCTTGAAAAACAATGTAAAAATTATTAAATGCACACAAAACTTGAGGTTACCATTCATCAAAATTCAAAAATAATGTCTCCAACCCCCAATTCGAGTTTTGGAGTGTGTAGTTATACATTTCCAACCAAAACCAACTATTTTCAACTACCTTTTAATTATTTTGTTGACAAAACACCTTAATGACATTTTTTGACAAGTTGCTTGACAACTTTCTTGAGCAACTTTTACAATTTTTACAATATGGAACAACTTTAAACATTATTCAACAAATGACTTAAAATATGACTTCCTAAGACTCAAACACCTATAAAATGGTTTGATAAACCTTATTATAATACCCAATACACAAAATAGAGCAACTATCTACAAATGGCCTCATGGAGGCAAGAAATCTAACAGGTCCTCCTACACCAAACTCCCAGGGGCAAAAGAATTCAAGCCCCTTTGAATTGTCTTCTTCCTAGTCTTCCAATTACTTTTCACTTTTTCCTTTGTGTTTGCAATAATATTTGGTCCTTTCTTCCTTTTATTATTCTTATTACTTCTTCTATCAATCATCCTTGCAACTTGGAGGTTCTAAAACTCTATCATATCATCATACACTTCACTTTGTCCTTCATGACCTACACATTCATAGTTCAAAAAAAAATAGCAAAAATATATTGTGACCTTGAGGTCTCCTCCTTGTCTTCTTGTTCTTAAAACTCCTCTTCACCCATGACCAACTTATCAATATCATTCCCCTTCAAAATCAATTCACTTGCAACCTCAATTTCTTTGTCTTCTTATACCTTCATGAGTTCCTCTTCCTTTTGTTTGAATTTTCCATTACCAACCTTACTATCCCATTCTTCTTCAATGGCTGTATATTGTGCCCATAACTCTTTTTCTTCATCTTTGATTGAATTTTTTGACTTCTTTTGTTGTCTTTTCTTCTTCATAATCTTCTTTAGAGGCCATCTTAACCTCTTTGACATCGGTATATTCCAACTCCTTGGTGCTTCCTTAAGAAGTTGGTATTCTTTGGCTAATCTTTCCAACCTTTGGCTTATCTCTTCCATGGCTTTCTCAAACTCTATTTGTCTTTCCTTCTTTCATTTTCCTCTCTTTCCTTCTTCCTTCATGAATCCTCAACCTACCAACATCTTCTCAAAAATTCCATCTTCACAAGAAAGTCCCTCATTGCTTCACAACTCTCTGCCTCACCTAGGCAATTAGGTTTCTTCCTCAGCCTGCAAACAACCACACACAAACTACAAAAAACTTTCCCAAAGCATCTAACCTGGATTTGATACCAAACTAATGCAAAGAAAGGGGATTCACAACACAAAATTCCATTCACTTGACAAATTTCAAAAAATTATTCATCTCAAACAATGATTAAGTGTATTCTAGATCACATTGGAACATTCTCATGGCAACCCACAATTCAATGCACCGAACTACCATTTATAATTTCCACAAAACAAATAATAAATCCAATATTTTTGGTGAGATTTAAGATAACATAATTATAGAATTCCCTTCCAATTTTATGAAGATGCAATGGTGGAAAATAAAGTTATTACATTTTCCCCAAGACTGCAAACCCTAGACAGGGTTCAGACCTGCGCTCACACAAATGATCATAACATATTCAAATCTTAATGAAATTTGATGAGAATTAAAGAAAATGAAAGTAGATTCACATATAAAAAAATCCAATTGGTTTTAGATCCAAAATATAGACTTTTTAATCCGTACCATCACATTTTTAAGACTATAAATTTTGCACAATATTGTTAGAATAGGCAGTCTCACTAAAATAATCATATCTTCCACAAAACTCAATAAAATTAAATGAGACAAAAATAATTGGAAACTAGAAATAGATATATTTCCATCCATATATGATACTCTATTATTTGAGTCCATACCAAGCTGTACAAAGCACAACTTCACCCTAAAAAACAATGTAAAAATTAGAAAATGCACACAAAACTTGAGGTTACCATTCATCAAACTTCAAAAATAATGTCTGCAACCCCCAATTCGAGTTTTGGAGCGTGTACTTATAAATTTCCAACCAAAACCAACTATTTTCAACTACCTTTTAATTAGTTTGTTGACAAAACACCTTAATGACATTTTTTGACAAGTTGCTTGACAACTTTCTTGAGCAACTTTTAGAATTTTTACAATATGGAACAACTTTAAACATTATTTGATAAATGACTTAAAATATGACTTCCTAAGACTCAAAAACCTATAAAATGGTTTGATAAACCTTATTATAAGACCCAATACACAAAATAGAGCAACTATTTACAAATGGCCTCATGGAGGCAAGAAATCAAACAGGTGCTCCTGTAGCATTAACATCCTCAAAAGTTATTCCATAAAATACACACTTAAAAGGATCAGAAATACCTATACTATGCAATCTAACACTTGTTAAAATATTGTTTGTTAAAGCCAGCCAAGTAAAACAACCTGCCTTTGGCAATACAACAAACTCAAACTTATAGTGTAATGGCCTAATTTTGAAGGAGCCCAAATAATCTTATCACTAGCATTAGGGACAAAAAATATCCTATCAGCTAACAAGTTATTGAGACTTACTTGTTGATCGACAAAAAAAAGTGGATTTGAAAACTTCTTCCAAATTACTCTTCTTGTTAGAGTATTTGTTTCTTGAAAATTATTGCTTATTTTTTATCCCCAAAGTGGAATTATAAGATGTTGTATTTGATGAAACTCCTGTAATATATTTAATGGTGGGCACCCTTGCCATGAATCTAACCAAAAATCTGCCTTATCTCCATTATTAACCTCCTAGGTAATGTATGGAGTTATAATTTTTCTATAGATTAACAAGAAACTCCACATGATAGATCCTTGTGGAGGATTATGAATTGGAAAAATTCATTCAGGAGAAGAGGAGTCTAAGTATTTTTTCTCACGGTTTTACACCATTTAGAGTGGGGCTTAGAATATAGATGTCATACTAACTTAGCACCTAGAGAGATATTTCTAGCAGTTAAGTTGTGAATGCCAACTCCACCTTTTAGCTTTTCTTTGCACAAATTGTACAAAGAAACTAGAGGAATTTTCTTTTTCCCATCCATTTTACCTTTCCAAAGAAAATTCCTGATCAACTTTTCAATTTGTAGAATAACAGTTCTAGGGGATTTCAAAAGAACCATATAATAATTTGAAATTTCAAAGAGAACAGATTTAATCATTAGAATCCTTGCAAAAATTGATAACTATCTACCCCTCAAACCCACAATTCTAGATTGAATGCTTTTTATTACATTGTCCTAGTAGGAAACTATATTTGCTCCAACAAAAAAAGGTATACCTAAGTATTTACTTGGAAATTTAGCTTCTTGAAAGCCTAAAGTATTGAAAATGTTATCCTTTATGCCTGATGAAACATTGAAAAAAAAATTCTTTGATTTGGCTAGATTGATTTTTTGACCTGAAGCGGAGCTATATATATCAAGAGAATATTTGATATGTTTGGCTTCCAAAATTGTTTCCCTTGCAAATAATAATGTATCATCAGCAAAGAGAGAGTGATTTGTTGTAATGTTTGTTGAAGGAATTAAACTTCCCTTCCAATTTCCTTGAGAATGAACTTTATGCACATACCTACTCAAAGCCTCAGCCAAGATAATAAAAATAAAAGGAGACAAAGGATCTCTTTGTCTTACTCCCTGAGTTGAGCTAAAGAAACCCATTGGAGAACCATTGACAAGAACTAAAAAAAATTCCCCGTTCAAACAAGACATTATCCATTTACACAATTTTGGATGAAAACCAAACTTAAATAAGACTTGCAAAAGAAAGGACCAATCCACCCTATCATACACTTTCATCATGTATAATTTGATTATTAATGTTGGAATTGTATTTGAAGTTATAGAATGTATAACTTCATGAGCTACTAAAGCCCCATCCATAGTTTCTCTCCCAGGGACAAGCCCTCCTTGCTCTTCAAAAATGATATTGGAAATAATAGGAACTAACTGCAAATAAATTACTTTTGTTATGATTTTGTAAATCACATTACACAATGAAATTGGCCTAAACTCTGAAAAATATTTAAGAGAGGATGTTTTAGGAATAAGGGCTATGTGAGTAACATTAAATTGTTTAAGCATTGTACCTAAAGAACGAGAATCTTCCAAGGCTTGAAGAAGGTCATGAGCAATGAAATCCCAACATTTTTGAAAGAAGCAAACTATGAATCCATCTGATCCTTGAGCTTTATCTTGGGGCATAGAGAACACAACAAACTTAAGTTCCTCAAGGGTGAAAGGCTTGAGCAACAAATCATTGTCCCTTTGTGAAACAACCATTGGTATTGCTTCCAATAAATCCTCCCTCTCCCTTCCTACTTGTAAAGATTGTTGATCAGGAGAAGATAACAAACTTTTGAAAAAATGTACACCTTCTTCTTATATTTCAGCCTCTTTTGTTAGCACATTTCTTGTAGCAGTTTCTTGAATTGAAAAAAGAGAACTTTTAGCCTTTTTTATTTGTGTTGACCTGTGGAAGAATTTTCTATTTTTATCTCCCTTTTTTAACCACAGCTCTCAAGACTTCTATCTCCAATAGATTTCTTCACGAGCAACCAATTCTTCCCATTCCACTTGTGATTGTGATTGTTGATCATAGAGATCCTGACTTGACCTATTGTCAGTAATTTGTGCATTAACTGTCTCAGACTTCTTGAAAACTTTAGCCTTGGACTGAAAAACATTTTTTAAAATAGAAAAATTCCAATGTTTTATTTTGTCTTTGAGGAATCTTAGTTTCATACAAAATCTATACATTAAAGTACCTTCTACTAAAGGGGACATCAACCACCAATATTTTAATAGATCTAGAAATTACGGATGAAGAAACCACATCCTTTCAAAATTGACAGAATATTTACAAGTGGATGTGATTTTCTTAAGATGAAGATCCGTGGAAATTAGGAAATGATCAGATCCATACAAGGGTAAAATTAAGGACTGCAATCCATAATTCTCAGATAGTCAAGAGGGTGAAATGAGGAATCTATCAAGTCATGCAGATATCTAAAAAAAATCCGTCCTCTTATTTGTCCAAGTGAACTTACCATTCCCAGGTAGAATGTCAATAGGAGAATTATTCTAAACAAGATTCGAAAAATCCTCAATTATTTTGGGTGGAGGAATGATACCTCCTTTCTTTTCCTCTAATGATAAAAGAGCATTGAAGTCCCTAGCCAAAATGACCTTATCATCCCCATACTTTTCAAGTGCTTGTGACAACACATCTCACACCAACTTCTTACCAAAAGTAGAGTTGGGGGCATAAACATTAAACAACAAAAACTACAAGTTGAAATTAGTTACCTTAATCAGTTGCCAATTAGTTTCACTTGAAATGGGCTCCAGAATAACTATCTTTCCATTCCATAAAGTGATTAAACCTCTAAAAGCCCCCTGCACCTATGATTGACAAGCTTTCCACTTGGACCAGTTAGTAATAACTGCATTAAAATTTTCCAGAGAAAACTTAGTTTCTTGTAGAAGAACAATATTAGCCCCACTAGAATCAATTTGATGTTTGATCCAGGCTCTCTTGTTAGGGGTATTTAATCCCCTAACATTCCAGGATAAAATTTTCATTTTGTGATTGGAGAGCAATAGGCTCTCCTCAATCTCTTTTTGATATCACCATCCAAAGTTGTTTTTTTACCTGATGCTATCTCCTTTTGGATCTTGACAACATTTGACTTATGACCTCTCTTACCAGGTGATTTTTGAGATGGAGAAGAAATAATATCTTATTGAGCAATGGATAAGGTCGTGGAGAAATCAAATTCATCAAAAACATGATCATCTTCCAATCTTGTGTTGACAACATCAGATAATTGTGTAACTAAAGATTTATCGACAATAATGGAATCCTTTAGCACATAATTGGAAGACAAGGACACTAGAATTTCAATCCCTTCAAACTCTCTCCCAATACAATTTCATTAATTAATGTTGATCCTACCATTGAAGTTATCTAATTTCCAAATCCTTCTTAATTTCCCTCTTCCACCACGGATTGAAAACCCAAAAAATTGACCCAATCGACAGACTTATTTTTAATAAATGGGAGTTGGAAGCCCATTGTTAAAAAAGAGGAAAAAATATTTAGATGATGAACTGAATCAAACCTGACATCAAGCACAAGAAGACTGGGAGTATTTTGAAACATGAAAATCGAAGAAAGAAACCTCCTTTCCCAGCTAGGAGCCAATGAGATTTTAAGTGGCCTCTGTAGTTTAAGGCTCGAGGAAGGAGCCTTTGAAGAAGAAATGTTAAGATGAAGAGGATTATAAATAACCTTTGTAGCTAGAAAATCAAGCACAACAAACCAATAAACAGAAAAAAGGCCCAACTGAAGCCCTTGTTTGAGTATAATTAACCAAGAAATTGTGTGCTACTATTTGTGAAGCCACCTTCAGATTAATGTCTATTGGAAACATGTGCCTCAATATTCTAACTTGAACCTCCTGAAAGAGCAATATCGGTGAGACATGTAGTCCTTCTTTCCGACAATAGTTGTCGGTGTGACCTTGAACTATTGATGTGAGTGTTCTATCTCTCATAGATGTTAGAAGTCTGGCCGAAGTGTTCCATTAGGGAGAATGTTGTTGATCTGAGTGAAAGTCGTCGATATGACCTGAACTGTCAGTGTAAGTTTCCTGACTCAGAATGATGCTAGAAGTTTGGCCAAGAAGTTTCATTGAGGAGAGTCTTACCGATCTATGTGGCATCGGGGTAACATTTGCCTTCGGTTGGACCTGCGAATTTTATACCAATTTTGGTTGTCTTGTCGATGGCTATTAAACGTCGATGTAACCCAAAGATGTTACACTAATAGAGAGTTCAATTTCCATATTGATCTTATTGATTAGTTTGGTGTAACCTAACTATAGTCATGTCGATGAGTCTTCTATCAGTGTGACTTAGACTGTCAGAATTATCTCTATTTTCTTCGCCGATGTAGGGAGTTAACCCAATGGGTTTTCATATCAGTGGAGCTATGTTGATGGGTGTATTGAGGTCATGGATGTTCGAATGGGTAAATAACAAAAGTATAACTCATGGACATGAAAATTCATTAGGCTTTTGGATTTAAACTATTGACTATTTCTATCTCGCAAAAATGTGGGATAATGTTATCCCAAAAATTTAGAATGGTCGTCGGTTGGACTTCCTTGATAGTTGAATGAATTGAATCAGTTTGGACAAAAATTCTTGGAGATCAAAGGTTTTTGTGAGAACAAAAAAAGGTTCAGATAGGTTGGGTTTGTGTTGGATGAAAAATATTGCTTTGGTCAATATGTATTGTATGTTGAACGAACATTGTAACAATGTTGCTCTTGACTGTGGTCTATAAGAACTATGTGATTGGTTTGATTGTAATGCTACTACATAATATCAGAGAACGAATACCTATGAAGAAGGAATTTGTAACTTTATTGTAACTCATTTTGCTGTGAATAAAGTGATCTTTCTTTGGTGGTGGGTTTTTCTCCTAAAAGGGTTTTCCCACATATATTTGGTGTCCATTCTATGTTATGCTTTAATTGTCTATTTTGTTTTTAGTAATGTGAAATTTTAATGAACTATAAATGTTTTTGAACCTATAGTCTGCATTATTCCTCTTAGAATTAGCATTAGGAAGGTGTTTCCGCACCTTTACTTTCCTTACAAGTGGTATCAGAGCCTGGCCAGTTGTGTTATCCTTGTGGGTTGGGTTGTTTTCTTGCATCAATTTTGAAGTGGGAGTCTTGTAGAAGTCTGGTAATTGAAATTGCAGATTAAAATGGCAAGCACATCTAGAAGAATAGAAATCAAAAATTTCAATGGAAGCAATTTTGAGTTATGGAAACTTAAAATGGAAGATCTATTAATGGACCGTGATCTTTGGGTTGTTGTGTCTGGAGTGAAACCTTTTAGCATGAAGCAAGAAGAATGGGATCTAGAAAATAAAAAATAAAAGGGGCTAATAAGGCTTTGTTGGGTAAACTCTATCCTTCTAAATGTTCATGAAGAGAAGAATGCATCTTCTTTATGGAAGAAACTAGGAGATATTTATCAAGGCGAGTCTTTGGTGAATAAGTTATTTCTAAGGAAGAAGTTGTATTCCTTGAAGATGGAGGAAGGAGCATCTGTTGCTGATCACTTGAATACATTTGACAAGTCGATTGCTCAGTTAACATCTGTGAGTGTGAAAATTGATGACAAAGATCGTTGTATGCTTCTATTATGTTCTTTTCCTGACTCTTGGGATCATTTAGTGATGGCGATTGGGAGCATGACAACCACATTCAAGATGAAAGATGTGGTTGCTTCTTTGTTATCAGAAGAGATGAGAAGAAAATCTTCTGAGATGGCGAAGGAGGCTCTTGCTATTCGCAGTAGATAAAAATAAAAAGGTAAGAAGAAGGATAAGAAGTCCAAATCAAAATAAGAAGGGAGATCAAAGTCTCCTAGTAAGAATTCCAAGGTGAAGTGTTGGAACTATGGGAAGCCTAGTAATGTCCAAAAGGATTGCAAAGAGGATAAGAACAAGAACAACAACAAATCTTCAGACAATGGTTCCTCTCAAAGCGATGGAGATGCCTTCATTGCAACCTTGGCAACTCAAGCATCAGATGATGTCTGGCCAATTGATTTTGCACCATCTTTCCACATGACATCTCATAAAGATTGGTTCACAAAGTATAAAAAATATGATGGTGGAAAGGTGTATTTAGTAAGAAATTCGTCTCTAGAAATAGTTGGCCATGGAAGAGTCATAATTCAATTCCCCGGTGGAAGAATCAAAGGAATTGATGGTGTAATGCATATACCAAATCTGGCTTGGAATTTAATTTTTGTAAGCAAGCTAAATGATGTTGGAGTGCAAGTCTCGTTCTCAAGAAATGGTTGCAAAATGACTAGAGGCTCGATGGTGCTGGATAGGGGTGCTAAAATTGGTACTTTGTACAAGCTGGATGCACTTGTTCAATGTAACGATGTCTCTGCAAAGTCACAAAAGGTTGTTCATGTAAAGGAGACTAAAGTTCCTATAGAGGAAATTTCTTCGGAAATTAAACTTCCTACAAAGAAGACTATGCTCTGGCATCAAAGGCTCGGTCACATTGGTGAAAAAGGTTTAAAATCCTTGAAAAATAAAAACCTGGTTGAGGGGCTTGATGATTATAACCTGGGATTTGATTTTTGTGAACATTGTATATATGAAAAAAATCATCGTGTTTCGTTTTACTCTAGTCCTAACAAATCTTCTGGTGTTCTGGATTATATACACTCTGATGTTTTTGGTCCAGTAAATGTTCCTTTGTTATCAAAATAAAAATATTATGTTTCTTTTATTGATGATTATTCGAGAAGGGAATTTGTATATTTTCTAAAATGAAAATCAAAAGTGTTCAATCGGTTTAAAGAGTTCAAGAACTTGGTTGAAAATCAGACTGGTAAGAAAATTAAATGTTTGAGGACAGACAATGGCAGTGAATTTTGTTCTACAGATTTTGAAAGGTATTGTAAAGACCATGGAATTAGAAGGCATAAGACAATACCTTACACTCCGCAACAAAATGGAGTTGTTGAAAGGTTAAACAGGGTACTGATGGAGAAAGGGAGAAGTATGTTGAACAATGTTGGTCTAGAGCAGAAGTTATGTGTTGAGGCTGTGGCTACAACATGTTACTTGGTAAATCGATCTCCCTCTTTGGCACTTGTTGACAAAATGCCTATGGAAGCTTGGTCTAGTAAGAAGCCCTCTCTGAGGCATATTCGAGTATTTGGCTATGAGGCATATGTTTATGTGCTTGATATAAAAATATCTAAGTTGGAGAACAAAGTGGTTAAATGTATCTTCATTGGTTATGGCATTAGTGTAAAAGGATACAAGCTTTGGAATCCTGTGACTAAAAAAGTTGTGTACAACAAAAGCATTATTTTTCAAGATTTGAAACGTTCTTTAGTAGATCTACAGTCAAGGATGAAAGAAGTCAAGGAGGAAAATGATTTTGTTAAAATTTCTCTAACACTAGAAAAAGAGGAATAATAAAGTGACAGTGTATCTGAATCTGAGGAGATTTTGAGCAGCTCTGAGAGTTCCGAAGAAGAACCACAACCTCAACCTCAGCCTGTGAGGAGGTCTACACATGAGAAGAATGATAGGTATGGATTCTCTATGTTAGATTCTACATGTGCTTATGCTTTAATTACTAGCATTGATGAGCCTAGGATTGTAAAAGAGACAATTGGAATGCCTAACTCAAACTCTTGGTTGGAAGCAATGAAGGAAGAAATGACATCATTAGAGAAGAATGAAACTTGGAGTTCGGTGCCCTTGTTTGAAGGTAGGAAATCTGTTGGCTATAAATGGGTATTTAACAATAAAATTAGTTTAGATGGCAGTGTTGAAAAATACAAAGCGAGGTTGGTTTTGAAAGGATATTCCCAAATTGACGGAATTGATTATGGATAAATATTTTCTCCTATAGCTAAATTGAAATATATCGTATTTATTTTGTCACTTGCAAAAATGTATGACTTAGAGGTTGAACAAATGGATGTGAAGACAATGTTTCTTCATGGAGATATTGAAGAAAAAATTTATATGTCCCAGCCTGAGCATTTTGTGGAAAAAGGTAAAGAAAATCAGGTTTGCAAGTTAAAGAAATCTCTCTATGGCTTGAAACATTCGTCTAGAATGTGGTACCAGAAATTTGACATATTTGTTTTGTCATTGGGATTTGTAAGATCGAAATCAGATCATTGTGTGTATTTCAAAACTAAAAAATGATCGTATTCTTATTATTACCCTATATGTTGATGATATGTTGTTCATAGGAAATAGTAAGACTATGATTTATGATCTAAAATCTAAGTTGTTTGTAAAGTTTGACATGAAGGATCTTGGTGCAACTAGTTATATTCTAGGGATGGAAATAGCTAGGGACATAAAAATTAGAAAGCTTTGGCTCGACAACAGTAAGTATATTAACACTGTTCTGGAGAGATTTGGTATAAATGATTACAAGCAGCTAGTTGTTCCAGTTTTGCAGGGAATGAACCTATCTGTTGAAGATTGTCCAAAATCTCCTACTGAGATAGAGGACATGACTAGAGTGCCTTATGCAAGTGCAGTTGGTAGTTTAATGTATGTAATGGTCTGTACAAGACCATACATTGCCCAAGCAATGGGAGTACTTAGTCAGTTTATGGCGAATCTAGGAAGGCCACATTGGGATGTTGTGAAAAGAGTATTTAGATATTTAAAAGGTACATCACAATATGCTCTACGCTATCATGGAAACTCGGTTAGTTCACAAAGATCTCTTAGCATTCACATTTATGTGGATTCTGATTAGGTAGGGGACATTGACAACAGAAGGTCCACTAATGGATATATTTTCATGTTAAATGGTGGTACAGTTAGTTGGATGAGCAAGTGGTAGGCTATAGTCACTTTATCCACTACTAAAGCAGAGCACATGACAACAACTCACACCTACAAAGAATTTTTTTGGTTTAGATGTTTGTGTTCTAATATTGCGTTCAGTGCAAGGAAAATTACAATTTGTTGTGACAATCAGAGTGCTATTTGTTTGGAAAAAAATCCAACTTTCCATGCTAGGATGAAACATATTGATGTGTAGTATCAATTTGTACGAGATATGGTGCAAGATGGAAAGGTCTAGTTAGAAAAAGTAGATACTCTAGAAAATTTTGCATATGCATTGATGAAACTAGTGAGCACAGACAAGTACAGGTGGTGTGCTAGTTCGATGGGCCTTGGAACCCATGAATCTCAGTAGTTCCTGAATGCTTTGAAGGTGTTAGAAGATCTTCATCAAATGGGAGTTTTTTGGAAACATGTGCCTCAATCTTCTGACCTGAACCTCCTAAAAGAGCAAGATAGGTGAGACATGTGGTCAGTCTTTTCGACGATAGTTTTTGGTGTGACCTTGAACTATCAGTGCGAGTGTTATATCTCTAATTGATATTAGAAGTCTATCTAAAGTGTTTCATCAAGGAGACTCTTTCCAATCCGAGCGAAAGCCGTCAATATGACATGAACTATCGATGTAAGTTTCCTAACTCAGAATGATGCTAGAAGTCTCACTGAGAAGTTTTGTCGAGGAGATTCTTAACGATCTCAGTGGCAACGAGGTAACATTGGTCTTCGGTTGGACCTAGGAATGTTATACTGATTTCAGTGGTTTTTATGATGTCTATTGAACGTTGGTGTAACTCAAAGATGTTACACCGATAAAGAGTTCAATTTCCATATTGATCTTATTGATCAGTTCAGTGTAACCTAATTGCAGTTATGTCAATGAGTCTTCTATCATTGTGACTTAGACTGTCAGAATGATCTCTATTTTCTTCGTTGATGTAGGGAGTTATCCCAATGGGTTTTCATATCGGCGGAGCTACGCTGATGGGTGTATTGAGGCCGTAGATGTTCGAATGGGTAAATAACAAAAGGCTAACTCGTGGACATGCAATGTCATTAGGATTTTGTATTTAAACTATTGATCGTTTCTATTCTGCAAAAATGTGGGATAATGTAATCCCCAAAATTTAGAATTGATGCAGGAGCATCCAGTGGTGTAAGGGCAATCCTACATCACCCAAAAATATATTTACTTTCATTTAGATTTTTTTTGTAGATGTTTTTGCATTTCTGGATACCTTTTTCGTCGAAGAAGAATTCCCAACTTTTAGAACTGCTTTTCTGCTTTTTCTGCTCAACTGCTATTTTTAGCAGGTATGAATTTGAAGGCGTGAGGAGACAAAAATTTAAGGGAAGCTTCAGGAAATAATAATAAACACTTTGGTGAAAGAATCAGATCAAGAGCATTTCCGGTTCAAAAGTTATTCAAGTTTCAATTTCTGCTTTTTGCCTTATGAAATCTTCGGAGCTAATTTTGAGGTACTTAGAGGCTCCGGATGGGCCTGAAAAATTGGCGGAATATGAAAGTGGTTAGCCTTTAGGCCCCACTTTCCGGCAAGAGATCTTCGCGAGAGCTTTCCGAAAAGGTATTATCATTGAAGATCTGACGGTTAGATCTTGAGTTAGGGCTTCCGAAAGTTGGTGCATAATTTGAATCCCGTTTTTGGCTCCAAACAAAGAAACGGGCTATTTATGGGCGAGTTACTGTTTCTTTTAGGCAGTTTTTGGGGAAAGAAGATCGCATGCTGGGAATAGGGGAATTTCTGTAGTTTCTTTTTGTAATTTGCATGTATTGCAAAACTGGAGGATTTGAGATCCTCTACATGTAGGAATTTCATACTTTGAAAATAATAAGATTTGTTAGTTTTTCTGTGTAATTTTCTGTGTCTCGGGTTGCACCCTCATCAAGTGGTATCAGAGCGGGTTTTCTTGAGCGTGTGGACGGATCGCCGATCGTGAGGTAGTTCGCACCAAGACTGTGGTTGTGGGTTCAAAATATTCAAGATGCCTCCAAGAGTGGCGCGTGGTAGGCGAGGTGGTGCCAGAAATGATGGTGGAAAGAGGTCCAACTAGAAAGAAATAAGAGAGAAAAGGGAAAGATCACCAGATGGGATCGCACGGTGGAGAAACTGAAAAAGCAGTTCATGCCAATGGACTATGAGTTAGATCTATTGAAGAAATTGCAAGGGTTGAAGCAAGGAAGTAGATCTGTGAAAGAATACACAGAAGATTTTCACAAGATGATCATCAGAACGGGACATGCAGAGGCCAACAAGGAGAAGGTAGCCCGTTATCTTAATGGGTTACGGCCGAGCATTCAAGAGGAGTTAAGCCTGGTCAGAATGGCCACCATTGAGGATGCTTACCAATTTTCGCTGAGAGTTGAAGAGAAGCTGAACAAGAGATTTGATAGCAAGCAAAAAGGACGAGGAGGTCAAAGCGGAAGGGGTAGCGAAGATCTTTTGGAAGCCGAAATGAGGATGAGAAGAAAAATGAAGATGTGGGTACCAGTCGAAGCCAGAGGAATGATAACTTCTACCGCCCACGTGATCAGAATGGTGGTGATTAAAGAGGTAGAGGACGAGGAAGATTTGGGCAAGGACCTGGAAGAGGTGGTTTCAGAGGAACTTGTTTTCGATGTGGTGAAGAAGGGCATCGAGCCTATGAATGTCCACAATACCAAGGAAGGACAGACAAAAGGCCAGAAGGTCGTGCAAGAGTTGTGCATGTAGATGAGGAGGCTCAATCTGAGCATTCAGATGATGCTGAAAGGGGAGAAGCCCTAGTGGTTAGAAGAGCCTTGGTGACTGAAGAGAAGGAGCCAGAACAGAGGAAGAATTTGTTTCGCACAAGGTGCAAGTGTGAAGACAAATGTTGTGATGTCATTATTGATGGTGGGAGCACTGATAATCTAGTGTCAGAAGAAATGGTTACAAAGTTGAAGCTGAAGAGGGAAAGGCATCCACATCCATATCGGATTGCCTGGTTGCAGAAAGACCACAAAGTTCTAGTCAATGAGCAGTGCCTGGTGAAGTTCAAGATCGGAAGCTATCGTGATGAGGTACTCTGTGATATCATCCCCATGGATGCATGTCACATGTTGTTGGGAAGGCCGTGGCAGTTTGATAGGCGAGTTGTACATGATGGCCATGAAAACACTTATTCCCTGATGAAGGGTGGAGTCCGCCATAAGTTGAAACCCCTGAAGAAGGCCGAAGAAAAGGTATGCAGTAGTGCTAGAATTTGTTATGTCGATGGAAGGAAATTTTTAGAAGGCATAAAACATGAGCGTGTGTGTTATGCATTGATTCCTAAAATGGATAAGGAGGGTAGTGAGAAGGTTCCAGTAGAAGTTTCTGGGTTATTGAATGAGTTTCAGGATATTGTTTCTAATAATGTACCTGAGGGTTTACCACCAATGAGGAAGATCAGTCATCAGATTGACTTGATCCCAGGAGCCAGTTTGCCGAATAAGGCAGCTCATAGAATGACTCCTGCAGAAAATGAGGAGTTAAACAGACAAGTTGAGGAGTTGTTGAGAAAGGGTTTGATTCGAGAGAGTTTGAGTCCATGTGCAGTACCTGCAGTACTAGCACCAAAGAAGGATGGGGAGTGGAGGATGTGTACAGACTCTCGGGCCATAAACAAGATAACAATCAAGTATAGATTTCCCCTGCCAAGGATGGATGACCTGATGGACTGTTTGAGTGGAGCTCAGTACTTCACAAAGATTGATCTGAAGAGTGGATATCACCAGATTCGGATTCGAGAGGGAGATGAATGGAAGACCGCCTTCAAGACCAAAGAGGGCCTGTACGAGTGGTTAGTCATGCCTTTTGGGCTAACCAATGCACCGAGCACATTCATGCGGCTCATGAACGAGGTACTGAAAGAGTTCCTAGGAAGCTTTGTTATTGTGTATTTAGATGATATTTTGATATTCAGTAAGTCACTGGATGAGCATATAATGCATATTGGTAGAGTCTTTGAGAAGTTAAGAGAAGAGAAATTGCTGATTAATCTGAAGAAGTGTAGTTTTGTGAAGAAGGAGTTAGTGTACTTGGGGTTTGTTGTCTCGACAGAAGGTCTCAAGATGGACCCAGAGAAGGTGAAGGCTATTCTGGAATGGCCTACCCCAAGAACTACTACTGAGGTGAGGTCTTTCCATGGTTTGGCCAGTTTTTACAGAAAGTTTATTAGAAACTTCAGTAGTATTTGTGCACCCCTAACTGAAACAATGAGAGGGGATAGAAAAGAGTTCAAGTGGAGCACTGGAGCAGCAAGGAGTTTTGATCTATTGAAGCAGAAGGTGACAGAACAACCTGTTTTGGCTCTCCCGGATTTCAATAAGGTGTTTCAAGTGGATTGTGATGCCAGTGGTTGTGCCATTGGAGCAGTGTTAAGCCAGGAAGGTAAGCCCATTGCCTATTTCAGTGAAAAGTTAAATGATGCAAAGAGAAAGTACTCTGTATATGACCAAGAATTTTATGCAATAGTTCAAGCATTAAAGAAATGGAGGCATTATTTGTTGCCGAAGGAATTTGTTATGTATACTGATCATCAAGCATTGCAGTACCTGAGTAGTCAGGGAAAATTAAATCAGAGGCATATGAAATGGGTAGAATTTTTGCAGAGTTATACATTTGTTTTAAAGCATAGGAGTGGGAAGTCAAATAGGGTTGCAGATGCCTTAAGTAGGAGGCATACATTGTTGATAGAAATGCAGATTGAGGTGGTTGGGTTCAGTGAACTCAAGACATTATACCCGAATGATCCTGATTTTGCAGAGGCTTGGAAAGCTTGCAAGGAACCTGTTACAGTTGACAGGACAAAGTGGTTGGATTTCCTAATTCAAGAAGGCATGTTGTTTAAGGGAAGTCAATTATGTATTCCGAGGAGTTCCATGAGGGAGAATCTGATAAAGGAGAAGCACAGTGGAGGAATGGCAGGACATTTTGGTCGGGATAAGACCATTTCCATTATCAGTGAGCATTATTATTGGCCTCAGTTATCACAAGATGTGAAGAAGTTTGTGCAGAGTTGTAGGGTATGTCAAATGGCTAAAGGAGTGAGTCAAAATACAGGGTTGTATCAGCCCTTACCTGTACCAGAGAGGTCGTGGGAGGATATAAGTATGGACTTTGTTCTTGGTTTGCCAAGGACACAGAGAGGGAATGATTCAGTATTTGTGGTGGTTGATAGGTTTTCGAAGATGGCACATTTCATCCCATGCCAGAAGACCCATGATGCAGTCCACATTGCTGACTTGTTCTTCAAAGAGGTGGTGAGGCTACATGGTTTGCCAAAGAGTATAGTCTCAGATCGTGATACAAAATTTGTTGGATACTTTTGGAGGACCTTGTGGAAGAAGTTGAAAACAGAGTTGAAGTTTAGTTCTGCACACCATCCCCAGACTGATGGGCAGACTGAAGTTGTGAACAGGAGTTTGGGTAACCTACTGAGATGCTTGGTAGGAGATAAACCAAAGGGATGGGATTTGATCTTACCCCAGGCAGAATTCGCTTACAACAATTCTGTCAATAGAAGCACTGGTAGATCACCATTCCAGATTGTGTATGGAAGTAGTCCTAGGACTGCTCCAGAATTGAGGAAGATGGACCAAGAGAAGAAGACAAGTGCTGAAGCTGAAGACTTTGCAGAACACATCAAGAATATGCATGAGAAGGTAAAAGAACACATTAACAAGATGAATATGCAGTATAAGGCTAAGGCAGATCAAAAGAGGAGGTATAAGGAGTTTCAGATTGGTGATGAAGTGATGGTCCACTTGAGGAAAGAAAGGTTTCCAGTAGGAACCTATAACAAATTGAAGATGAAGAAGTTCGGTCCCTGTAAAATTTTGAAGAGGCATGATTCAGGGAACGCATATGAGGTAGAGTTGTCAGATGGATTCAACATTTCCCCTGTGTTCAACATTGTAGATTTGATAGAATATCATGAGGGTGGCACAGAGGAAGTACCAGCAATGGAACAGTGCGGTATTCCAGCACCTACTTCAGAAAAGGAGGAGATTGAAGAAATCTTGGATAGCCGTGTAGGAAGGAGTACCAGAAATAGGCAATATGAAGAATATCTGGTGAAGTGGAAAGGAAGGCCTGTGGAAGATTCATCCTGGTTGTCCAAGGCAGAGGTTGACCGTTTGGGTTTTCCTCAACCATCTGAGAAGTGACGGAGTCACTTTTCAAATTACCCTGGGTGTCTGATGCAGGAGCATCCAATGGTGTAAGGGCAATCCTACATCACCCAAAAATATATTTACTTTCATTTAGATTTTTTTTGTAGATGTTTTTGCATTTCTGGATACCCTTTTCGTCGAAGAAGAATTCTCAACTTTCAGAACTGCTTTTCTGTTTTTTCTGCTCAACTGCTATTTTTAGCAGGTATGAATTTGAAGGCGTGAGGAGACAAAAATTTAAGGGAAGCTTCAGGACATAATAATAAACACTTTGGTGAAAGAATCAGATCAAGAGCATTTCCGGTTCAAAAGTTATTCAAGTTTCAATTTTTGCTTTTTGCCTTATGAAATCTTCGGAGCTAATTTTGAGGTACTTAGAGGCTCCGGATGGGCCTGAAAAATTGGTGGAATATGAAAGTGGTTAGCCTTTAGGCCCCACTTTCTAGCAAGAGATCTTCGCGAGAGCTTTCCGAAAAGGTATTATCATTGAAGATCTGACGGTTAGATCTTGAGTTAGGGCTTCCGAAAGTTGGTGCATAATTTGAATCCCGTTTTTGGCTCCAAACAAAGAAACGGGCTATTTATGGGCGAGTTACTGTTTCTTTTAGGCAGTTTTTGGGGAAAGAAGATCGCATGCTGCGAATAGGGGAATTTCTGTAGTTTCTTTCTATAATTTGCATGTATTGCAAAACTGGAGGATTTGAGATCCTCTGCATGTAGGAATTTCATACTTTGAAAATAATAAGATTTGTTAGTTTTTCTGTGTAATTTTCTGTGTCTCGGGTTGCACCCTCATCAAGAATGGTCGACGGTTGGACTTCCTTGACAATTGAACAAACTAAATCGGTTTGGACAAAAAATCTTAGAGATCAAAAGGTCTTTGTGAGAACAGGAAAAGGTTTGGACAGGTTGGGTTTGTGTTGGATGAAAAAGATCATTTTGGTCATTATGTACTATATGTTGAACTGACATTGTAACAGTGTTGCTCTTGACTATGGTCTATAAGAACTATGAGATTTGTTTGATTGTAATGCTACTGCATAATATCAAAGAATGAATACCTATGAAGAAGGAATCTGTAACTTTATTGTAACTCATTTTATTGTGAATAAAGTGATCTTTCTTTGGTGGTGAGTTTTTCTCCCTAAAAGTTTTTCCCACATAAATTTGGTGTCCATTTGCTGTTATACTTTAATTGTCTATTTTGTTTCCAGTAATGTTCAATTTTAATGAACTGTAATTGTTTTTGAACCTGTAGTCTCCACTATTCCTCTTATAATTAACATTAGGAAGGTGTTTCTGCACCTTTGTTGTCCTTACAATGTCATCCTTATCAAAGATGACCAAATCATTTTTCAAATTTGAATGATCAATAGATTGATCAAATGGTTTGTTTTCTGGTGAAATACGTTGAGATAATGAACACCACCTTTATCCAAGTCTTCCTCACAAACATAACTTGGATGAATAGAACAATGACATTTAAAACCGATTACAAGCAGATCCTCAAAGAGAAGAGACTATTTCCAAAGTTCATGCCTAGACTTGATATTTAAAACTGACAGGAGAGGTTTAAAAACATCCAAAAGAATACAAACCCTAATTGGCATTGAGGGTTTTTAAGAAATTGCAAATTCCGATGAAGGAAAATGCCCAATTGATTACTCAACAACTCAATAAGATGAGTTTCCTTGTATTCAAGAGGTAAACCTTGAAGTTGAATCTAAACTGGAATGAATTTAATCATGTTTTGAAGAGGATCAATGTTTGGATTCCATAGAGAAGTAAATAAACCATATCCTTCACACATACAAAATAAAATATTACTAAGATGATATCATCAATTTTACACGTAATATTATTGTTAGATAAAATGTGATTTCTAACATCTCCAATTCCAAATTAACCTCTAATAGAGTTGTCAACATTATTCATAGAGTACCTATTATTGCTAATAGTTTCACCAAACATAGACTTTACCACTTTCCATTAACTAATAATACTAGTTTTATTCACTTCATCTAAATTCTTTTATCCAATGATGATATTAAGGTGATTGAAAAATTACAACAATAATATATCGTTAGTAGATAAATTATTCAATAGCACATATTATAATACCTCCTTACCAAATGAGAATAGTAATCAAAATGAATACTAAATTCAAATTTTATGACTAAACAATAGGGTGATCCCACAATACTGGTTTACAATTTTTGGCCAAACTGGACATTGAATTGATTTTTTCTAACTAAATTTTCACTTTTGAGCACCTATAGCAGCTAAACTATGAGAAATTTGAAGATGATGTAAACTACTGATTTGTGACATTTTGTCTTTAGATTCTAAATATATTTTTTCTAAAAATTTTAGAATCAAATTGCACTTCTTTTTCCATCTCCTTCGAAAACTAGTTTTTTTCAATAAACACCATTTTTAAGGAGTGATGCTCACAGTATACAACATAACTTTTTTTCATAAAGGATAAATTCTAATTTTTTTGAATTTAGATTTTTAACTACGATATCTAGCGCTTTCATTTGGTTTCATAGTGTTTTATTGATTTTTTTTCCTTAATCAAGTTTTGAAGTCAAACCAATTACAATTCAGGCATAGGCGGATTGTGCATACAACATAACTTCTTTTGTATCAAAATTCAATTTTTTTTTTTTGTTGGATCAAAGATTTCAATATCTAGTGCACTGATATTTTTTGAAAAATAAATTTGTCATTCTACTATTTTTTCACATGTGTAGAACAAAGAGCTTGATTTTTGGTCAAAAACCTACATTCATAAGAAATAAAAAATAAATATAATAATTAAATTGAATTTATTTAAAATTATATTTTTTGGGAAGCTTATAATAAGGACTACATACTTACAAAAAATAAATTTTAAATGAATTCATTTGATCCTCCAAAAAGTAAATCAAAAGTGGTTTTTTATCAACATTTTGATAGGTGTAAAGGAGACTCTATTATAGGCATGGTTTAAAATTAATGGGGTTCTATTCAAAGGTGTTTGATCTAAGGTGGTTTGATCAAACCCTTTCCAATTGGAATTCTTAAAATGAAACTTTTTAAGGATTAAATCATTATATTTTTTAAAAATATGTGATTTCAGCAAAACTCAAAATCTCTAAAAAATTGTAAACCAACATTGTGAGATCACCCAATACATACATTTAAATAGACTTAACAAACATAGAATATCAAAATTACTACCAATAATCCAACCATAATTATTTACCCAAGCATTCTTGAACTCCAACCTTAAGTAATGCAATGCTAAATCACCAATCGCATATATTTTTCTATGACATCTATTTGAAGAATTATATTATTCACAACATAGAACAAAGATAGAATAATTTGGTTAACAACAATTGACTTAGTCGATGGATGAAAACACCTTTCATGAATAGTCATTTTTTTTGGAGTTAAATGTGTTTAACTTAGAGTTCATTCATGTGGATTCGCTATTACAATTGCCTAAAAACATAGTTTAATCTAGATTTCAGAAATAGAATTTGATTAGAACAATAATTTAATTTCTAACCAAAAGAAAACTGATTTTCCAACTAACGTCTAACCAACCAATTTCCTTATTATTCTCCTCAATTTTGTCGACTACCATTTGGGAAGAAATTTAGATTACAACTGATATTTTGATAGGAACAATACACCAGGTCTAGGGCTTTCTGAATGTTGATGAATGTCTCACAGGGAAGGTTAAGTTTTGCGTCCAAAATTACATGAAGAAAAGCTTGTGAATTTCTATGCAATGTTTCTTCCTGAGAGGGTAGACATATAACTAGGCTTTTCCATGAGATATAAGGCTAGCCGAATACATAGACCGATTATAAATCCTGAGGAATACTTGCGATCGGATTACAGGTTGCAGAGGAGACCAGGAAGATTTCAGAATGGAATACAAACTGAAGATTTTAAACAAATTCATCAGCAAGAATAATAGAGAGATTAACAGTGGAGGGCTGGAACTCTTAAGCAATTTGAAAGAGCATATAAATGTAATGCTGAAAATTCATCGTCAAAGGAAAATTCACTGTCACAATTCACTGTCATGGAAAATTTACCGATGGAAAATTCACGGTCAAGTAAAATTCATCGCGAACAATTCACCGGAATTAATATTTTTTAATATATATTTCAAAAATTTTGATTTTATTAAAATATTAATGCGATAAATTTTCCATCCATAAATTTTCCAATGAATTGCTGACAGTGAATTTTCCTTCTATAAATTGATGACGATGAATTTTCCTAAAACTAAATGTAACTACTGATATATCTCTAACCCTTACTGCACAAGAATTGTGACGGATGTTATCTGATTTTAAACTATATTAAAAATCAAGGTCGACTATAATAATCTGTATCTCAAATCATGCTCACTGGATTTTAATGAGCCCTCACTAAACTCAGGCGTGGTGCTGTATAAGGAGGGTCGAGTCCTCCATGGTCGGTCCCTTGGAGGCCTCTCAAAAAAGAAAGCTACGAGTATTAGTTTACATTTTATAAAAGAAGAAGTTTACATTTTTATTTTTTAAAAGAAAGACTTACCTATATAAGAATCACGGGAATCAATTCCCTTTCTTTTAAAGCTTATTATATATTGAAAAAAACTCATCGTATTTAGATAAAATTTAGTCTCAGTTCATAAGTATTGCATATATATATTTTTTAAAGCAATTCTTAGATTTTTTTTATTAGGATAAATTCTTTTTATATAAGTATATTCATTTTTATAATGAAACTTTCAGAATATTTAGTTTAGATAATTAGACATGTATATTTAATATAAAATCTCAATTTTTAGATATTCATTTTTATTATATCAAAAGTGATAATTTGACTACAAGAGAAATATTATAATTTCATTGGTAAATAATGATTTTATTTATTTTTACTACTTTTAGATTAATACATGTATGTTTATTTATAGTTGATATATTGGTACATTATGTATGTATATAATTTTTTTTTAAAAGACAAATAATATATCCAACTAGTTATATTTCAAAAGGAAATACAATATAAAGAAGAAAATATCATATTTATTTTATTTTTTAAATTTTCCTTGGGAATAAGAATTGTGAAAATTATTCAATGCATTCTTCTATTTACCTTACTATGAGAGAATGCTTAATTTTAGACTCAATAAGAATTTAATTCCATCTTTAATATTTTCTCAAACAATATTGGAATTTTTGATGCCCAAGACACAATATTTTATTTCCTTAAATATTTACACAAAGGGATTTTACTAATTACACCTATAAGGTCTACCTTTACCCCAATATTATCTTTTTAAATTTAGAGATCAAACATGCCTAATGTCTCCCTTCAATTACACATTTAATTGAAAATACAAACACATTTGCATATAGGACCAACCACCATATACACACCAATTGCATTTTCCCAACACTCCATTCTTGAAATTTGAAGCTTTCTCCCAATTCACAAGACCCATATCCCTATTCTAGAATCCTAACTTTGATAAGATTTCCTTGGTTTTAAATCTCGATATTTACACCTAAAAGAAGAAGCCAACAAAGAAAACTTGGCCAAAAATCTCTCCTCCCAACCATAGGATTGATATTCAATCCACCCCCGAGCTAGGGATCACGTAGCACTTCCACAAATCACTTTACACAAATGGTTCACAAAAAAATGCACCACATAAAACTCACATTACCACCATTCATACACACTTATCATTTCATTATTTAAAACACATAAAATGATTTTCATGTTCAAATTTGTCAAGGTGTGTGTTCATATCAAGAGTAAACTCAAACAAAATTCACAATAAAAGACATAAAGGTTTCACAACCATTTTCATGTAACTTTTGCAACCATCAGAAAACATCCAAAGCTTTCTTTCATACATCAAAACAATGATCAATAAAGGGTTTAGTTTCTACCACAAAATTTTCTTCCCAAGTTAGAGAAGACCTCCCAAATCCTCTCTTCCTTCCTCCATTCTTCACCAAGAATCCTCCCAAAATGTGAAAGAATCCAAAGAACAAGATTAAAGTAAAAGAAAAAGGAGAGAATCCACTTGGCCAAGAGAGTGAAACCAAGCCAAAAAAGGGATCCCCTTCTCCTTTCAAAAATAAACAATATATAGAAGGGAAAAGGGCAACTAACTCCCCAAAACTTCCCAACCACCCAACCAATTCCCATTTTCGTCACTTTTAATAAGTGGGAAATTAGAGTGGCTTTTAAACTTCATTTAAGTGATTTCATAGAATATAAAGACCCCAATTCTATAGACCTACCACCTAGGGCACCTTTTAAACAATAAAGACCACATAAAAACATTATAAAACCTAAAATAAATAATGAAATTTAAGGGGGTGACTCAAGAGTTTAACAAACAACATCTCCCACATGCACTTAACCCATACAAAACAAGGTTGAATACATATCCTTGACAATACAAGAAATTTCCAAGAATGACATAAGGAAAATAGCTATGTGACCCCCTTCATCAATAGTGGCCAATTTTAACCTACTTACTCAAACAGAAGGAGGTGTCAATATTTCTCATAAGTATTTGAAATAGATAGCATATGAAAAGTAACCTTCTCATGGTAATCAACTAAGGAATTAAATCTACATAACTAACATATAATTTAACTCTTCCTAATTTCAAAATTCCTTTTATAGCCAAGTAATAGTTGATCAAAATATCACCACTTATCCATAATCTAATCTACCTATAACAAATACTACTACAAAAAATATTGAATATCAATCACTACCTTTATACTCACTTACTCACACTCGTAATATAAATCACCTAATATGATGAAATCCATTAATATACATAATGATATTACCAATAACGAAACCTCTCAATCATTACATACTTATGTAGATAGGGAATAGATCTCATTTGGCTATCACATGAAATCACAACCACTAGTTTGTTAGTTAACAATAAAAAATATAATCAACTTGATGTATAGGAACAATAATCAATAATGTATATTTCCCAACACAACAAAATATAAACCATTGATGACTAATAAGATCAACATGCCCATAAGGGGCGGGGTCTTACACTCTCCCCCTCTAGGATTGGGATTCCTCTTGGAAGTCTCTATAGGTGAAGGTAAACACAAGCACTTTTCAGTAAAATTTAATACAAAAATTCCCAAGTGTGACAAATGAAAATTTTATCTTCCAAAGCATTATAAAAATATTAGGCAACTTTAAGTGTCTACTCAAAGATGATCCATCCATGTTACACAACAATATTGTAGATGCCAATTTCACTTTAATTCATCTATCACTTATATGGTTATTAGGCACTACAATATACATATATATGCTCACTTCAATCATCATTTCTTTGAAAATTAGGTAAATCATTCCACATCAATATAATGAATTCACATTTTAAGAAATCATTCATTTCCTTTCATTTTCATAATTCCTTTAGTTAATCTATAAGCATCACAAAAAGAAATTGTTTTATCACATTCACACCAACAACATAACATAGACATGCCACATAGTTTAGGGAATGAGATTTATGAGGAGGAATGGTGTCAAATGCCATATCATTGATGTGAAGCAGCTATCATCATGATAATATTAGGAAAGATAGTCTCGAGGCCCTCTCAAGGATCCCTCCATACATTTTCTAGTACCTTCCCCTTGTTTGTGTAAGGGGGTTAGCCTCCAAGAAGGAAGCTACAAAAAGAATCACACAGTAGGGGCGAATGGATTATGACCGTCCCATACATGTCTCATTTACATCCCCATCCTCACAAGAAAAATTCCTTGGTGCATCTGCACCCCCATCCAACCTGCCAAGGACCCCTCCTAGATATAACAGTTTACAGAGTTCACATCACAACACATATGCCATTAGTTCAAAAAAAGCCTCAAAGTTAAGAATATAAAATAATAATGTTTTAAATTTTCAAATAAAATCTAGAAAAGGTAAAGTAAAAGAGTAAATCGATACAAAGGAAACATACTAATTTTCAAAATAAAAAATTGTTTAAATCGAATTAAGTCCTTGAGGCAAAGAGGACTACATAAATCAAATATCTAAAAATATAATACTACTAGTGAACTCACAAAAGAAACTTCAAAATAATACACAGTTCGCAAGGATTGGCACATTACATGCACTATGTGACTTCTTCAAGCCACTAGACGGGTGGAGGGGAATGGTGATTCTCAAACTAGATATCCAGAAAACATAGCTATCTCAAAACACTTATAATATGGTAGTCTCAAACCACAAAATAATAATATGGTGGTCTCAAACCAAAAAATAATAATATCGTGGTCTCAAACCACAAAATATCAATATAATAACCAAACATAGTCCCACACAACCTGATACATGTGATTCAGAGTAGGGGTTGCAATTAGGAAATTGATACCATGTTTCACAACAATGGGTTCATTCCTTTTTCAAAATTCAAAATCGATCATGCTAACGCAACATTCTTCACAAGGGTAACCAATTCATCTTCAGATAAGCAATCCATTCAAGGGTAACCTCAACCCACAATCACTCACAAGCACCCTATGGTTTCTAATCTAACAAACAGAGCTAGACAATCACTTCCAAGGAATTCCACACACAAATCAATAACCTTTCCTTCATAAACTACTCATTACCCTAGTAACCTTCCAATATGGAATTTTTAGGCATAATTCCCAAAGAAGACTTGATACCCCAAATATAAACACAAATTTAGATACCCTTTTGGGCCTTCTAACACATACTAATAATTTAGGTGGAGTTCCTTTGGAATGATAAGGCCAAAATTTGACTGTCTCACTTGCAACTAGGCCTAATTGCTTGAACAAGCTTGGTAGTAGCAGGGGTTCTAAACTCTAGAGGCTATCTTTGCATCCCAATTCCCTAAACACATCACACCTTGCCTAAAACACCAAATTCCATCAACTAGAACAATCTCCAAGAGATTTTCAAGAACTAGCCTAAGGTTCTAGGGTTCCTAGGCTTGATATATGAAGAAATTAGACCACTACAACACCCCCACACATGCGAACCTCCATCCCCTACATCTAAAACCTAGGAATATCCAAGAAAAAATATATCACATCCATTCCACCAAGTTTCATGTGGTTCCACTAGGTGGAATGGATTTGATTACATTTTCTTACTCATTGTCAAACCTAACTAGGGTTTTAACTCATTTGGAAAGAGATAGCTCTAAATTACTCAAATATCAATGAAAATAAGTGAGACTAAATGCAACAGAAAGTAGAATTAATATACCATATTTCCCAATTGGTATGAGGTAACCACAAGATCCGTACAACTCAATGGAGCAACAAAGCAACATTGAAATTTGCAAAAAAATAGAGTTCCTTTATTCTTTTCAATTCAAAAATTTTAACAACCAACCAAGGTCGATAATACAAGGCCTTTTTAAGGCATTTACAACCATTCTCAATAGTTACAAACTATTTTTTCACCTTCCAATGGTTCATCTTCCAATTTTACATCAAAAGTTGTTTTGACAACATTTTTGCAACTTGACAACATTTTGCAACTACATACTGACTCACCCCCTAATGACTCAAACTAACTCAAACACCTATGAAATGTTCTTAAAAGACCTTATTACATACAATTGACTCAATTAAGATAAAATTTCACTTTTTCACCCCTCTCAAGGCATGCGAACCTAGGTGCCCTTGCACCATACTCTCGAGGAAGAAAGATTTGAAAGCTCCACTTGAATGATGGGTAGCAACATGAAAACTATGCTTGACATCTGCTAGCTGGTGTCTTTAGATCCATGATCATTGTCTTCTATGGAATATTCCCATACTTGTTTCATTTTGGCTATAGGTTTCTTGAACACTCGACAAAGGTATCTGAATATGGAAAAATAAGTGTATCCCCTAGCTACACCTCTAAATTCATCTTCCAAAAATGCCTTAACAATTGAAATAGAAGCTCTAATGTGTGTATGTGAAGCATCAAACTCAAGGTGCTCGGTTTCTTTAATTTGAAGGGACTGAAAGTCACTTATTACTATAGACAACCCTTGAAAAAACATATAACAGTCAAATAAAATATGTTGCAATTTACTTTCTAGAGATACCTTGTGCAATGATAGTTGTGCATACTCTTCCTCCTTCACTTGGATGATAAAAATGACAACATTGTCCCCTGAAACTATTTGTTCAACACCATCACTAGCTAGGTTTTATTTGTCCTACTTCTCACACTCTTTTAGTGACCTTGTCAACATGGCAACATCTGATTGAAAGATATTGGTCTACAAATCTACAATAGCAACTTGATCTTCCCCATCAACATCCCTCTCTACTATCCTAGAAGAAAACAAAAAAATCCTTGCATTCTCAAACTCAAATGGCACATGTCTAAGATGGTGAACTAAATTGAAAACTTTGTCCTTGCATTCCAACAACTAAAAATTTGAACCTTGCACTGTGTTTACCAACAACTCACCTTTTTCAACTTACACATTAGACTCAAATTCACTTGCTTTAAACAACTATAAATTATTGATCCTTGGAATTGATAATAAAGAATGTGAAAACTCATCCACAGTTATGTCTATATCATCCTTCAACATACTTTGGATCTGCCATGGAAAATTAGAAGTTTTAACTACTATCATAACAATCCAAGGTTTGATCATGGTCTCAAAATACACTTTTTCCTCCTTCATGGGCTTTAGGAACTCTTTCTAACTCATTATCATCACACTTTCTCCCACTTTTGGATTTTTGTCTTCCTTATCTGTGATTTGAACAAACTTCTTTTCACTCACCAACATAACACTAGAACCCATTTGCGATTCATGACCTTCCTCTTTCTCAAATGTATTTTTCTCTTCCTTCATTCTCTTCAAAATGATCTTCTTGATAGGTCATTTGAGCCTCTTTCCTACTGAAAAATGCCAACCACTCACTTGTTTTTCCTTCTCAAGACATTGTTGCAGCTCAAGTTCCATTCTCTCTTGCATTTTTTCTTAGATTTCTTCATTTTCTCCAAGGCTTGTCTTGATGCTATTATCTTTTTTTCAATACCCATTTTTTTCCCTCTCATCCTTCTTCTTTATTTCACTTATCTTTTCTCATCACTAGCTTCTTGCTTGGTACTTCCTCACTCTGCAAGTGGGTATGTGCAGGATCATCATGGAAAAAATAGGCCCTTAAGTGGCAATAAAAAGACAGAAAATCAGAGTTAGACAACTTGACGTAAAAATTTAAATAAGTTATCTATATTATTTCAAAAAAATGTAAAAGTAGAATATGTAGAAAACTGAATGTAGTTTCTAAACTACTAGATCTTTATTTTTTTTAAAAAATCTATTTGGTGAAAATTTGAAATTTCAATGTAGTAGTATTTAAATTTTAGGGTAAAAATAAGAAGTAGGTGTCTGTCTGACCACCCTAAACACAATAAAATGATAATATTTTTTTATAAGCTTTTAGATATAAGTAGAGGACTCATGTCCCGATGTGATGCATATTTTTTTATATTTTTTTTCTAAGTAAATAATTAATTATGAATTTTTTATTACAACTTTTAAAAAATATAAAAGTTCATCTATCTAACCACCTTAACTTGGTCAAAAATTCATGAAATTCAATTTTTGTTTTTTTAATCCTATAGTATTTGAAGCATATAATGTGACGCATGTTTTGGATTCAAAAAATGTGATACCATTTGAAAGTTATAGAGTTTTTTCAATCAGCCTATCAATCAGGATTTTATTCGTAATTCTAATAGAAAATGAATAATAATTATTTATTAAATTCAAATTAAAGTATAATTTATATTGGTGGAAAGTTGAGAATATCCTCTAAAAACCCTTTTAATTTCATCAATTTTGGGTTAAAAAAAAGTCATCAGCCACATGGGCCATCATATAGCTTACATATCACCACTTTTCGGTCCATCGTGATCCTGCACATACCCAAGTCTCCATGGAATTTTCTCCTCAACTCTTCCATTATTCTTCTATAATCAAGTCTCTTTCACCTTGCTTCTTCTTGTCTTCATGATACCTCACGTCAGACCTCTTTCTTTTCCCTTGGCCTAGTCTCTTGGCATCCAGGTTCTTGCTGAAACCTACAAAAAGACAAAACACAAACTCCAAAACATACATTGCCTAGATCTTCAGGCTCTGATACTAATTTGATGCAGAGTAGGGGTTGAAATCAAGCAATTGATACCATATTTCACAACAAGGGGTTCATTCCTTTCTCAAAATTCAAAGTCAATCATGCTAAGGCAACCTTCTTCACAAGGGTAAACAATTGATCTTCAAAGTATCACTCCATTCAAGGGTAACCTCAACCAAAAATAACTCACAAGGAATCTATGGTTTCTAATATAAAAAACACACCCTTACAATCACTTCCAAGAACTCCCACAAACCAATCAATAACCTTTCCTTCACAAACTACTCATTACCCTAGTAGCCTTCCAATATGGCATTTTTAGGCATAATTCCCAAAGAAGACTTGATACCCAAAATGTAAACATAGATTTAGATACCCTTTTGGACCTTCTGACACATACCAAGAATTTAGGTAGTGTTCCTTTGGAATGACATGGCCAAAATTTGACTGTCTCATTTGCAGCTAGGCCTAATTGCTTAAACAAGCTTGGTAGCAACAGGGGTTTTGAACTCTAGAGGTTATATTTTCATCCAAATGCCATAAACACATCACACCTAGCCTAAAACACCAACTTCCATCACCTAGAACAATCTCCAAGAGCTTTTCAACAACTACCCTAAGCTTCCAAGGTTCCTGGGCTTGATATTTGAAGAAAGTAGATCACTACAACACCCCCACACGTGTGAGCCTCCATCAGATACATCTACAACCTAGGAATATCCAAGAACATATTTGTAACATCCATTCCACCAAGTTTCATGTGGCTCCACTAGGTGGAATGGATTTGATCACATTTTCTTACTTACTTTCAAACCTAACTAGGGTTTTAACCCATTTGGAAAGAAATAGCTCTAAATTAATCAAATCCTAATAAAAATAAGTGAGACTAGATGCAACAGAAAGTAGATTTAGTATGCCATCATTCCCAATTGGTATGAGGTCACCACAAGATCGTACAGATTTGTACAACTCAATGGAGCAATAGAGCAATGCTGAACTTTGTAGAAAAATAGAGTTCCTTTATTCTTTTCACTTCAAAAACTTTAACAACCAACCAAGGTTGATGATACAAGGCCTTTTTAAGGCATTTACAACCATCCTAAATAGTTACAAACTATTTTTTCATCTTCCAATTTGACATCAAAAGTTGTTTTGAAAACATTTTTGCAACTTGACAATATTTTACAACTACATACTAACTCACCCCCTAATGACTCAAATTGACTCAACACCTATGAAATGGTCTTAAAAGACCTTATTACATACAATTGACTCATTTAAAATAAAATTTTACTTTTTGACCCCTCTTGGGGCATGAGAACCTAGGTGCCCTTGCACCAACATGTCATCCTAGAAGCCCTAATTCATATATTTGATGTAGCATGTAAAAGAATTTATCTATATGCTAAATCTTGCCCAAGGAGACATCATTTAATAGCACATATCTCTATCACCATCCCTCTATTTCTATCATATTCACTATAAGTATGTAACTCAATAAATTTGTAATATTTCACTTGCATTTTGTCATTTTATATTCTTTCTGCGATACTGGATAATATGAATTAGACAATTGCATTCTTCTCCCTCTGTTTCCAACATTTCACATGGACTGTGATTGGTTAAAGAATTAATTTAATGTGAATAGACCGATAATGATACCACAAGAATACTGCATCCAATAACCATGTCTCTGAGTATCCAATCACTGTAACATTTGTAGCCCAAGCGAAAGCTCATCAAAGGTTTGGCACACTAGATCCATTCTCAACCCATGGGGTACACTCAAAGAAAAAGGGTTTGAACTATGGAATTAAAAAAATTTCTTGAAAGGGGGAGCAATATGTAATACCCCTCCATTTTGATTCTTGTTCAAGTTGCTTTATGTTATATTTGGTTGCAATTACTTTGATACTGAATATATTTTGTTATGTTTTTTTGATCGCTACTACTGAGCGACAACTATTATTGTGGGATGTAGTTATCTGATTTTGTTTCACATGCATTATAGATTAATGTTGTTGTAGAGTTAACATGAGATGTTATTATGAGATTACTGGATTATGATGGAAGTGTCAGTTTCGATGAGTGTATTGGTGAAGAGGATGAGTTCGCATCACTCGCTTGCGAGCGCCCTGCAAATTCGTAATTCCTTCTTCACGGTGTGTATTATATGCTGGATATATTGTATGATGTTGTTTACTTGGTTGCAGGATTGCAGGTACATGACATCGACTCCACCTGGTTTCACAAGTTTGAGTGTGTCGATCCAACGGTTAAGTTGAAAGGGAGATAGTAGCTAGGTAACATGTGTCAAATTTACACCCTAGCCTTAGTGTGTCGTCACTTGTGTGTGTCGAGTCATTGTCTGTCTTGCTTTGATATTATCTAATTATGAAGAATTCTTGATTTGGAAATAGATACTTAGAATAATTGCATTTAAATCATATTGATGGTCATTTAACTTAAATAATGCAATGTGGATAAAAGTTTATATTTAAATTAATTAATTATATTTAATTTATTTAATTAATTATATTTAATCCAAGGGGGTTGAATTTAGTTATTAAATAATTAAATTAATTAATTAAACGTGATGCAAGAGAATGAAAGGAAATAAAAGAATTAGAATTAATTTTGAAATTTAATTCCAACGTGTGAGAATTAAATTAGAAATTGTAATTAAATGTTTATTTGGGAAATTGGTTGCAACTTTGGAAATTAATTTATTATTTGAAATTGCATTTTAAATTGAAAGTGGGTTTTCAAAAAGTGAAATTGAAATTGAAATTGAAATTTGAAATTGAAGGTGAAATTGAAATTGAAAATTGAAATTGAAATTGAAATTGAAATTGAAATATCTAATTTGCATGTAATGTGAATTAGGGTTGTATTAGGTATTTTTGATTTATAAAGAATACATGTTTTAATTTTAGGGAGAAAAATCTTTTAGAAAGAAAAAAATACATTTTTATAGCAGGGAAGAAAATTTTGGAAAATTAGCACAAGGGTTTGAAGAAAGTTTGATTGTAGAATTGATTGAAGGAAAGATTGTTTGCATTTGTTGGATTTTGGATTGGATTCATTGGAGGATTGAAGAAAATTCAGGAAATCTTTGGAGGAGGCTTGCATCAAAAATTCATCTCTTCCTGTAGCTTCTTGTACCAGGTTTTCCTCTTTGTGTTTTATTGTTCTTGATTGTTTTCTTTAAAATAGTAATGATTAAAGATTTGTTTGTTAAATCTGTTTTAGAAAATAAATTTGATATTAGAAGAAAAGAATTAAACAAATTTACAACCTTTGCTTGTGAAAATTCTTGAGTGAAAATTGTGAAAACCTTAGTTGAATTTAAATTATTTGGGAAAATAAATGTTGTTGTTATTGAAATCAAATATAGAGATTGAACAATGCATTTAGAATGTTTTTAGAAAATGAAACCTTCTGGTTATTATCAAAAACGGATTTTAAAATCTGCAGTATAATTATATTTTCATGGTAAAATGGTCTGATTGCGTCGCCTATAACTTCACTTTTACAAACTGAGTTTTCAGGAAATTTAAAAGGTTTTTTCATTTTGAAATATTCTTACGCCTGTCCAAAAATCGTAACTACCCAGATCGTAGTTTTTGAGTTATGCTTGAAACATGAGACTACTGTTAAATTATTTTCCCATGGCTGTTCTGAAAATAAAATAATAATAAATTGATATTTATAAATATTAATATTTTATGTCTTGTTATTATAATATTAAAATATTATTTAATAATATTTTATATTATAATTTATGATATTAAAGTATTATATTTATTTATATTATTTTAAATAAAATTTGTATATTAGATTAGTGGAATTAAAATTATAAACATATAGGGAAATTATTGCTTATTTTAATATGACATATTAAAGTTTAATTGAAGGAGTTAAATATTGATTTAAAGAATGCATAATTTAAAATTGAATTGTGAAATTTAAATCCATATGTAAAAGGTCCAATTATTAATTTGATTTAATTGGAAAAATATATTTATATTTTGGAATATTGATGATGAAGGATATTTTTATTTTGAATTAATCAATTTGATATTTTGTAAAAGATAGAAGATATGTTAAGCATTAAATATATTTAAATATATTAATTTATATTTAGTATATGTATATTGAAGGTATTTATCCATTTGAGAGAATAAATAATATTTTATATTATCTTATTCTGTTGTTTGTAAATTGGGTATTATTAATGTTCTAAAAGAAATAATTAGTATGTGTAGAAAATGTATAGAGAAAGATATTTAAATATATTGTAGAATTATAGAAATATTTATATTTAAATGTTTGTTTAATTAATGAGATTTAATTAGAAACCATATGAATGCGTGGCCAAATAGAAAAGCCAAAAGATATTTTTATACATTGATGAAATTGCATGTTTTTAAATGGATAATTGATGAGATATAGAAACCAGATAGAAAATTGAAAAAGGTTGTTTACAATAGTGTTAGGTTGCATTAGAAGTAAATTTAGGAACTAACTATATTGAAAAAAGCAAATAGTTATTATGTTTCATAGAGTAGTCTAGTCATTGTGAATGAAATATTAATGGTGTTTATATAATATGAAGCATATATATATATTCAGTGTAAAATTCATTATCGTATTTTATTTTAATGAGATGCATGCAATGTATTATTGAATAGAGATTTAAAAATGGATTGATTAGTGTATATGGAAAATGGATAGAGAAACAATATGTTATTATATTAAAGTGATTGAATGTTTTAAATAGAAAATTGAATGAGATGTAAGATTTGGTTAGGAAATGGAAGGAGTTTACTTGCATGGATTTGGGTCGATTTAAAAGTAAATTAAGAAGTTGTTTTATTGATGAAGCAATCAATTATGTTATTTATTAATTTCTATTTAGATTAATTGAATCATTGTGATTTAATTATGAAAGAGATATGGATTTAGTATATCCAAAAGTAGTATATTCCTCATGCTTATCTTAAAGGATTTAATTCTTTGTATTCAGTAAAGGGAAGTAAGTTTAATTGTTTTAGATTTCCAATAATGAAAAGGGAAATAGGGGTTATGATTATTTTAGATGATCTACTTATCATGTCTTTGACTTTGTCAACACTACCTATTGAATGAGTATGGATTTAGGAAATCCAAATATTAGATTTGATTGATGACTTGAATGCTTTTGTTGCTATGTCGTCAAGTTGCATTGTTGGTTTTGGGATTTAGTGTTAGTCCTAAATTATAAGTCTTCCAGAAGAACTTAGAGGATAAGGGTTGTTGAATCTTTATGCCATCCAGTTGTTTTCCCTTGGGTAGTGCATGGCATCTTTTCAGTTTTACCCGGTTTTCATGAACGGGGATGTTTGCACCTCCTTGATTTAGGAGCGGATTATGGGATCCGTGTCTCCTTGTATGGAGTGACCTTGTTATGTGGTTTCATCTTGTTGCCTCCTGTGAAAGGAGTGGACTATGTGTTGTTGCCTCCAAGATGTTTGGAGTGAGATATTTTGTACCTCTTGTGAAAGGAGTGGACTATGTGATTGTTGCCTCCAACATGTTTGGAGTGAGTTCTATTATTTGTATCCTACTTGTGTTGGAATGGATTATGATGCCTAGTTGGTATGCACTTGTGATTCCCTTGGTGGATTGTTTGGGTGTGTGTTGTCGAATAGAAGAGTGGCTTTTGTTAGGTGCCAGAGCCCAAAGAGGTAAACTGGATAACCTTCAGGAGTGATTTAAACAAGTGATAATTAAAATAATGTACTTAGAAGATTAGGACTAACTTCTCACATTAATCAAGATAATTTAATCCTCACTCATAGACACAAGGGCTCGTTTAGACTTGGGATGAGTGAGAAGGCCTGGAATGGCAAGATCAACTATCTTGTTCTTACGAGAGGTAGTTGATTCCGCATGAGTGAGTATGAGTGCCGGGATTCGGTTAAGGCCACCAGGATTACTTGTGTCGGAGCCTATGAAGAATGCCCAGAGGAAATCTCATGACAAACCTTGCGATGACACTCTATCTATGACAACTGTTGTTAATTATTTTATGTGTATGGTTATTTGAACATACTTGATCTACTTTATGTCTGGAAGCAATGTGACCTATGTCAATGTGACCTACAGTGATGTTGGAGTTGTACTTGTATTGTACTTGTATTGTATTTGATTTGTACTTGTATTGTACTTGAGTTGTACTTGATTCGTACTTGTATGGTAAATGAGTTGTACTTGTTAATTCATTTGGTTGGTTATAACAGTATGAGTCAGTATGAGTCTGCCTTTGGTTAGTGGTTGTAGATCTTAGTCCATGTTACTTTGTTACTATCTCCTAGCATGGGGGGTGGGCCTTCGGGTACCACATTGGTTGGGTGGAACATGCACCAAAATCGTTGGGTCCCCATCTATTTTCAGTACTTGGTGGCAAGACATCCAGATGGACAGCTTGCGGTTCTTGTTGTATTATCTTGAATTGTAATATTTCAGTTTCTATATGATATTTTATCCCTCTTATGTTTATGAGGTGAAATTATGTAATTGTAATACATTTGTACTAGTGTCTCATTCTAGGAATGAGTGATGTAACTATTGGTTTAAGATAATGTCTATGAGATTGTATCTTGGTTGATTATCTTATTATGTTATATGATATTCTTATGATGTATGATGGTGATTTCATAAAGTTCATAATGCTATGGTTATATGTAATATGTATGTGTGGGTTTAAGTAATCCTAACCTTGTAGCCTTAAAGGTTGTTGTTAATTAGTAAGTGAATGTGTATGTTAAATGCACTTTATAAAAAAAAAAAATTGGTTCGCTTATGATGTTAATTGCAACTTTCTGTAAGGTTACTTGGCGGGGCATTACACAATACCCAACTCAACATTCTAAGGGGGAACATAATCTTTGATGTTTTTCCACTAGCTAGCTCAGGGACACATCAAGAATCATAATTTTCTAATGAATGTGGGACACTCTCAACCCCTAATACGCTAGTGGACTCTTCTCTGAATGGAGTAGTCAACACTAGGGGAATTACAACACACAATGACAAACACACAATCACACATAAATTAACACAAGGGTATACACAAGTAGAGCATCTTAGATGTACACCATACCCTTATCCCAAGTTGGATACCCAATGTCCCAAACTTGATTCACACATATAACATTCATTGGTTTCCAACAACACATATAATAATGCACTTTGAAGATTTTAACATACTCATTTAAACAAACAATCACTTAGCCACCTTGAACCACATAAAGATCACTTAGCGATATCAATGCATGAATTGGTTTACACTTGAAACAGTTACCAACACCCAAGCACATCACTATCACCTTGGATTCCCAAGAAGCAATTCCGTATAGGGGGAGTAGGGGCTCTAACCAGACATGCAAAAAATATATGATAATATATCATAATCAAATCTCCACCAAAACTCCACATAATTCCACACCATAACCACAAAATTTCCACATTAGTGCCATTTCACAACCACAACCAAATCAACACCCTTATTCCTACCAACAACAAACCTGTAGAAATTAGAATGGGATACTCTTATCCTAAATAAAGAAATTCCCTAATGTGTGGGAGCTATGCCCACTCAACCCCTTACACTTGGAGGACCCAAAATCTCCTCTTCACAAGATGGGGGTCAACTCCCCTAGAAGGCACATAAGAAATTACACAAGGGACAACATAATTCCCAATCCCTGACATGACACTCAAAGAAACATCCACCATAGATCAAAACATAATGCACCACTAAGGATAAGCTCATTGGTTATAAGCTAGAATACATGATTCAACTTATAGTTTAATTTCACCAACCTTAAACATCAGTAAAAAGGATAAAATGAAAATTACTAATAAGTGAGTCTAATTTCTTCACACATAGCTATTGCATTTTAATTTCCTACTTGAAAAATTATGGTAATATTTTTCATTTTATTTAGCAATACTAAAGCATCAAACCCTTTGTTCTAGATACCTTTAAATATTTGCATTACTATCATCAAACAAAGAAGCAATAGTTTCATTCATGGTTTTAATTTTTTATTTTCAAACAACCAATGTTAGTATTTCCAATCTTGAAGAATTCCATCAAACTGTGAACAAAAGATGACACTAACTTAGCTAGATAACTTTCACAATCAATTTGTGACATTAATCAAGTACTACCAAATATCTAGAGCATGTGATAACCTTATGGAAATTTTACTAAATGGTTATAAACTTGTAATACTCAACCACGAAAACATCTAATTATGATGACCCTCCTTACTACAACGATCATTAAATAATTACTTAAGGAAATGAATCTATATCTAATGTGAAGCAAGTTAAAGTGACGAACATAAGTAATTTTATTTACTATCTCAAGAATGAAATTTCCCATAGACAAGAAAATTTATCCTTTTAAAGCCAAAATTGATTTCATAGAAATCATTTCCTTCTTATATCACTTTTTATAATTAGTATTACATAAATTCAAGGATAGCTATATTCAAAAAGAATCCAAGAAACACAGAACATTGAAATTTAAATAATCGGAATTAACTTCAAAGATACTTCAAATAAAGCTTAAGTGATCCAAAGAACTTACCCCTCTAATAAAATCAGCTTGCTCCTAACATGGTCAAAGAGGAAAAAAACACAACAACCTTGTAATTAAGATGTTTGAATTCAAGGATGAGAGAGTATACTTTAGGTTTTTTTGTTAAACAAGTAATAATTCACATTCTACTTTTAACATTTTATAGCAAGACTAAGGACGCAGCCACTTAATTAAATTATGACATTACACAAATACTATCAATGTCTAGAGTAAGCAATATCCTTAGTAGTTAACCCATAAACAAGACTAATAATTCTTGGAAACCAACTCAAATATGAATTAATTTTCTCCAATGCCTCCAATTAATACTACTTGGATTCATCATATCCCTACTCAACTAAGACTCCATATAAAAGATATTGGGAAGAGTTAGAAACAAAATTTCTTCAAATAACTCTTATGACATTCAATATTTCTTAAAATTTAATGATTCAAAGAACCCAACAACTAGAACAACTTTCTCTAAACATGGATAAGGAGATAACAATTACAAATAACCCTATAAGGAATCAAGAAGTTTAATACTACAAGATAAAATAATATAATAAGGACAAAATTAACATGCTACTTTGTTTGCAAGGATAGGGAAGAACACTTAATCATTTTAATCTAATATTCATCAAAGTAGGACATTGCACACAATGGGACCCTAGGAAAAATAAGCTAACAACCCTTGATTTCCTAGTGTTGGAACCTGGATTTGATACCAAATGTCATATACATCAATAATTTATATTTCTCAACACAACAAAACATAAAATATAGAACATAAACCATTGATGAATAATAAGTTCAACAAGGCCACAAGGGGTGGGGTCTTACACTAGAATATAAATCACCTAATATTATGAAATCCATTAATATGTACATCATGATATTACCAATAACGAAACATCTCAATTATTACATACTTGTACGTAGTGTAGAAATTGAAAAATGTCATGAATAATATCATGCACTCGAATCAGGTATATTAACATCATCTCCTCCTAAAATCCATCATCTTTTCACTTTTGATTAAATTAGCCGAGTTATTTAATTAGTTGCCTTGTTTTCATCTATTAACCTATCAATCTAATTAGGTTGATTCATCTGCTTCCATACTAACATTTCATCTCATTAAATTAAATACATCAAGTTATTTAATTTAAATCCCTAAGTCTTCTTATTTAATTAAATGCCATTTCACTTCCCCCTTTCATTAAATCACTTTATTTAGTTAAAATCATCTAATTTCCCTAATTGTATGATTAAACTTTTGTTTAATTATCAATTACTAATTAATCTAATTCCCTTGCAAGGGAGTATTCCTCCTTTGCACATTCCTCCAAAAGGGAATATTCTCATGGAATATTCATTCCCCTTTACACAATTAAACTTTGTTTTAATTTTCTAATTGCCTATTTTTCTCACCCATGAAAATATTCCAAATAATATTCTCTTTCCTCACTCATTTGAAAAGGGGAGTATTCTTTTTTCAAAAAACTTACTTAATTTCATGTGCAAGTTAACTTATGACCTCTTGTGCAAGTTAACTTGTGACCTCTTGGGCAAAGTCGAAAGTGTGTTTGTTTGGAAAAAGGTGAACCCTTGATTAAATCTCATCATTGATTCTCATCTGTTGATGATAATCCATGATCCATGCCTCCAACTTCTTCCATCCTTGACCGTTGATTAGCTTTTTTGATCTCAACCCTTCATTTCTCATTTTCTTTCCTATAAAAAGGTCACTACTTGGAGACACATGGATCCATCTTTTAACATCAGACTTATGTTGTTAAAATCACTTTCACTTGCACTCATATTTAGCACTCATTTAGCATCATTTTACTTTCATATTAGCTTAGGTTCCAGTAATAGCTTCCATGATAATATAAATGCATCCATTTAATATATTGTGTAATTAGGGTTTCAATATTTTTAGCTTAAAATTCATTTAGGTTAGCTTTTCATACACTCACATCAATCATCTTATCTTTTATCATGTTAATCTAGCTTTCAATCATGCTTTCATTCATCTTTTTCATTGGTTTCCATTGATTTTAATCGATAAAATTGATTGGAAAGGATAATATTATCCAAGGGATTGGGAAAGGGTCACCATTCCACATCAATGTGACACCACTCCCCCAATGGGATAAGATTTTAGGTCTTAGAATAGGTTTCTTTCAAGCTTTCATGTTTATTTCATGTTTATTTTAATGGTTTCTTAGTTTTAATGCTTTCAAATACCATCGCATTGGGACCATGGCTTAGTGGATCAAATATGCCTCAAATCTGTATGGATCTAGTGTTTTTATCCTATACTATGATAATGGTCACACATAGATAGGGAATAGACCTCATTTGGCTATCACATGAAATCACAACAACCACTAGTTAGTTAGTTAACAATAAAAAATATAATCAACTTGATGTATGTGAATAGTAATCAATAATGTATATTTCCCAACATAATAGAACATAAAATATAGAACATAAACCATTGATGACTAATAAGATCAACAAGGCCACAAGGGGAAGGGTTTTACATATGATGATTATGATGGATATTGTGATTCTGATGTAGATGTTATGGTTATGATATTATGATACATGATTTTTTTTTTGAATGAAATATATGCAACAAAATCATTCTCCAACAAGGATCAAACATCAAAATGAAACCTATAAAGATAAGATGCAACAAAAGATGATATGCAAAATCAAAATAAAATGAAAATAAAATAAGACTCTTTTTTACTTTGAAGAGGAACCATAGCAAGTGGATATCACTTTTCATTTACCCACCTTGCATGGACTTTGACACAACATAAAATAAAAAATGCAAAGAAAGAATGATCATGTCTAAACCCAGGCTACTCTAATCACCTTAATACATAGGATTTTAGAAAATGGGAGACAAAAGAAATAAATAATGCAAAGGAAGACATGTATTCCTCAACCTAAGCTACTCTAAGCACTTTACAATATAGGCCTTCATCCAATAAATGGGATAGAAAAGATAAAATAAATAAAGAAAAAGAAAAGAAATTGAGAAACTAAATCAATAGTCAACATATCTCTTGGCAAAAGAAGCTTAGTTTTGATAGACAAGGTCCATTATAGGAAGGATTCATTTTTTAAGGCCTTAGTTTGATTTTATAATGCCCGTTGTAGGAAAAATAATTCCATTAAGGCATGAATTTTTTTTTATAATGATAAAGAAAGATAGGAAACAAGATATGCAAGCCAAAGATTTAGATAAATAGTTAAAATTTATTTTTCTCATGGATTTTGTGAAAAATAAATATTTTAGAATTTACATATGATGTTAATATACAAGAATCCAACCTATAAACCAACTGTAAAATAAAATTTCCCCCATTTAGGTAATGAAAATTTGACATGGATAAAGGGCATGATAAGTAGCCAAATAAAATGATAGATAAGAACAACCAAGCCATGGTGGACAAGGAAAAAGGACATGGAAATTCTCAATGATAGGTGAACGATATGGGATGCAAGTGAAAGGTGAATGAAATGGAATACAACAATGAAACTAGTATGTACTAACTACTAGGATACCCCGAGGGTCATGAATGAAACTTCTTAAGATGATGCTATTAATAGGCTCTTCCAAAGGTTCTCCTTCAGGTGTAACAAGTTTATAAGCTCCAAATCCATAGTTTTCTATAATCATAAAAGGTCCTAACTAACTAGGTTCAAAATTTTATTTATTGTCTCTATCTTGTTTATTCTATTGATTCTCTTTTAAGACCATGTCTCCAATTTAAAAAAATTGAGTTTTGATCTTTTTATTGTAATTGCGATGAAGGTAGATTTGATAATCTTGTAAGTGACTTAATACATTAAGATGTCATTTTTCTAATAGATTAAGCTCATGCAACCTAAATACTTGATAATATTCCTTGTCAATAGCATGTTTTAAAGAAACCCTTAAGGAGGGGAGCTTAACCACAATAGACAAAATGAGTTTGGTTCAAAAGACTAGGGAATATAGAGTGGCTCTAGTAGGTTCATGGATACTAGTCTGATAAGCCCATAAAATAGGATTAAGTTACAAATACCAATCACAAATAGCTTCATTGATCATTTTCTAATGGATTTTTAATATATTTTTTTTGAGGCGTCAAGTTGACCATTACCTTGTGGATAATATGGAGTAGAAAAATGATGGTGGATATAGAATTGGTGACAAAGATCACATATATTTTGATTTTTGAAAGGTTTCCTATTATCCATAATGATAGCATGAGAAATACCATATTGAAAAATGATATGGTTTAGGATAAATTTTATTGTTTTCTTTCCACTAATATTAGATTTAATGGAATGGCTTCGACCCACTTCATAAAATACTCATTGGTGGTGATGATGAACTTATGACCATTGGATGAGGGGGGTTGGATTCTTCCTATGAGGTTGAATCCCCATTGTGAAGAATTCCAAGGAGTAGTTATCGATTGTAACTCCTAGGTAGGTGCATGAATCAATTTTCCATGTTGACATTGATGATATTTCTTATCAAATTGTTGCACATCTTCTTCTATGGAAAGACAATAATATCCATTTATTAATTTTTTTTTGAAAATATTAGGTCCATGATAATGGGACCCAAAAATACCTTCATGTACCTCATATAAGGAATTTTTATCTTCTTTTGATTTTAGACACCTAAGGATGACACCATCAAGACTCCTTCAATAAAGGGTATCACCAAAGTTGACAAAATGAGAATATTGGTGAATAGATTTTTTCTTTGAGAACTAGATAAGCTAGGTGGAAGGATATTATCATAGAGATAGGTGTAAACATCATGATAAAAAGGAGAATTAGGACTAAAAATCTCATGCACAAGTTTAGATTTACAAACATCAAAATTTTGAATTAAAAGTTACTCTACCAATAAATCACAATGATGATTATTATGAGGCATGTCCAAGAGAGATTCAATGGTAGCCATAGCATTGATAATTTTTTATTTAACCTTGGGATTTGTTTAAAGGTGATAGTTGAAAAATATTTTTTAAAACTAACTACCATCCTCTTGTAGGAGAGAATTTTTTCATCCTTTGTTTGATATTCATCATTTACTTTCCTTCTAACCAATTGTGGATCTCCATAAACTTGAAGATCCTTTATTTTCTATTGGTTTTTCATTCAAAGACCAATTAATAAATTCATATTCTACAATTTTTTTAATGAAAGGGAAAGAAATTATATATGATTTTAGGATACAATCATCTTGTGGAGTAATGAAGATAATTTCAGCCCTAGATCCATATTGAGTGTGAGAGCCATCCAGATATAATTTCCACAAGCATGAAGTGTTTATGTTAAAAATTGTCTCATTTGGAAATTCTAAAATTAAGGGATGATCCATATCTAAGTTGTGTCTAATAATTGGTTTGCAATGATTTATCCTTTGATAGCCTTATGATCCACATACTTAATGTAAAATTCACTTAGGATCATGACCCACTTTCCCATAAAACTAGTTAAATTGGACTTAGATGGAAGGTACTTTAAAGGATCCACCTTAGAGATGAGATTTGTTTGATGATTAATCATGTAGTTTCATTAAGCTCATATCCAACCAATGTATGACTAATATAATAGATAGCTCTCTCCTTTCTATTATCATCATGTTGTGGAAGGAGAGAACCTAATGAAATTATAATGGTGAAGATTTTTTCCCTTGAACAATTGGCATAAAAACTAGAGGTGAGGCCAAATAATATTTTAGTTGTTGAAATGATTGTTGACACTTCTCATCCCATTTGAATGTGATTTTTTTGTGAATAATATTAGTGAAAGGTTGAAAATTGTATGCTACTTGAGCTATGAAACATCTAATTTCTTGAAGTTTTCATTGAAGGATATATAGTTTCATTAGATTAGTTGGAGGAGGTAGGTCAAATATTTATTTAAATTTAGTAGGATCCACTTCAATGTCTCTACAAAAAATAATATATTCAAGAAACTTCCCAAAAGTGACACCAAAGACATTTTTTTGGGTTTAATCTCACTCGACATTCTTCTAATCTATAAAAAATTACTACTATAATAGCCAAGTGAGAATATATTGTGACTGATATTGTTAATAAATCATCCATATAATCTTCCACGATAATATGAAAAAGGTCATGAAATATTGTTGGCATTTCTCTTTGTTAGCTAGTCCCTACATTCTTTAAACCAATGTATAACATTCCAACAAAAGGTTCCCCAAGGGTAAGTGATTTTTTTATGTTGATCTTTAAATGGGATAAGGATTTGTTTATAAAATAAAAATCAATTCATTAAGGATAGAATTTGATGTCTAGTTAATAAATAAAAAATCATGTCTATGTTTGGTAGAGGAAAATCATCTTTAGGACAAGATTTGTTTATGTTTTTGAAATATTTACATATGCAAATGCACCCAATGAGTTTTTTATTTGGAAATAGGTTGTAAAACCACTCAAGATTATCAATAGGTCTAATGAATCCAATATCCAAAAATTTTTGAAGCTCCACCTTGACCAGTAAGTCTACTTAAGGATGCATCTTGTGAAGTGTTTTTTTTACTGGTTTTGCATTGGGAAAAACCATCAAATGATGAACCACCAACTCAGGGTCAATACCTAGCATATTTCCATGGACCATGCAAAATTTATAGTTCAATTTTTAAATAATTGTGTGAAGTATTCATTCTATTGTGCTGATAAAGATGCTTCGAAATATGTGATTTTAGGATTTTCAATTGTACCCAAGTTTTCTTCTTGTGATTCTTCTATCAAGATAGAGGATTTTCCTTTATACTTAGGCATGATAGGAAGATTACGGTTCCCATTTTCATCCTTATATAATGATAAATCACATTTTACCTTAGAGGTTTCTCTTATGATGCTCAATTTCTTATTGTGAGTGAGGGGTTTGAAGTTTCAACAAAATATGCTTTCTCATCAAGTTTAATGATAAAACTTGTTTTATGTTCACTCAAAGGTATAGTTTTCTCTTTATACCATAAATTCTACAATAGACTCATCATTTTGGAATTTATCTATAAATGGAAGAACTTTTTAATCCCATTCTATAAGCTAAGAATAAATAAGTGAAATCTCTTTATATTGTGATGTGGACGTAAGTGATATGGTTGATAAGGTGCAAATGCAATTTTCTTGCAATAGATTAGTAATATGCATGTAGTATTGAAAGGTGTCCTTATTAGGAGTTTCAAAAATAGGAGAAGTCTTAGCCCCTTTTTTTAATGTTGGATTTTATCTTGAAAGGTACCTTATTAGGAGAGTTATATCCAAGTCCCTCATCATTATTCCTTTTCATTATAGATATAGGTTTTATGATTCATTGTTCTTGATAACCCTCACCTTTACCTTGATAATAAATGTTCTTAATTATGTGGCAGGACTTAGGATATTTTTTCATAGGTGGGATAGGCACGTGATCTTCATCATCCTTATATAGACATGTTGATACATCATGTTCAATAGTTTCTTTTCCCAACTCACCCCCAATGCAAGAATGTGGTAGATTTAGATTTGATAACCATAATTGATAGGTCTTACTTAGGTTTAGGTCTAACATATGTTTTAGGTGAAAGTGGAAGTTGGCCCACATAGAAATCTTTTTTTGTTTTATACTCTCCAAACTAATTATCATTAACTTGAACCTTGGTCTCAAGAATGATGGTGTTTGGATCAAAAGATGAGGATAAGGTAGATGGATATCTGTAATATGATGAATGTGAAGATTCTTGATTATTAGGCACTTGGATGGGTTTACAATATTTTTATTCCAAGGGTTTACAATATTCAAAATGGTGAGGATCCCTATGAATAGTGACTTTGACTCCCTCATAGGGAAATTTTAGGCACTGATGATATGTAGAGGGAATGGATTGTAAGGTATGTATCCATGGATGACCAAGAAGGATGTTAAATGGGAGATCAAGATCCAAGACTTGACAAATAGTATCCATTATAGTGGGGCCAACTTGAAGTCGGAATTTCATTGTTCCTTTAGACTCATGCTTAGCATCATCATAAGATTTTATGGTGATTGAATTTTTTGAAACAACATAGTATCCTAATTATTTTGCTAGTTGGAGGGTATAAATTTTTAGGTTTTCTCCACCATGAATCATGACTCTCTTGATTTTATGCTTGTGGATGAAGACTTCTAGGTATAAACCCTCATTATGAGATGAATTATTAGAAGGAAGGTCTTTTTTAGTAAACATGAAATGATGAGGAATTCAAATGTGTCCAACCATGACCTAAAATTGAGTAATATCTGAGTTTTTTGGTATAAAAGACTCTTGGAGGGCCTTTTCTAGGATTTCCCTATTTGTAGGGGATATTTTTAGGAGCTCTAGGATAGATATTAAGATACATTTGTGCCACAATTTTCTTTAGGTGATCAAAGAGGTTATATTCAGATTTGGAAGATGATGTAGATTGACCGCCTTGAAGGTTTAGTTTACCCCTAAGTGTAGTTACTACACATTTGAGATTATTATTTAGAGGGGTTATGGTAGAGACATAAGGAAAGACCTCTCCTAAGTGAGCTATGGTGTAGTCAAAAGACTCAATTATAATTGGATCCTTTAGGATTTCTATCTTTGTTTGAAGGTTCCCCCTTTCCATGTTTAGGGATATGATCCTTGAATATCTTGATATAATCATTTGTTGAAGATGTATTTTCTATGCCAGAATGACCTTCATATATAAGGTCTTGGATAAGATTTTTCATTTTGAAGAAATTAGGATTTTTATGTCCTTTGATCCTATGGTACTCATAATATTCATTGTATTTGTATCATGGAAGTTTGATTGTTAGTTTTTGATTTCTTACTTCTGGCAATATGATAAGTTTGGTGTGGATCTTTTTTTTGCAATGTGGATTCATGGGATTCTCCTAAAGGAGTGTGTTTCCTTTTAGGATCATTTTTTCCTAGGCGGCCTTCTAGCACCTTTATTATTTTGAGGATTTTTTGCTACCAATTGTAGGGTGGGATAAATGTTTTGGAAAACTTTTTAATCTACCACACCATCATTAAAAAAAATCTTATTTCTGGTTCAAATTCTAGGATTATCTTTAGATATTGAAGGGTTATCTTTGTTTTCTTTATAATATTCACAAGACCCTTAGAAATGAGTGCTTTTTCCATTTCCATTCCCTTTTATATAACATCATTAAATGTACTAGCACATTGGATCCCTAGGTGAAAATCTAATTCATTGTTTACATTTTAGTGAATATGTGAATAAGTTATTTTTACAGAATATGATAGGGTAATTGGCTTTCCATATTTCTCCACTTTTGTAAAAATGAAACAAAGGATTATCTTTTTTTTGCTTTGCATTACATAAGTCAGTCATGGAGATTTTTTGTTCAACATTGTATAAAAATGTGCAATGAATTTTTCTTCCAACTCAAGAAAGTTCTTAATACCATGAGGTAAATGTGAAAAGTATTCAATAAATTGACCTCCTAGGATTCCAAGAAAGAGGAATATTAGATATGTATCATTAGGATCCACCTCAAGACAAGTTATGAAAAATTACCTTATATGTTCTTGTGTATCACCTATTCCTTTGTATTTGTCAAATCTAGGAATTTCAAAATTTTGAGGAAAGGGGATCATGTTTAAAGACTTGTCAAAAGGATAGAAGCATATGTCCTTTAGTGTATAGCTCTCATTAGTGTGACTCTTACCCATGTTTGTATCCATTTTCATTAACTCTTGAAATTTGTTCCAAGTCACTTGTAGATGTGGATGGAGGTACACTTGTGGGAATGTGATATTGTTGTTGATGTTTATGTTGATGTTGATGTTGACATCGATGTTGATGTCGATGTCGATGTCGATGTCGATGTCGATGTCGATATCAATTTCGATTTCGATTTCGATGTCAATGTTGATGTTGATTAAGGGGAGTGTAATGTTTTTGAAAATTTGTTTAGGTTGACTTAATTGGATAAATTATTTTTGAGGTTCAGATTGAATTGGTGGAATAGGCATATGCTTCATGTTTAAGTTAACAATGTTTAGATAAGTTTTGGCAAAGGTAGGTTATTTTTTAGGTGTAAATTGATCTTGATGTGTCCCTTGATATTTTTTCCATTGAAATTTTGATGTATTAGGTGGTGGTGGTGGTGATTATTTGAAGGTAGCAGCCACTTTCTGTGATGATGTTCGAATTGGATTAGGTTGAATTTTTTTCCCACATGTCAGGGTTAGTGAGATCTACTTCCTTAATAAGATGGGTAGGTATTTTAGGTCTTTATATGGGGTCTTGACTATCCTCTATATAAGGGATCCTTAAAGGATAACTATGAAAAAATGGTAGGTTTTAAGATGTTCCTTGCTCTTTTTGACCCATGCTTGTTGAAATATTTGAATCTTCTTGATGGGATTTCATGTTTTCTTACATTGAGGTCTTGTAATTGGCATATGCAATATAAGACCTTAGATAAAATAAGATTTGATTTCAAAAATATTGATATTTTTTGCTCAAAACCAATGACCAACGTTAAGTTGGATATCCAAATGATGATAATGATATTAATTGATAAAAATGATAGATCCTTACTTGAACTAGACTTGTGAGTCCAAGAAAACTTGATAAAGAGTGGAGGTTTAAATCTCAAGAGTGGCTTTGAAGCTCTCAAGATGGTATATCCATAAATGATATAAGATAAAGATAAAATATACAAGATCTAATTTGAACTTTGCTAATTTTTTGAAAATGATAAGTGTTGATGCCAAAAAATGACAAGGTAACAAACCTTTGTGGGAAACTCAGTTAAAGGGGGACCTATTGTGCTAAATTGAGTAACCTCCATATTTAAGGAAGTTGACTTGTTCTATAACTAGGGTTTTAAATGGAAAAGGAAGTAGATATAAAAATAAAAGATCTAACTAGGGTGATGCACCAACATTTAGATGCAAGGAATGATAGAAATATCTTGTAGATGCAGTCTAAGGGCTCGTTCAACAATTTGCTATGTCCCAAAATAACAAACATCAAAGAGAAAGACCTGGATAATTCATTTCATGCCATAAAATAATTTGTATAGAGATTTACTAAACATAAAGAGTTGGAGACATGGTTCTAAATCAACACTCTATTCAAATCATTGAAGTCGTAAACAAACTATTCAAAAAAAACATAGTAAAATGTTATCCAATAGTTAAGAAACAAAAAGGCCAAATTACAAGGGCACAGTCTATGAGTCTTTAAAATTATCTATCACAAAAAAAGGCCTAGTATCTTCCTAATTCTTTTGTAGATATTTCAAAAATAAAACTGAAAGAAGAAGCAGTATATATAGCCAAGGCTTCCACCACTTGAAAGCCTATAACATAAAATATTCCCAGATCATGAGCAATGATGATCACAACAATGACTCATCATGACCATTGTAACAAAAAATATTTTTGAACATGAACCTAGTCACTCGTGAGCCAGATGCATTCTGCAAATGATATCATTGGTCTTGGCTTACCTCATGCCAACAAGTGTCGCCTCCCAGTGAAGGCAGTTAGATCACATGATAGCGTATGGAAGTTTTGTTTTCACACTACCCCTTCATTTCAAGAAGATCTGTTGAAGGGCCATGTGGCAGCATTTCTCAATTCATGTTCATCCTCCCCATTCCTTGATAAAAGCTTGCAATAAGAAGACATGTGGTAGCATCCTTACAATTGGTGTCGCTTGTGGAGTTTCCAAAATTTTGTATGAACGAGGAGACATGGCATGTAGTCGAAGCCCAAAAGGAGTCACAGGAGCGTAGGCCTCAACAAGCCCAATTAGTCAACACATGGGGGGAGAACAGGGATTAGAAAGAAAGGAAGGGAAGCTCCCCTTTGATGAGAGACTAGATGACACATGGCAATAGTGAGTCAAGACCACATAAAAGTTAACATGGAGACCTTAGCATCATCAAGGTGGTTGAAAGCCGAGAAAAACATCAGAACAACATGAAGGGAGCATGGGATATATTATATATCCACAGATTTTGGTGACTATCAGGATCATTTCGCTTGTGAAACGATGAACCCAAAAATCTTTCTGGTTTCATGAGCATGGACTTATTCATTGATCACTGGAGTCAGAGTTTAGAAAGGGCGATCTGCAAAGGTAGCTAGTTGGTCTTAGAAGGCATTGATTTGGCATGTAGATTCTCATGTGCCTCATGTAGATTGATTAATTCCTTAAAAGGCAATGTTGCAGATATTCCAGATTTGAACTCAAGCTGAAAAAGAAGTCGTGCAATTTGATGAGTCATACCTTCAATGTACTCAACTATAGGAGGCTGGTTGAAATTTTGGAAAATGGATAAATCCTACTTCCTCTCCTCAATTTTATCTACAATTTGCCTCACGGTGGTCACCAATTCATTAGAAAGGAAAGGAGAGGGTAAGCCCTTCTAGGTAAGTTGAGAAAAACTTTCCCATAAGCTATGCATAATTCACCCCAATGTGATTGAGCAATGTTGTGCATGAAGGGTGGCCTCATGGTAGCATATGAACTCCCTTGTGATCCTAGCAGTTGACCTTTGATTTTCAACCCCTGCTCATACTAGATCCTCGCTTGGCATGATGTATAGCTTGGCTAGCTGCTTGTCTGCTTCAGTAACCTTTTTCCATATGAATTGTGGGAACTATCCCATTGTGCCATGAACCTCCCTACATAAATTTGTTGCCTCCACCATGAACTGAAGTGTGGGTTGGAGAGTCAGACATAACACCTTGACTCTCTCCCAATAGGAAGCATACAGTTTTTGGGCTATTAAGCAGAGGTATGACTATGGGGTAAGAGTTTGAATGATCTTCTTCAAGAGATTAATCTTTGCATCCCTTTTCCCAATCTCCTTTTTTAGCCCTGCAATCTATTTTGTAGCAGAGGAGAGTTTCCCCTGCAGGGCCCTCTAGTCGGCTAGCCACCTTTCCCCAACCTGGCTTCGGTTTGCAAACTCTTCCTCCAGGGAAAGCTTAAGCTTTTGGAGTTCTTCCTACAATTGAGCTTGCACGCTCGCCCATTTTTTCTCCTTTTATTGTAATGATTGCTCCAATCGAGCACGTAGTCATTGCAACTCTTCATTATTTTGCTGAATTTCCCCTTCTGATTAGGCCAATCAGTCCTATAATTCTTGATTCTTTTGCCATAGCTCATCCATTTGGTCCAAATCCTAAGATTGGAATCTCTCGAGTTCTCTTTGTAGGTTAGCCTACTTTTTCTGTACATTCAATGTGAAGCAGGCCTTTTCTGCCTCTTGTGCCTTTTCCTTTGCCAATAGAACCTCAATTCTTCCCTTGATGGCCTTAAGCTCCTCCTGCATCTTTTTTAGCTTGCAACTAGACTTGAGGAAGTCAGTGGTCACTACCCGTTGCATCTCTTGCATGAGTTCAAATTTATCCTATGGTCAGACAATGTGCAAGTCATTGGGCTGGATTTCTCCCTATAGTTTGGTAACATTGGGATGCATGGTTGTGAAATCCAATGATTGTTGAGATTCATTTTAATTTTTTTTGACTTTGGGCTTTGCTAGCTTCCTGGCATCTTTTTATTTTGGTTTCTGGAGTCAGAGAGCTCGATCTTGCTTCATTGTATTGCTTTGGGACAAGAATTGAGCCGAAGATCTGATGCGTTCTCCTTCAAAGGGTGCGTTAGGAGGGACAATGAAAGGGAAAGAGAGGTAGGTGACTTGAGATGTTTTCTTCTTTGGAAGGGCAACTGTGAGCAGAGAGAAGGGAGGAATATTCCAAAATCCTTGGTGAGGAATGTGTGGAGGGACTCATGGGGAAATATGGTGGCAATGGAGATGTGACAGGCTTCGACTACCGCAAAGGTTGAGTTAGAATTGACTTAGAGGAGGAAAAAGGGGTAGTAGCTTCAGATATCAGGGGGGTGGTAGCCATAGATATAGATGAGGAGGTACATGAGGAAGTCGATGGGGCTCTAACTAGAGATGGGGCAAATCAAGAGAAAGTGAAAGCCATCTATCCGATATGAGAAAACTAGGAGAAACCTCCCACAACCATCATAGAGGGGACATAGAAAGATAGGCTCACATTTGGAGTGATGGGTGCCATAGGGATTGTGGGAGAAACACGAGATTGTGAGCTGAGAAGAGAAGGATAGAAAGATACCTGAGTGGTGGATTCCATCTCCAACCCTTGGCCAACCGCAACCTCCTACGAATCACCTCTTGAAGCGACATTAGTGCATTGTCTTTTGCTTGGTGAAGGGTTCTCCACTTCTATTTCTTTCATCGACTACTATGTTCCTCTAGGATTTCCTCTGCCCTAGGCTCGAGATTATAAGGACTTCGATTATGAAAAATTCCTTTGCACACTCTTAATAGTTGTGTTAGGATGCATTGTTGTACTTTTCTTTTGCTTCCCCTTGTCAAAGCGTGGTAGGGCATCCTCGAGGTCAGGTTCCTTTGCATCACTTGCATTGGAGTCTGGGTGTTCCTCATTCCAGAGGGTATCAAACCAATCATCGGTGTCAAAAACTAATGGGTGTTGGATTGGGATGATGGTATTCTTGATCTCTTGGTGATAAATCTAGAAAGCATTGATCTTTTTCGACTTCCAACCCTATTCCCTCATCAAACTATTTCAGAGGGTAGTACCTATACAACAATTTTCATCTACCTTCCCCTTAGGGAGATAGAAATTGAGCCATGATGGCCTTTGATTATCCATCGGCATGAGCACCAAGTCCACCCAGAGCTTGGTAATATCTTATAGAGGATTTTTCCATGCTTCCCAATAAGGCTGAGGGCTATGTTTTACCTTAATAAATGTGTCACTTAGATATTCCTCAGGATTGTAGTCCTGCCTATCACAAATGAAAACTAGCCTGAGGTGTTCCAGCTTTGCCTCCAACGGCTCCACCAATTTCTTCTTTACCATGACTACTATTTTGTAGCTCATAGGGCATTTGAAAAATCCCCTCTTCTTTGGGTCAAAAAAAAAGGTCCTATCCATAATAGCCAATTGTTTGAACACTTCAAGGGCTAATACTTGATCGGTGGGGGATGCGAGCAATAGATTGGCTCTTCAAAAAAGCTATGCACTTAGATGCATGTGAATTCCTTCCCAAGGAACTAGTCACACTTAGGGAACAATGCATCCAGCTATTTTGATCGCCCGACAGATGATAGTAGTCATCATCCTCATCCAGATCACGCAAAATTGGAATAAAAAATTTCTCTGAAAATGCATAATAATCATAAGTGGAAGAGAGTATGTGAGTCCATACCAAAACTGGCTTTCGATACTTCTTCTCATCAAATATTGACAACTCTATTTTATCCCTGAAGAAATTGAGATTCTGATGAAGAAACATATAGGTCAAAAGAGAAGGATATCTGAACCTACCAATAGTTTTGAACTCACCAATCTACTTCCACATATCTTTGATAATCATTTCTAGGAAATCATACCAAAAAGGGTTCTTTTTGCCTTCTTAGTTGAAAAGCTAGACCCAATTGAGATTTATACATGATCATGTCATCATCCAAGCTGAACACAAAAGCCATCATGGAGAAGGCATCTTGTAAGTCCTCATGGACGAAGTCAACATGACGAATTGGATTTTTTAACAGCTGCTTGTAATCCTAGGGCTTTCTAGTCTCTACATTATAAAAGTTGAGGGCATTCCTTCTACCCTTCCAGAATTCCAAACCTTTTTTCTAGTTGAAGGACTCCATTGGTAGTGCTCTGTTGCTATTCTTGAGAATGCACAACATGTCCCTAAGAGCCTTCATAGTTAGCACAACTCTCAACCTTCTTCCCTCAATGACACCAGTCATTGAATTGAAACACTAAATACTTTCATGAATTATTTCTAGGTAGTGGTGCACATAGAGAACCATATATTGTGGGAGCCCGCAGAGCCATTTCTTGTATGATAGTTGATTTTCGAAGGCTTTCTTCATTCTAGAAAAAGCAGCCTCCCTCAGGCCCTTAGGGTTAGTCTTGAGGATGGGGTCATAAATGTTATCCCATTCTTCCTTTACCAAACTTGCATCACTTAGAGTACCCTTCTTGGTTTTCCACATGTGAAACCACTCTGGATTATCTGGGATCCCAGGCATAGCATAGGATGACTCTTCCTAAAAAATATATACCATGGGTGTTGCGAGCATCGCATCAACCAAGCTTTGAGACATTTTGCCTGGCTCATTTATCTATGGATTTTGGGCTACTTCAAGCGGAGTGGATTCCATTTTTCCTCAAGCTTCTAAGATTTTATATGCATCCCTTAGCAATTCTTCACTTTGAAAATTCTCTACACTAACTATGTATTCAAAAAACCTTCTTTTCTTTAAAACAACCGCATGCAATACTTAGCTTTTTTTGTCCTCCTTTAAGTGGTAGATGTCGGTTGCTTTTCTGCATTAAATTTGACATGTACTACCAAACTTTTGGTTTGTGCGAAGTGAAATACTTTCCATTTTGAAATGACAAGGATTCATAATGACCCCAGGTACCTACAACCCATGGCATGATTTTTCTTGGAAATTGAGTCGGCGATTTGAAGGCAGACTAGGCATCATATGTCGTGGTATTTAATACCCTGAATGGAATGATTACACAAAATTATGTGATAAGAATCAAATATATTTGCATCCTTTCTCAGGGTTTGAGGAACACCTAGCAGGATGACACCTCCTCGTCCAGCTGAATAGACTATTGTTGAATACTGCCAGTAGCTTGTGCTAATTAATTAGCTTGCCTTAATTTTGCACGCAGTAACTCATACCAACAGATGCAACTGAGTGAGAGTCTCGAGAAAGCCTTGCTATAGCATTCAAGGTGGTACCTAGTTAACATCATGCTTATGGTATGTGAATTACTATGCTTATCCCTGCCACTTCTATAAATAGGCATCTAGTCAGTAGCAAAATCATACTTAGTAATTTTTAGCAAAACCAACATTAGGTGATTAGTTTAGCCTTTGGTAATTGTAGCCCGCATAGTATTTGCATAGATTTTGAACTTAGACATCTTCCATAGGTTTCTTCCTAACAGTTGTATAGACTCTAATGCCATGGATACCCCAATTAGGCTAACCTCTCATAAACCTCTAATGGATTTTGTGGGTGAAATTTCAACTAGGCATCTAAAAAGGATGGCCAAAAACAAACATTCTTTGGCCATTATCGCCATAAAATGGGTTTTGGGATGTGTTTGCATTGAGTATGAGGACAATTATAGAGTTAACACTGATGTGTGCTCTCATTTCATGGCATTGATGTTGGACATTCAAATTCCCAAGCCACTTGTCATTCGTCTGGTGACATAAATATTTCCAAAGAAGTATCTGAAAGGCCTCGAGGAGGTGGTAGTAAATGTTTCCTTTGGTCGAGGAATCCCAACTATGAGCGACCTTTGCAAGTTCATTCAAGAAGATGTAGTCATCCTGTGGTTGTCATTTCTGAGTGGCTTTCGACTCTAGTTGCAAGAAGTCCATCATCAAAAGGCTACCTGTGCCTACTACTTCCTATTTCAGTTTTACAATGTGGTGCCCTTCTACAACATCGACTAGTACACTGATTTTAGGAACTTGGTGCTCCCTCATCCACCTATTGTTTCTTCTCTAGATGGTGCCACTAACCCCATTGCTATTGAAGATGACATGGTTTTGGATGTTGTTGGTGTTGCTGCTTGTTCTCACAACTAAATATTTTTACTCCTTTCATGTTTTCAAGACTAAAATTTGTTAGCTCTTTTTTAAATAGCCTGAAAGGCCTTAGATATATATAAGTATATACTTCTTAAAAGTGTGGCCTTCAAGCTATTTTGATACTATACTTGTTGAAGCATATAAATATAATAAGATATGGCTTTAAAAATTTCTTATTTGTTGCATATTTCTTGTCCTTTCTTGGCATAAGTGTTATTCACTATGTCATAATGTAAATTTCCACTGCATCATGGATTAGAAAGACCAGCTAAACAAACAAAGGAACACAAAGTAAAGTAACCACACTACTTACATATTTACATGGTATATTTTTTCAATTGAGCTATGTGGAAATTCTAAGGTGAATTCCCCCAATAAGAATCCCTATCATTTTTCTTTTTTTGCTTTCTAATTCAAATGATTCATATTGCATGTACTGAATTACTATGAACAGACCTTTCCTCAGGTTGTCAGTTTTCTCGTGTCAACTAGGTCTTGTCTTCCGCTCATTGAATTCAAGTATTAGGTCCCTACCATTTGGGCCTTGGTCCAAAAAGCTGTCTAAAAGAGAAAACACACCTGAATCTACTATATTTTGCACAATTGGCCCTATGAAGGGTAGTGGGTAATGATTTTTTAGAGGTGCTTGATTTAGGTTGTAGAAATCAATACATAGGTAGGTATCTTCATTCCTCTTTTAGACTGGGTTCAAGATGAATACCCACATGTTAGGCTTGATTGAGAAAACAAACCACGACTGAACTAGCCTTACTAACCTTTTCTCCGTCAGCGCTTCCATATCAGGGCTCACTGACCTCTTTTGGCAAGCTGATTCAACTTCTTCTTTAGGCTCTATTGTAGGTTGGATGATGCTGGGATCATATCCTTTAAGGTTATCATATCACCAGACCACCATCCCTTAACCTTTTTCTCAAAAGGTCGGCGAGTCTTTCCTTATCATGATGAAAGACGCTCCTCTTGACTTTGATCTTACTTCCATCCTCGATTTGAAAATCCACATAGTCGCCTCCATTTGCTACAAATTTCCTCTTTTTATTTCTTGTAATTCCAAAAAAAGAGCTTTTGAGAGTGACCAAACCTTTCAGAAACTTATGGAACCATAGTTGAATGTCTTGTTCATCATCGGTGTTGGCAATCCTTGATTGGAGTTGGTCAGAAAATTCTCCCGACTATAAGCCATTGAAGCGATGTGGTCATCGCTGTTAAATTCTTGACAGGTCCAACCATTATCTGGAATCACCGATTGGGCTATCATTCATATAGAGTTTTTTTTATGCAGTAGGTCAAAAACTAGTTCGGATCAAGATCTGATTTCAGCCATGCGATTCGCATCAGTGTATGTTTTTGCGAAACATTCTGAGTATCGAAAGTTCCAAATATTTCGCATAGGTCCTATACTTTGTATCTATAGGATCTCATACGTGCATTCTTTGTTGTGTCGATACCTTGCATTTGTTTGACACTTGGTTTTGATTCTCCGAACACTATTATTTTCTTGATGTCCATTGGTTCTGCTAGGTTTATACCTAGCAGAAGGCCTTCGTATTCATCTTTATTGTTGGAAGAGGAAAACTAGAATTAGAAGGATTTGCTTGCCCTCTCATTGCTTAGGGAAGTCAGGAATATCCCTTCTTCTGCGTTGACCTTGCATTTGACATCATCAAGGTGCAGTGACCATAGCTCTATGGTTGCAGCACCTTTGGGCTCTTGTGTTACCTTCGAAATGGCTTGGTCTTCATCATAAATCACATAAGTTCCCAGTCCAGTGGCATGATAATTGCCGAAGGGTTCTTTATCAATGAACTCTCTTAGGAGAACCTCCTCTTGATCAGTTTGATCTCCGGTGATCTCCTCATCTTCCAGAAGCTCATTGCAGTACATTTCCTCCTTAGTAATGGAGGTGTGAGTGGGTTTAAAGACTGTCCTAGCTTCATCTGCAACATGTTTTGAATGTAAAGGTTCAAATACTAGCTTCATTTTGGATCCATGTTTGGTCCTTATAATTATATGTGACCAATCTAAGGAAATGTACCCACCTAGTTTATAAGTGAACTCTCTAGACAAGCACAAACCAAATATTAGAGGAATATCAATGATCATGGTATCCTACTTGACAATGATATTTGGCTAGACAAACAAAGTTAATGGAAGATCCTTAATGACTCCCACTGTACTAACCATATTTCCATCTAATTACATAACCCCTTTATTCAAAGGTTCATAGCTTAATCCTGAGGCTTCAACTATTTTCTTAGGCATGACTGTAGTGTTGGCACTAGATTCAATCATGGAGTTATGTAGTAATTTCTTACCCACAATAAGAGTTAGGAAAAACAACTTCAGCTTTTCTAGGAATTCTTTGTTGATTTTGACTATCGATTCTTCCTCTTTGTTCTCAATAAAGGCCTCTTCTGTAGTATTTGCAAGAAATTTTGTTGGAGGTGATTGATCAATAGCCTTCCCTTGAAGTGATTTCTCTTTTGGTTTTGTGACTAGGTCCTCTTGGAGAGCCTTTTGTATTAATGCCTTTTGTTCTGGAATAGCTAAGACATCCCATTGGGACACATTAGCGGATGATTTTTTCAATTATTCCACCACATTGAATGGTGGCAGGTTTGGAGGCTTATGCTCTTTAGCTCTTGCTGCTATGATCTCTCTTCATGGGACAACTAATTCACCCATGAATCTCCTCTTGGATTGAGTGTCGTAGTTAGAATGGACTTGTGGGGTCTCTGAAGTGGGTGTTTCTATTGTGAACATTGCTTCCTCTCCTTGCATCAATGAGAAGGGCATGGTCAAGAGCTATGTAATTTTACTATTCCAGGGACATCCCTTTCATTTGAGTAGTGAGTACTATGTTTTCCATTTGCGGAGAGGCATATACATAACCCCCATTATCTGAAGTCATGCCTTGGTTGCATTGCTTTGTCACCTTCTGCTGTAGATTGCGATGCGGGCAGTTTCAGGGCATATGTGAATCACCACAAGGGAAACACAAAGGGTTGTCAATGTCAACCAAATTTTTTTGCCCCATAGTTAGTTGTCGGTTAGTTCTCAGGTTGGCATTCTATAGTGGAGTGGGTATTAGTACTATTTGATTTGTTGTCGGCACTTGAGGATTTGTGTGTGTGCCTCCTTGGAACTAGTTCTATTGGTAAGAAGACCTTCCACCTTGGTAATTTTGATAGGATGGTTTTGGAGGAGCGGCTTGGTTGCCCTTGATGATAGTTATCTCATTTTCCATAGCTCACAATATCTCCTTTATGTTGCTCACATCCTTCAAAGTAGAACTTTGTGGCATGCTTGCATATGTGTACATGGATTGGGGAGAAGTAACTACAATAGCCGGTGACGTCATCTAGGTGGGAACTAGTAGCTTGGGGAATATAGGCATGATGGGCCAAGGTAGAAACTTTCCAACATCAATTAGATTGTTATCTGCTTTGATTGCGACACTATATGGATCTGGTAGAGTAGTTTCATTGAGTGACTGGATCATCAACAAGATGTCAGCATTGATGGACTTCAGAAAGAACATAAATTCCAAGTTGGGTGGCGGGTGGATTGCAACCCGAATTCTTTGCCAAGACATGTGGAATCAGGCATTGAAGTCATTCAAAGCCTCATATGGAGCCCTCTTGATGATTTCTATCTAGTGGTACTGTGATGACCTATCTCTGTCATTTGAGAATCTTTTGTGAAAAGGGTCTCCAAGCTGATCCCAAGTGTCGATAGAGTTGTCTAGTAGAGAGCGATACCAATTTGATGCTTTCCCTTTGAAAGAAGATATGATAAACCTTAGCGCTATGTTATGATCTGTTACCCTGTGCACCAAACATACATCTACCACATCTTGCAGATGTTCGGATGGTGTTCTTGAGCCAGCTCCAGTAAACTTGGGAATAACTTTGAGAGTAGAGATTGGGATAGGAGCCCAAAAAATAGGTGCGACTAGGGCTACAAGGGGGATTCCAGAGACCCAAGCCAGATAGTTTTGGTTAGGTAACATGGCTAGTGGAAGGGTCGATATTTTTATGTGATAGGTTCTAGCTAGTAGTGTTCCTAGTGGTGGTACCAAAAAACTAGGGTTGTTTGTTGTTTGGGATCTTTTAGTAGGTCAATGGCTCATATACTTGCTTAAGGCTTAAGCACATATCACAATCCCATCGGGTGTGCTAGTAAAAAGAAAAACTGTTAATTCCAAAAAAAGACAAGGTAACAACCCTTTGTGGGAAACTCAGTTAAAGGGGGGACCTTATTGTGCTAAACTGAGTAACCTCTAGATTTTAAAGAAGTCGATTTCTTCTATAACTCGGGTTTTGAATGGAAAAGGAAGCAGATATAAAAATAAAATATCTAACTAGGGTGATGCACCAAGATTTAGATGTAAGGCACAATAGACCTATCTTGTAGATGTGGTCTAAGGGCCCATTCTACAATTTTCGATGTCCCGAAATAACAAACATCAAAAAGAAAGACCTAGATAATTTATTTCATGACATAAAATAATTTTCATAGAGATTTACTGAACAAAAAGAGTTAGAGACATGGTTCTAAATCGGCATTCTATTCAAATCATTGAAGTTGCAAAAAAAATATTCAAAAACAACACAGTTTAATGTTATCCAATAGTTAAGAAACAAAAAGGAAATATTACAAGGGAATAGTCTGTGAGTCTTTAAAATTATCTAACACAACAAAAGGCCTAGTGTCTTCCTAATTCTTTTGTAGATATTTCAAACTTGTTCTTCAAAAGAAGTAGTATATATAGCCAAGGCTCCCACCGCTTGAAAACTTGTAACATAAAAGATTCCCAGATCATGAGCAATGATGATCACAACAATGACTCATCATAGCCATTGTAACAGAAAAGATTCCCGAACATGAACCCATTCACTCATGAGCCAGAAACATTTTGTAAATGATATCAGTGGTCCTAGCTTACCTCATGCCAACAAGTGTCGCCTCCCAATGAAGGCATTTAGAGAACGCGACATCATATGGTATTTTGGTGTTCGTTCTACCCCTTCATTTCTAGAAGATCTTCTGAAGGGCCACATGGCAGCACTTCACAATTCATAGTTCATCCTCCCCATTCCTTGATAAAATCCTACGATAAGAAGACATGTGGTAGTGTCCTTACAATTGGCATCGCTTGTGGAGTTTTCAAAATTTTGTATGAATAGGGTGATGTGGCATGTAGTTGGGACCCGAAAGGAGTCATAGGAGTGTAGGCCTCAACAAGCCTGATCATTCAACACGTGGGGGGAGAACGAGGCTTGAAAAGAAAGGAAGGGATGCTCCCCTTTGATGAGTGACTAGATGAAACATGGTGACAGTGAGTCGAAACCGTTGAAAAGTTAACATGGAGACCTTAGCATCATCGGCGCATTCGGAAGCCAAGAAAAACATCACAACAACCTGAAGGGAGAATGGGATATATTAAATATCCACAGTAAAAAAATATACCAAAAAATTATTCACTCCTTAAATAATATCAAGGAATAGCTGGAATGATTTTTCCATAGTCCATGAAAGTGTTGAATAAATATCAAGGAAATGAGATAATACCAATGGAAGAGTAGTTTTTAGGTCTTATTATTTAATAGTATGTGATTTTGATACATTTTGATTTTGTTGAGTTTTTAAATTTATAAGGATACTTTTTTTATAACCAAAAGTATCCTTGGATAAGCCAAAAATATAGAGGGATAACCTAGAAGTGTTGCAAGATAGAATAGAAGTGTAGAAGGATGACTTAAAATTACTATAGTATAAGCCCTAGATGAAGTCTAAAATAGACCAGAAGCAACTTAGAATACCCAAAAGCACAATTTTATCCTTTTGATAATGTTTTAGGTTTTTATTTCGGTTTGGATGAATTTTCTCTGGTAAAAGATGAAATCAAGAAGAAAAAGACCAAAAATACAAAATCAATGCAAGATCCACCTCTTTTTCCTTATGAAATAATATTTTTTTTGTATTTTCTTCATTTTTTTTTTAATGATTTTTTCTTATATTTTTTCTTGATTATACTGATTTTTTACAAATTATGCTAGAAACAGAAGCACTCAAAGCAAAAAGGTAAATAAGAAAATTACTAAGGCTCAATTTTGGATGAATATCCCCACTTTAGTTTCAAGTGGAGATGCGAATCTAAAAAATAAAGAACATGAGACAAAAAAATCCCACTCAAGTAGGTATTCCCAATGAGTTTTGACTAGGATTCACAAGCTCAACTAATGGTATCCTCAAGATATACCACAAGGGTGTGTGAGGGCTTAATCTATAAATAAAAGGGAATACTCCCAATCAACCAAGAGGAAAGAGTAACCTGCACTCCACCTTCACTTCTCTAAGTAATATAGTGGAGGAAAAATGACACCCCCATACATCCTTTAAGGGTGAGTGTTAACTACCTCAAGGGAAAAGATTAAGTGACAAAGGTAAAAACATAAGGATTTTTTTAATTATATATTATGTTTTATGGAAGATTAAGGGATAAGGGTTTTATTGACTAAAAGATACAAATTCAAAGGTCTCATGAGAAATCTAAATGAATCTTGGCCAAGAACAACAACATGGTGCATGAACATCCTCAAGATGTGTTCTAGTATTATATGGTCCAAAAACAAAACTTGTGAACAAAAATGAAAAAAGAGTCTACTGATCATTCAAAGAATAGAATCCAAATGCTATTCTAAATTAACAAAAATAACATAAAAAGAACTAGCATGCTTGGATTAAATAATATTAAATGAAATTAAGAGATGGAAAGGAGGAGAAAGAACTCACAAGAGGTCCAACACTATGAATCCTCCTAAAATGCTCTAAATCAACAATCTGCACTCACAAAAATAGGGGAAAAGTGTTGGGGTTGTTTAGGGGTTTTCCTTAGTCGAAACCCCACATAGGTGTTCCCACCTCCATGGAAAACCAAATAGATAGGTAGAGAGAATAATAGACAAGAAAGTAGAGAGACAAGACAATAGCCAAGTTAAAATGATAATATACTATCAAAATAGATATGATAATGTGATAGAAGAGAGTGTAGTTACCCTCCCTTAGGCAAGCTGGTGATGTCAAAGGAGAGTTTGCAACACCCGAGATGAGCCAAGATGATCAAAACATTGGTGTAGAAGGAAAAGATAAATATAACATAAAATGGTGTAGGAGAAGAATGAGAGTGAGAGAATGCGAGAATGAGAGATAGAATGAGAGATTGAAAGAATCAAGCAAAGGAATGCAAGAAGGAATTTTCAGTGTGTCTACAACCGATAGAGGCATTACACTTTGCGGGTAGGTGGAAGTGTAACATCGCAACAACTATGTAGTCAAGGATATTTTTGGTACATTTGTGCATCACATGGACACACACGCATTGCACTAGCATCCATGATAAAAGACTCACTTAAAGACCAAAAATAAAGGGGTTAGAGATGTAAAAAAATTTGGGTGAAAGGGTAATTTCATTATCAAATTTAATTAGGCTAAAGGGGAGACTATGGAATAGGATGTATAATAGCATTTAGATTCTATATTCAAAAGGTGTGTACTTTGATTCACCCCCCACTATTTATACTCCATCTAGATATAGGAGTTGAGGTTGTCCCCTAGAGTTATCACTTCTTTAGGAAGGCCCCTAAAAAGAGAAACAAGATCACTTATTTTTTATCCTCAAGATTATTGTTGGGCATGAGAGGAGAGAATACATAAGTAGATCTTGGGGATTAAAAGAATTTTTATTTTAGATCCCAAATATAAATGTGAAAGATAAATTTTACCTCAATTTCAATATGAGGAAGACATGCCAAACAAGATTTGATTAAAGAAAATAAAACAATGTAAATATTTTAGTAATTTAAATAATTAAAAGTGATAGGGTGATTAGAATGATAGAACCTGGAGTCCAACCCTACATTTAAGATGCCAACTTGATGAAGAGCTTCAAATCTAATTTCCTTTCCAATCATTTTGATTCCATTGAAGATTCAATTTTCAACACATGAAGATAAGCAACAAAGGATACCAAGAAAAAAAAATCTCAGATCTAGGGTTAGCTTCAGATCAAATCTAAGATTAGTTATTAGGAAATGAAATATTTTAAAACTTAAAATAAAATTATTTACAATTTTGAAATTGAACCCTAAATACTACTCACATGTGTAATGATAGAGACCAAAAGTGGGATAGAGCATACCAGGATTGATTCAATAGTGACCAAAAGTGTGATAGAGAAGACTAGAAACATGTTGATAGAGATGAAAACAACTATATAATGAACCAAAAGTGCAGCCACAAAGACTAGAAGCACTTCATTGTTTGTCAGATAATTAGTAAAATATTCTAGATGGCCAAAACTATAGCAATTCAAACCAAAAGTGTCATAGATCTAATGAACATAACAATAGAATTTATCTAAACTATAGATTTGTCCTATTGACTAAGAAAAAATTTTAAACGCACAAATGGATTTGAGATATATACCAAATGTGGTATGTGTTGGCCTAGATGCGATCTCTATTGACTTGAAAGTGTCATGAATCAATCTGAATGCAAAATGACCTACGACTTCAAAGAAACACAATTATATGCAGAATTTCTTGTTAATATCTAGGACCTAGGTCCCATAGGGCATGCAAAAATTTGGATGATGAAAATTTGAATCATAAATAGTAACAATTCCATGGAAGTACAAAATTCACACTTTAACAATCTCTTCAACAAAGTTCAAGATTTTGGTGAAGAAATTAGAGTTTAGATAACAAGAAAAATCATCATAGCTAGGATATTTATTTTCTCCATTGTTGGTTTCTCTTTAAAATAACAAAATATGAAAGGAAAATGATGATATGATGTAATGATAATAATAAATTCTCAAAGATAAATGACACCTATTTTTGACAATTTGATAATGATAAATACTTGATAATGCTTGATCATGAGAGTTCTTGATAGATTTTTAATAATAAGAGTGCTTGAGTGATAAAAGTGATAGGGATATCATAAGAATTCTATAGGATTTGATTTAAATGAAAGATTCTTATTTATATTCTTGACTTGATATTTGATCAATGGTGTAGATTAATTTACAAGATCAATGGATAGAAAAATTCAAGATAGGCTGAAGCATAAAAATAAGGGGACTCTAATATTAATGTTCATAACCTAGGGTCAATTCCCACATTTCTATAAATTTCATTGGGATATAGATCAACAAGGTGAATTGATTGACTATCAACCTTAATGGCAAGTCAACCGGATTTGGATCTATATCCTAAAGGGGATTAGAATGGATTGGAAATATTTTTGAATGATTAAACTAATGATCCTATATGCCCTAATATTGAAAAAGCAAGATCTCGATAACTGATAGATGAAAACAACAGTTTGCAAGTGGATTTGGGAAGTATAGAGGAAAGAAAACCTACTCAAAAAATTGGTTTTGAGGTGCCTACAAGGATAGGGTCACATAAGGGAAAATGGTTCCTTGTAGGGCCTTTAAAATCAGCTTTTGGGGTCCTTTGATATTGGATCTGAGATGGTAATTTTTTCTTGCAAACTTATCAAAATGTCGAAAATAAATTTTATAACTTAGTTATTGTGTCTTGGTAAGAATGATGACAAAAAATGCAACAATGCAAAATTTCTCTCCAAGATCTCTCCAATCCTTCTTTAACCTATAATATGCACATGCATAAAGAGGCCTAAATTGTTTGTTTGTTTCTATGGGGGTTTTCCTTGATCAAACCCTACTTTGGTAATTAAACCTTGATAAAAAGATAAAGAAAGGGAAGGAAATGATGAATGAACACTTTTTGCAACTCGCCAAGCTTCAATGGATTCCTTGAAGGAATGAAGTCATGCACATATCTTCAAAGGAATTGGATCTTGCTTTTTTTTTTTTCTTGAATGCTTGAATACTTGAATGCATGAAGACCTACACTACTTATTAGCCTTGACAAGACAATATGAACACACATAAACTTGGACATGATGTTAGGATCTTCATTGCTGCTATAAATGATTGATAATGTTGATTTTGAATTCACTTGACAATAATATTTTCTCTTGAATTTCTCTCATAAAGTGTGTTAGAATGTTGCATCTTAATTCTTAGATTTCAAATGATAAAATAACTAGGTATTTATAGGTGTTTATCTAATTTCTCAAAAATTAGATTCTAAAAGATGAAACTTATAGTTTTAATTTGGATCATTAAAATTCTACCAAACACATATTTTAAAATGGGTCCTAGCACATAAAGGGGACCCATTCGCCCAAGGGTGAATGGGTCCTGGCCTAAATTTCTAGGACTTGTAATCCATGTCATTTATTTAACGTTGGTTCCATTTTAGAAAATAGTAAAAATAAGGCTTTGGAATGAATAATTTGGAAAATTAGAAGCTTAATTAAGTCCAATAAATTAAGGGACCAAAACATAGTGTGAAATTGTAAAGGTATACAATTTCCTACACTAAATTTATTCCCCACTTTAGTGAGAGCGTGATCTTACATTCAAACTCATAGTAAAGTAGTGAAATATATGTCAAGGGAGGTCGAATCGCACAAATATTGATGAGATAGGATGAAAAAATCAAGGGGAGTAATCAAGCCCCCAAGATCTATGATCTCATGGAAAACCAAAAAAGGTACAAAAAACACACACATGTGTAGTAGTAAAACAAGTTACACCAACATACAATGTCAAAACTAATGCAAAAAGGAAAAAGGATGGACTAGCAAGCCTATGTTGTATTTCCCTAAATATCAATACTACACTAGGTTCAACATTTGTGAAAAAAGTGAAGAAAAAAATTTTAATGTAAACAAAACTCACCTCAAGGGGTGCAAACAAAATAACCTTAGGGGGGAAAACAAAATCACCTTAGGAGGTGCAAACAAAACTCACCTTAGGGGATGCAAACAAATCTCACCTCAAGGGGTGAAAAAAAAACTCACTTCAGGGGGTGCAAACAAAACTCACCTTGGGGGGGAGGAGGGGTGAAAAATAAATGTAACAACAATCAAAGGGGAATTATTTAATTCTTGAAAGGTCACACCTTAGAGAACATCACACTTGGCATTGCAACCAAGAGAGGACTAGCCGAGGAATAAAATATTTGTGCCTTAGGGAATGAAAACCATAATATTATCACCAAGAGGAATATCATATTCCAAGAAGGGTCATGCTCTTATGGGATAAAAATCCTAATATCACCACAAAGAAGACATGACACATGAATTAAGAAGATCACACTTTGATTAGTATAGTCACACTTTTTACGAGATATATGCCATCATCACTAAGAAGGGAACATGTAAACCATAAATAGAGGACCATATATACCCCATTAAAATGTTACTATACTTGCTACACTAACATCTTAAGGAGAAAGAAAGGGATCCCAAAAATGAATACACCTAGGACAAGGATGCCAAGCCCCTTTCCCCCCTAAGTGTAAGGATAAATGGTGAGCTAAATGGATGATGATATTCTTCTCCTTGGGAAAAAAATTATGATTTCATAAAGCCAAGTTATACCCCCATGAATGACAGTCAATATTTTATGATACTACAACTACCACATGGAAAGGAACAACAACTAATGCTATTTGTGAATTGGAGGAAAATAACCGAGACTTCAGTTTTTTTCTTGCATATTGGGCTCTATGGGAACACAGATACCTTGTTCTCTTGTAGCACATCCTTTTCCATTATAGCCAAAATATTTCAAAATATCATAACCTCTTCCATAAATTAATTTTATTTCTTTCAAATAAGGTGGTTTTCCATGATCACTTTCATCATATGTAGGTGTGTAGTTCGTGTTTTATTCTTTGCTAAAGATTATGGATTTAGATGCTTTTAATTATTCAATTGATATCATTGTTTATTCTTTCTATTTTCTTGAATTCAATTGTATAATCTTGTATTCCCCATCAAATTTAGGTGTGAAATCTAATGATCCCCAATCATCATCCGAGAATATTTTCATAGGTGAAAGACACTTATTTTTTCAAAGGTTCCACTTTTATAGTTGGTGTCAATGTGTTAAGAGGATTTGTTATTTTTGTTTCAATTTGTAAATAATTATTAGATATTGGATCAGATTTTATCATGTAAACCTTTTTTTTGTAAGTATACTTCAATAGACAATGTAACGTTAAAGGCACCATATTCATTTCATGAATCCATGGTCTACCAAAGAGAAGGTTATATGAAAGATCATTGGGCATGAAATGGATGGCAGTTTGTAATGTAACCTTATCAACTTTTATCGGTAATGTTATCACACCAGGAGGTTGTTTTCCCACACTATTAAAACAATGAATCAACAATGAATGTGGTTGAATTTTAGTCTTTTTTGCTTCTATTTTATCCAAAATATTTACACTACAAATATTGAGCATTGAACTATTATCAATAAGAGTACACCTAATCTGAATTTTTTTAATGATGGCCACTATCATGAAAGCATTATTATGTTTTTGCATTTCCACAGGAGGTAATTCACTTTGATGAAAGACAATACCCAAATCAATTCATATCTCAATCAAATCTACCACATCATTTGGTTCTACACTAAGAGGAATGGCGACTTTATTTGAAAGGAATTATGAAGAATATTACGGTGAATAGGTGATTCTTGAATAAAATCCCATAAGGATATCTTAGCAAGAGTGTTGTGAATTTTTTCAATAAGATCATATTCTTTACCACTATGCTACTCAATATTAGGTTTAGGTGGGAGGTATGGTTGAGGAAATGGAATGGATTTTGGAGTTTGTCTTGGTTTCTTATCGTTCCTAGTGTTATATGTGTGAGCTACTATATGATAACCTGGTTGCTACGACACATGATTACTAGTAAGTTGTTTTCAAAACTTAGGATATAATGAAAATTGTCTTAGGAGGTGACTTAGGAGGTCCAATAATTAGAGGAATCTTAGGAGGTCCAAAAGGAGATTTTGGAGGTCCTATGATTAAGGGATATCTAATGGTCAATTGTGTATTCATAACCTCAATGGTTTTGACTTCTTATTGATGATTTTCTAAAGAGAGGGAATCTAAAGTGACCTTAGCCTCTTCATCTATGTAACCCATATTAAAATATTTTGATTGAAATCTATCAATGATATCATCTTCTTGTTGTACAATATCTTCCCAAGTAGAAAAATCATTAGGAGAAGGACAAACAAAATTCTCATAACCCTTAATAGTTGGATCTTCTAAGACCAAGATACCTTCATCACAAGTAGGAGAGGTATCAAGAGAATTAAAACTATGATTGACATGATTATCTATGATTACATCTTCATGCACCAAAAAATTCTCACAAGTGCGAGGTAAATGAAGATTAGGCAAAGTAATTTTATAAAATGTGTTAATAATCTCATCCTCTTGTGCTATCCTCCCAAATGGGAGAGGTAGGGGAGAGAGAAAAACAAGACTATCACGATGCTCAATGATTGGATCTTCTAACACCAAGATACCTTCATAAAAAATAGGAGAGGTATTGGGAGAAGACCAAATATGATTATTATGATTATCTATGATTGTATCCTCTTTTACCAAAACATTCTCACAAGTGGGAGAGATGTTTGGAGATGAATTAAGAATAGGAAAAGTGATATTAAGAAATGTGTCAATGATTTCATTCTCTTGCACTAAGGTATTCTCATAATTAGGGAATACATTGGGAGAATGAATAACATGATTATTAATGACCTCATTTATTCTCCCTAAAGTGTAATCATAATTAGGGAGATTGGCCTTATGCAAGCCATTCTTTAACATATCAAAACCACATATTTGAAAAGTAAACATGTCTACTTGATTTGCAATGTATTGGAAAAACTAGAGTTATGAATTTGTGCAAAAAATCCAAATTATGTAATTATTCAAAAAATATAATCAATTTTCCTACAAATCTAATTGAAATGTAACATTTTTCCCAAATTTGTAATAAATAAATAAAAATGAAATCTTTCTTGCATATGCAATAACATTTTTCCATAATTTAAAATCAGACAACTATAAATAGAAATGGATTGATAATATAGAGATAAAAAGGTATGAAAAATTTGTCTAAGACACCTGTATAAGGACAGGGATTCCCAAGGGAAAATGGGTTCTTGCACAAGATTTTGAAAACTTGAAATTTGAAGTTTTATGTTGTTTTTGATGTTTCTTTCTCTAGTTGCAAACATGTTAAACAGTGACTGTTTTTCTAAATTTTTCTCAATTTAGGATAATGTCATGCAAGATGCAAGTGTGAAACAAAGTTAATTCTCTTTTGAAAAATTCTTAATGCAAAATTCAGATCTAAAATGCAATAATTGACTGATTCTAAGTTGCCACAACCTAAAAATGATGATTTGATGCAGCTTGAAATCAAATAATGCAATTTTTTTTTAATTTGAGACAATGTGATTCAAATGTAAATATGCAACAAGAAAGGAAAATTTTGAATGAAAATTCCAAATCTAATATGTAATACTTAACTACTTTGAAGATGCAAAATTCTAAAAATGATGTTTTGATACAGATTTGAAACAAAACAATGCAATTTTTTTTACTTTTTTGACTTAAATGAAAGATGCAATCTAAATGCAAGTAACAATTTCAAAGTTTAACACCCTAATGAATGCAAATATGATGTAAAGATGACTTTAAAAAAACATAATACAATTTAATATGGAATATGAATGCATTTTTTTCAATTTTTATGACCTTTTTATGATGCAAATATGAAACCCTAAATAAGAAATGCAAACAATCCAATGCAAAACCTAGATCTAAGGTTTGAAGAAATCCTAATTTTAGAAATTTTATAGTTTAATAATGTCAGGCTCACCAAAATGAAACATAAAAATGAGGGGACTCTAAGATTAGTTCTCATAACCTAAGGTCAATTTCTACATTTCTATAAATTTTGTTGGGATATAGATCAATAAGGTGAATTGATTGACTATCAACCTTAATGGTGAGTCAACCAAACCTAGATCTATATCCTAAGGGGGATTGGAATGGATTAATATGGATTGGGAAAAAAATAGAATGATTAAACTAATGATCCTATATGCCCTAATATTGAAAATGCAAGATCTCGACAACTGACAGATGGAAACAACAGTTTGCAAGTGGATATGAGAGATGCAAAGGACAATAAACCTACTCAAAAAATTGGTTTTGAGGTGCCTACAAGGATAGGGTCACCCAAGGGTGAATGGGTCCTTGTAGGGCCTTTCAAATCAACTTTTGGGATCCTCTGATGTTGGATCTGAGATGATGATGATTTTTTCTTGCAAACTTGTCAAAGTGACAAAAGTAAATTTTGCAACTTAGTTTCCTTGTCTTGGCAAGAATGCTGAAAAAAAATGCAACAATACAAAATTTCTCTTCAAGATCTCTTCAATCCTTCTTCAACCTATAATATGCACATACACATAGAGGTAAAAAAAAAATTTGTTTGTATGGGGGTTTTCCTTGTTCAAACCCTAGTTTGGTAATTAAACCTTGATAAAAAGATAAAGAAAGAAAAGGAAATGATGAATGAACACTTGTTGCAACTAACCACCCTTCAATGGATTCCTTGAAGGACTAAAGGCATACACATTTCTTCAAAGGAATTGGATCTTGATTTCTTAATTTTCTTGAATTCTTGAATGCATGAAGACCTACACTGTTTTTTAGCCTTCACAAGACAATATAAATACACATAAACTTGGACATGATGTTAGGATCTTCATTGCTACTATAAATTACTGATAATTTTTCTCTTGAATGCTCTTAACAATAATATTTTCTCTTTAATTTCTTTCATAAAGTTTTTTAGAATGTTGCTTCTTAATTCTTCAATTTCAAATGATAAAATAACTAGTTATTTATAGGTGTTTATCTAATTTCTAGAAAATTAGATTACAAAATCCAACACTTACAATTTGAATTTGGATCATTAAAAGGTCGTCAAACACATATTTTAAAATGGGTCCTAGCACATAAAGGGGACAAGTCCACCCATGGAAAATGGGTCCTGGCCTAAATTTTTAGGAGACTCATAATCCATGGCAATTAAAATATTAAATAAATTTATTTAATGTTGGTTCCCTTTCGGAAAATGGTAAGAATAAGTCTTTAGAATGCATAATTTGGAAAATTAGAAGCTTAATTAAGTCCAATAAATTAAGGGACCCAAACATAGTGTAAAATTTTAAAGGTATACAATTTCCTACACTACACAGGATAAGACCTAAATTTAAATTTTGATGGAGAGAAAGTTAGAAGAGTTGAATAAATATATTTATTTAATTCATAGTGATAGTGGAGAAATAAATAAATATTAATTTGTTTATTTTAAAAGAAAATATTTAATTTAAATAAATTACTTTTAATTTATTTAAAAGAGAAGTGTTAGCTAATTAAATAATTTTTGAAAATTATTTAATTATAAATGTAAATGTAAATTAAATTTGATTTATGTTGGAGGGAAAATGATTAACTAGATGGTTAAAATTATTTAATTAATATGGATATAATAAAAAGATTAAGATAATTAAATGATTAAAAAATATTTGATTATTATGGATGAAAAGAGGAAAATGTTAGCTTAATTAAATAATTAAAAATTATTTAATTAATATGGATTTATAAAAAATCATAAAGATGAAATTACATTAGTCATTTTTAGGTGTCTACAAGTATAAAGAATGCCTAGTGACAATATTTGGGATGTTCTTATGTATACGGTGTGGCTAAGTTGAATGGCCTAATTTTATTTTCTTTAATTATCCTATAAAATGCCTCTATCATGGAGCACATAGGCGAGAAAGGTAGCAACCATGATGGTTTGAAATCTTCTGAGGTAGATGGCGATGGTGGGGTAGAAGATGATGATGGTGATGTAGATTATGCTCCTCTTGCAGGTTTTTTCCCTACTCTTGTTGTTCTTGAGCAGTTTGGGTGGCTTCTTAGTGGCATGGTTGGCCATGATTCATTCTTGTGGCTCCCTCTATTTTTGTTTCGACCCTTCCCCTAAGCCTTTTTCATCCTATGCAGGATTTTTCTCAGCCCTAGTTGAGAGTGGTTTGCTCTACTAGTGATTTCTTCTTGTTGCTTTGCTCCATGGGAGATCATTGTGTCTTGATGCTTGTGCAGGTTTCAAGCCTATGGTGGACGTTGGCATGGTGTTTGGCTTGTGCTTGTTCTGGCCCTTATTTCTAGGTTGTGGTTGGTATCTCTCCTTTGGCTTTCTAGACTAGTGTGGATATCATAAGGTGGCTAGTCTTTTGTGTTCTGCTCTAGCTCTAAGGAGGGTTTTTGTGGTAGAATCTCTTGGTGGTTTTGGAAGTGTTTACTATTGTTTTGACTAAAATCATGTCTCTTTGTGCCCCTCGAGAATTCTATACTTTCTTAATTTTGATTTTGAGTTGCTTCTGGTGGATATTCTTCTCACACATAGTTGTGAGGCCATGTTCTTTGTGCCCAAGTCTACTGTGCATTGTAGAACTGTGACTCTAATATTTGGTTTTCTCAATCTCCTATGTAGTTGGGGTGCTTCACTTGATCTAATGTACCCTTGTGGTCCTTCATGGTTTCTAGCCCTTCTAGTGGTCTACTACATTGATAAGATTGGGTTACTCAGCACTGTTGTTTAGAGCTTTTGGTGCTTTGAGTTTTCTGGGTTTGTTTGGCTCTAATTTTCTTTGCTTGTGTTGGATGTTTCTCATTGCGTTGGGGCTTTGAAGCTTCTTATGCTAGTGTGGGTGGGATTCCTTGATATTGTGGTGTTTCTAATATTGGTGCTCTGTTTTGATGCTTTGCTTTGTCTTGCATGTAGTTTTGTTTATCCTATGCCTATTCCCTCATGTTTGGACATGAGATTAGTGGGTTTTAGGTTTTCTTAGTTTTGCATGTCTTTGTTTGGGATGTGCATTTGTTTAGTTTTCTCTTCAACTAGTTTCAAAGTTTCTTTGGGTGCACTCTCATGGAGGGGTCCCTGCCCTGTTTCCTTGTTGATGGTTCCTAGCTATGTTGCCTTCACACTTGGTCTATTTGTGGGTATTACGTGTTGCTTCACTATTGTATGTAGTTATGCTTCTCTGACCCCATAGCTTTGGGGTTATGGGATTTATTAGATTTTTTAGCATGAGACTGTGGATGTTTAGGATAGTGGTAGTGTTATCTTTGAAGCTTTTTTTATCAAGTTGAACTTTATTGGTCTACTTTCTCTTTGGGTGGTCTGTGTTTTGACAATCTTCAAAGGTGTGGTGAACTCCTTTGTCTCATGTATTTCATTGTTGTATGGGTTGTTCCCTAAAGTTTGGATGCTTCTCTTTCCTATGGTTGCTAGGATTTTTCTCTCCACTAGAGTGTGGGACTACTTCTTGGCTTTGCAAAATGTGTCTCCTATGGAGGTGGAGACCCCTCCTATCAAGGTGGTTGAGGATTCTAAGGGTGTGGTGGGGTGCTCATGCTCTTTCAGCTAGTCCTCTCCTCTAAAACTCCTTTTGAGGTGAAGGCTACTCCTATTGAGGTGGAGTCTAGGTGGTCTAGAGAGTATTTGCTATTGTGGATAGGGTTCTCTTAGTGAATCCTCCTATAGAGGTGGAGAGGCAAGTGGGATGGTTTGGATTATTTTCTTCACTAGCATTCCTATTGTTTTTGTCTCAGATATGAGTTCTTTTAACGAAAGGATTGTTTTTGGATGGTTGTATCAAGGATCATGGACCTGCCATGGATTAAACTGTTGGTTGGGAGGTCTATTTTGTAGTGGTTGTTTCAAAAGGGTTTGTTCTACTAACTATAAGCCTTGTTTCTCAAGTGTCATATCCACCCTTGGGGTGGTTGTTGTTGATGTTTGTTATGGTGTAGCTTTTTGGGTGGCATGTTAGCTTGTTTTACTTGCGATGAATATTGTTTATCTTATGATCGATTTGGATTGTATTTTGACCTATATGAAGACAAGAAGGAATAGGAAGATGAAGAAGGACCTGTATGGGTTCAGATTGAGGGTTAGGTGTTCTACAAGTGTTTTTTTTGGGTGGTACTACTTTTTGGATATACTTCCTCCTATAGTGGTGGAGAGGCAAGTAGGTTGATGGGGTCTCTCTACCTCATCAATGCTAATGTTGTTTCTGGTTTAGAATTGGTTTCTCTAAGTAATAGGCTCAATGTGGGATGGTTCTATCAAGGAGTGTTGATAGGATTAGTTGTTTTTTGGTGGTTTGGGTTTTAGGATCCTCTTAATATTGCTTGTATGGGTTGAAAGTACAATTTGTCTTACCCACCCTGGGGTTGGTTGCCATTTCAAGCTATTGTTTTATTAGCTTGGAGGGTGGCCTATCGGACTATTTTTTTAACTGTAAGGCTTGGTTCAAAAGCTAAATATGGCCTTTCTTGGAGGGAGTTTGTGTCCCAAATTGGAAAAAATTGGGTTTTTTTTCTTTGGTCAAATGTGTGCTTTGAAACTTTCGGTGCTTAGTGGTATTGTTCCAAACTGCTATTTCTTGATAGCTTTGTTATGGTTATGTACCCGCTGGACTTTGGTTAATCTCATAAATGGTCTACATACCATTTGATGTATTAATATGGGGATTTTTTTTTTATTATGTTGATAATGGTTTTGTGGTTGCAATTTTGCCTACTCAACTTGCATGCCTTTTTAGGCTTTGGTTTGGTTTGTTTGCTAATATTTTTTGGTGGTGGTTGGTGTTGTTTTTCTCACCTATTTTTTAATTTTGTTGTTATTTCCTTGTAACTAGAGGATCGGGGCCCTTTCCCTTCTTATATAATTAAATACAATACCTTACTTGGTCATGTAGAGAGAAAAAATAGATGATTCACTCACTCTTGTTAAATGACCTATAAGTTCTTATTATTTAGCCATGAGTCTTTCCTTATCAATCTAAACTAACATAAGTCCCCAAGTTTCAATTCTTATGTGCCTTATCTAAGATTTTGGGGCTCAATTTTAATAAAATACATAATGAAGTATATAATATTTAAAGTATAATATGACAATTTAACACTTTAAAAAATTGAACTGTGATATTTTTAGTCATTGTTGTATATTTGACCTAAACTACTATATTTATTTTATACAAGTGACATTTAAAGTCTCAATAGAAAATAAAAGTAATAACTAAATAACTCAAGGAGAAATCATGCTATGTAGTATAAATACAAAATAAAAAAGATGATATTTCCATAAATTCATGTATATTCAAGGTGTAATTTATAAAATATAAATCTTCTTGTGGCATATAATTCATTCAAAGATGGATGCCATTGCTACAAGAAATCATACCTTGTTTTTTCCCTATATTTAGGTTGGATCTTTAGCCTTAACTTGCCAATGGTTTGGAGTAAGGTGTGATGTGGTCACAACCAAATGGTTATAAGTAGATTATATGGCCCATCGATAAGTGTCAACTACACCAACGTACCATATGCACAAGGTAATACCTTTTACCTTTGACCCAAAAGGAGGTTTCTCTACCTCTACTAATTTGTGTAACCACTTCCCAAACATAGATAATGTTAAGGAATCAAGTTTGAGGAATAGATCAAACTCTTAATTTTCTTATTCTTCTTTTGAACTCCCTTTCTCCCTATAATCTATAGGATGAATACGTGCTAGAATGTGGCATCCATCACCTACATATCATAGGCTCTATGGCCTATATTACTTTTGTAGAAAACATCCAAGCCTCTAGAGTAGCACTTGGCATGTATCTCTTATAAGTTGAATTGGTGCAAGAGCATCTACATGCATAGGCAATATTGCACACCAAAAAAATGTGTTTTGTCCTTAATTTCTCATTTTTGGTTACGTGTTTGATTTTTGATCTTTTGGGCATGATTTCAAAGAAATTTTCACACATTTCTAGCATATTTAAAATCAAATTCTTATATTTTTTGGATATGTGGCACCAAAGGATTAATTTTCATGTGTGTAGTGGCTCAAAATCCTCACCAATTAAAGGTGAAAAATACAATGCCCAGGCATGTGAGTGGGCATTTATTTTAATTTATCTCTCATTTGAAATTAAAAAATATATTTTGAATTGATGGTGGAGGAATCTGGGCATCTCATAAAGGATTTAGTGGAGTGAGCCTTTGAGTGGAAAAAGTGGGGAAATGCATTGATTTTTTATGAAAACTTAATGAGAGGAATATGCCCATACCCAAGAGGATGATTAGAGGATTTGATGCAGATTTTTATGGTGTAGAAGGTTGATTGTGGCTTCTTGAGTTAGATTTGATAGTGTTGGAAGTGAATTCCTTCCTGTAGCCAAATTTTTGGATTGTTATCTCTCAATTTGATGCTAAGATTGTAAACATGAAGAATGAAGAATTAAAATTAGTACCTTGAATTTGAAATGGTTATATTTTTAGTGCTATAAGTTTTTATTTGATATCTCAATGATTTCCAATAGTTTTTGTGAACTTGGTTTTCCTTATTGAATGTGTGAAACTATGGGTTTTCTAGGTTTTGGTCTATGAAATCATAGGGGTGTTTTTGGGAGAGAAATTATGATCTATCTCCAATATTTTATTAGAAAAGGAATTCATTAAATGGTTCAAATTAATTTTTGAAGGAAGGTCTATCATGAGCTTTAAGTGCAGATTTAGAGTTTTTTAAATTTTCCTTGTGGGGCTTCAATATTCACACTGCTATTTGGAGTTTTGATGTTTATTCTTGCATCAAATGGTATCAAAGCTAGAGGATGTTGACAGTGTAGAGTATGCACAAGGACCTATGGGTGAGGTGTGGTGAAGAGTGAAATGGTGAAGTTGCAAGAGATGGAGTTGTGAAAAAATTTAGTTGTTGCAGGAATGAACGAGGGTATGCAATTACTATCCTCTAGCAAAGATAAAGTTGGGTAGAAGGTGTATATTTCCTCTACTAAGAGAGAGTGGGTAGAGGAAGAATATTCTAGAGTCTATTGGGTAGAGGGTAGTGTGTTGTGAAAAATTGATTTTGCAGAGTGTGTGATGTATTTCAGCAACAAGAGAGATGGATATACACATAAGGAAGAAGCCTGTGATATGGGAAGGATGGAGCAAGTATCAAAAAAGGTGGATCACCTAGATGATCATGAATATAAATGCAAAGTTGGATAAATTGGAGATACTATAACAAGGAGAGATAGTCAAGAGCCATGAAGATTTGAAAGGTGTAGAAAAAGATGAAAGAGAAGAAATTGGGACAACAAAAACAAATGAAGTACAATTTGATAATTTTGAGTATTTTTTTTTGTGAGTAAAGAAAATGAGATAGATGGAGGTGTGAAACTGGGGTTCTTTAATGGTCCCATATTTGATGAGGAAATTGTTGAAGATCTCTTACTGAGAGAGGAGATAAAAGGAATAAAAAGGTTATTAAGTGGAGAAGTAACATTTGAATTTTTAGAATTATATGAAGAGGAAATTTTTGACCAAGGATATTAGTATGGGTTGATTATGCTTGATCCATGAATAATCGAAGCATATTCAAGCCACTAATACTCAATCTAAAACAAGATCATTCAAATGAAAAATAAACTAAACATTTATTGAAATGAAGCATTCTAAATATGAAAACATGGAAATGCCTATTCTAATCCATTTGAAACTTATCTTGTTTTGGAATTGGTGTCGTGTTGATGTGGAACAATGACCATTTCCCAATCCCATGATCAATGAGGTTGTTTCAATCGATTCTATTGAAGAGAATAAATGAAACGATTGTGATATATGGATGAAAACATGATTTGTGCTAAAATGAACATGATGCAAGAGTTAATCTACCATGATTTTATGCTAAAAGATGTAAATATTCAATTGCTAAGCTAATATAAATGAGATTAAGCTAAAATATTCAAACCCTAATTATCTATTTAGCTAAATGGTTGCATGGAAGCCATTAATGGAAGCTTAAATCTATTATGTAACTAAAAATGAACTAAAATATGCTAAATGTGTGCAAAGTATGAGTGTGAATGTGAGTGGTTTCAATAGCACAAGTTTTCAATTGAAAGATGGATCCATTTGTCTCCAAATAGTGACCTATTTATAGGAAATAAAATGAGAAATGGGGGGTTGAGATTGAAAAATCTAATCAACAGTCAAGGATGGAGGAAGTGGGAGGCATGGATCATGGATTCTCATTAATGGGTGAGAATTCAAGATGAGATTTAATCAAGGGTTCTCATTCCTTCCAAACAAACACACTTTTGACCTATTTAAGAGGTCAAAATTTAACTTTCTCAAGAGGTTTCAAGTTTAGCTTTCTCAAGAAGCCAAATGAGAATATTCCCTTTTTCAAATGGTTGGAGGAGAGAGAATATTCTTTGGAATATTCTCATGGGTGAGGAAAAAGGTTATTTAGTTAATTAAAACTAAATTTAATTTTCAAAGGAGGGATATTCTTTTGGAATATTCCTTTGCAAGTGGGAGGAATTGGATTAAATAGATAATTTTTAATTAAATAAGGTTTAATCATGTAATTAGGGGAATTAGAAGAATAAAGTGATATTCATTAAATTAAATGATTTAATGAATGTGAAAAAGGTGAAATCAAATTTAATTAGATAACTTAGGGTTATTTTATTAAATAAGAAGACTTAGGGAATTAAATTAAATACTTTGATTTATTTAATTTAATGAGATGAAATGTTAGCATGAAAGGGGGAATTAACCTAATTTGATGAATTAGGTTAATAGATGAAAATGATACAATTAATTAAATAGATTAGCTAATTTAATCAATTAAGTGAAAAGAGGATGGGTTTGAGAGGAAATGATGTTAGTATACATGATTTTAGTGATGTTAGTATACATGATTTTAGTGTATGATATCATTTAGGAAATTTTTCAGTGTCTACGTTTTCCCCTCTTTGAAGCGAGGTACATGTTGCTTTGGTTCAAAGAATAATGCTCTTCGGATTAAAAACTGCTGCTTAAATCAAAAAATATATATTTTATTTTTTTTAGATGCCCCATTACTAAAGGATTAAGCTGATTCCCTACCCCCTCAAGAAATCATGCAAAAATTTTGAATTTGGGGTTGATTTCTCGATAAAGGTGACAAGCTGCCCCAAGGGTCCAAAAAGGCTCCGAGATGCAAGAATTATTCCAAAAACATAAAAATGATGCTAAATAAGGTTCTGATTGGCAAAATTGGTGAAAATGATGATAAACCCTAGCTTTAAGGTTAAATTAGGGCAAAAAACCCTAATTTTGATGCATAAATAAGCCAAGAAGGGTTACTTTCAATCATTTGTGCATTCAAACCTTAGAGATTCTTAATGAGATGAGATGTTAGCGTGAAAGGGGGAATGAACCCAATTTGATGAATTAGGTTAATAGATGAAAATGATGCAATTAATTAAATAGATAAGCTAATTGAATCAATTAAGTGAAAAGAGGATGGGTTTGAGAGGAAATGATATTAGTATACCTGATTTGAGTGTATGATATCATTCAAAAAAAAATTTAGTGTCTACATTTTCCCCTCTTTGAAGTGAGGTACCTACTACTTCAGTTAAAGAATAATGCTCTTCGGATTAAAAATTGTTTCTTAAATCAAAAAATATATATATGTATATTTTTTTTAGATGCCCCACTGCTGAAGGATGAAACTAATTCCCTACCCCCTCAAGAAATCGTGTGAAAATTTTGAATTTGGGGTTGATTTCTCGACAAAGGTGACAAGTTGCCCTAGGGGTCCAAAAAGGCTCTAGGATGCAAGAATTATGCCAAAAATGTAAAAATGGTGCAAAATAAGGTTCTGATTGGTAAAATTGATGAAAATGGTGATAAACCCTAGGTTCAAGGTTAAATTACGGAAAAAACCCCTAATTTTGATGCATAAATAAGCTAAGAAGGGTCACTTTCAATTCATTTATGCATTCAAACCTTAGAGATTCTTAATGAGATGAAATGTTAGCGTGAAAGGGGGAATTAACCCAATTTGATGAATTAGGTTAATAGATGAAAATGATGTAATTAATTAAATAGCTAAGCTAATATAATAAATTAAGCGAAAAAAGGATGGTTTGAGAGGAAATGATGTTAGTATACCTGATTTGAGTGTACAATATCATTCAAGACATTTTAAGTTTCTACATTTTCCCCTCTTTGAAGTGAGGTACCTGCTACTTCCGTTCAAAGAATAACACTATTCGGATTAAAAACTGTTGCTTAAATAAATAAATAAAAAGTTTTTTAGATGCCCCACTATTGAAGGATTAAGCTAATTCCCTACCCCCTTGAGAAATTGTGTGAGAATTTTGAATCTGGGGTTGATTTCTCGACAAAGGTGACAAGCTGCCCTAGGGGTCCAAAAAGGCTCTAGGATGCAAGAATTATGCCAAAAATGTAAAAATGGTGCAAAATAAGGTTCTAATTGGTAAAATTGGTGAAAATGGTGATAAACCCTAGGTTCAAGGTTAAATTAAGGAAAAAACCCCTAATTTTGATGCATAAATAAGCTAAGAAGGGTCACTTTCAATTCATTTGTGCATTCAAACCTTAGAGATTCTTAATGAGATGAAATGTTAGCGTGAAAGGGGGAATTAACCCAATTTGATGAATTAGGTTAATAGATGAAAATGATGTAATTAATTAAATAGCTAAGCTAATATAATAAATTAAGCGAAAAAAGGATGGGTTTGAGAGGAAATGATGTTAGTATACCTGATTTGAGTGTACAATATCATTCAAGACATTCTTTAGTGTCTACATTTTCCCCTCTTTGAAGTGAGGTACCTGCTACTTCGGTTCAAAGAATAACACTCTTCGGATTAAAAACTGCTGCTTAAATCAGAAAAAAAAAAAAAAAAAATTTAGATGCCCCATTGCTGAAGGATTAAGCTAATTCCCTACCCCCTTGAGAAATTGTGCGAGAATTTTGAATTTTGGGTTAATTTCTCGATAAAGGTGACAAGCTGCCCTAAGGGTCCAAAAAGGCTCTGGGATGCAAGAATTATGCCAAAAATGTAAAAATGATGCAAAATAAGGTTCTAATTGGAAAAATTGGTGAAAATGATGATAAACCCTAGCTTCAAGGATAAATTAGGGCAAAAAACCCTAATTTTGATGCATAAAAAAGCTAAGGGCCACTTTCAATTCATTTGTGCATTCACACCTTAAAGATTCTTGTTGTTTTGAACTCTAACCCTCTGGTGAAACAACGCAACGAGAGCTCCCACAACATATTTTCAATCGAGTTTGAGACTACTAGAGCCTTCCAGGCACATGACCATTGGTATGTGATTCAAAACTTGATTTGGAATTTGACTTTTTGATGCATTTATTGCTTTTTGAAATTTAAACTTTAGCGGTCTCGCTATATAGCAATTTGCATTTGAGATTCGGTGACACTAAAATGATTTTTGGTGACACATATGTGTATTAAGACATAGTTCTCAATTTAGAATTAGGGTTTCCAATTTTAAATTGTGATGCACATGTTTATAGTGACACACTTTCTAATTTGAAAAGTAGGGTTAAGGTTTCCAAAGTTTAAATCATGACACATATGTTTATAGCAACACGATTTGTGATTTGCAATTTGAAATGCCTATTGGTGCCATAATTTAGAATTTTTAATATAGCGATGCTATTGTAAATAGTGAAACTCTTGTCATTTTGGAGCTAAAAATTCCAAACTGAGTCATTTTTTATAGATCTTGATGTTGTGCTCTTCGTGGGTGCAGGAGGTCATTCCACATTTGATGTCTCGCGAGCATTGTCCCATAGTTTTTTCTAGACTTGGTGATTTATCTAAGTTGTGATAGGAGCACTTGGGGAAGATCAACTTATGGTATGTTTCCTACATACCCATTATCCAGACACATCTAGCTATGATGATCACATTGTGTGAATGATGGCACATTGAGACTTTTTCATTCCACCTTCCCACTGGCGAGGCAACAATGACATTAGAGGATGTATGGTGGATTATGTGTTTTTTGATACATGGCGAGCATGTGATTTATGACGTCAATGCCAGATATGATGCCTAACATGAGGTTATGGAGATGGAGGAAAACACTCTAGTCACTTCACAGATCAACCTTGAGATGTATAGAGGTCGAGTGCGCACATTCTGATTGATTGTTGCAACCATCATTTCTGGTTTGGTTGCTCCTGATAGATGGAGCAGATGATTCAACCTAGGATGGGGCTTAGCATGGCACAAGATGCTCTATAGGAGGACATTATTTGCATGGGGGCCAGTGATGCTAGCCTCATTGTATCATGATATGCACAAATTTGTCTACTAAGATGATAGAGCTATTGGCATAGGGGTTATCCTACTACATATTTGGGCTTGGGAGCATATTTTTGTGCTCTGACCGATCGTGCAAATGGCCTATGTTAAGCCAAATGATCTTTTAATTTTTTGATACATAAGAACCATCACTCTTCAACATATAGGGAAGCTTAGGCTTTTGTACTAGCACCGAGTACTAGATCATATGACAATGTTTAGATGGTGACCCTAGTTACATATGCAAGCATGGTATGATGATGTGCAAAAAAATTTCTTTGCTAGATAGACTCGATATATGTAGGGTCAAGAGCACACCATTATAGAGAGATATTTACCAAATAGGGTGGCTCAAAAATTTAGTGAGCAACAAGACAGTCCAGATGATTCCTACAGAGCCATATTTTTGAGATCAGCTTAAGAGGTTCCCACATGGAGACCCACTATCCTAGCTCCTAAGGTGGTCAATGGTTTTTGATAGTTGGTTTCTCAACCATGGGATTACAACCAAGGATAGGAAAACGTGTAAACAATGCCTTCTTATGATGCATGGTTTACACCCCGTCATAGGTTGACAGATCTAGTGGGTGCTCCCCCACGAGGGAGACCTACAGGGAGAGGACAGGGTGGGCAAGATGGCCAAGACGGATAGATTCCCAAGGCTCCACCAGTGGGACAATAGCCTCCATAGTAGCCTCTTGTTTAGCCATAGCTAGTCTAACAACAACCTATGCATTAGCAACTAGGTCAACTACCACCACTGGATCCTAGAGATTTGTAGATTTAATAGCTGCAACAATAGGTGCAGATGATTATGGGCCCATCAAAAAATTTTGGTGATCACTGTTGAGAGGGACCAGGCTAGACAACAAGTTGTGGCCATTACTATGGAGAGAGATCATGCAAAATAGTAGGTACAATATGTGACTATCGAGAGAGATCAGGAGATCGGTCATTGCTAGTAGTTAGAGGTGATGATAGTGATTACACATGGTAGGACTGTATCTGCTAGGCTATATAGAGAGGTTGTGACTGAGGTAGCCTATTACAAGATTCAGTATCAAAGAGATGTTTCAGAATCACTTAGACAACTTGATTATTCACAGAGGAGTGATGCACAAACCAGGGTTGAGGATCAACCAGAGAGATAGGATGGAGAGGGGAGCAACCATCAGGGCTGGTTTGATTGTATAGAAACTTTTTTACTTGTTTCCTAATTCTTTCATACAAATATACATTCATGGGCTCCTTTTGGATAGCCTCGTGGATATTGTAGTTTTGATCAATATATATACACTGATTCAGATTTTGTACCATGACATTAATTTTTTGATATATATATGATATGGATACGAACTCAATATGATTTGTTCATCTTATTTCCTGCTTATGATTGTATGAATGTGTGATATAAGAGGGATTCGTTGCACACGGGTCTCTTTATTCTCAAGAGATCACCAAGGAATGAACTGCCCTTATACACCTCAAACTGAATGAACTAATAAAATTGTAGGGAAAAGTGAGAAAGTAACCTCAAGTCCCAAAAGAGCACAACTTTTAGATTTTTATTCCCGATTGAGGAGCTCTCAGCCAAAAGATGTCAACGCAGTTTTAGGATGCTAGTGTGGTGCGTTGTTGTCCACAAGACATGTTGGTGTCCTAAGCTGGAAAGAAATTAGGAGGTCAGATGGATGAAACTAAATCTTACTTCTTGACTCGGGTCAAGAGGTGTGTAGGACCAGATAATTGACGGAAAACTAGGACTTAAAGGAAAATGCAAGAGAACTTGAAACAAAATTACCTTCATGCATTCAAATCTTTAATCCAAGCTTCCCTTCATAACTTGCACATAAAGGATAAAGGGGGAAACGGTTGGGGCTATATAGGGGCCTGCCTCAATCATACCCTTGCATTGGTGTTCCCACCTCCATAGACAGCCAAGTTTAGAAAGTAGTGTAAAGGAATTAACGAAGTACATGGTGAAAACAAAACTCGCTTTGAAGAAGAGCCCACACCACAAAGTAGAAAATGAACTAGTAAGAAAGAGTGATAGGGAGAGAGAGCATTACCCATGGGTCAAGACCCTCTTCCAGAGCACATGGGCGCACCGCAATGTGCTTGCTTTAGAGTTGGTAGCTGCTGGAGGGACCTCAGTCCAGCATGGCTTCAGCAATGAAAGTGTTGCTATTCAAGGATAGATCTTACCCAAGATTAGAGCTAGTGGTGATAATATTTGAATTGAAGACTTCCAACCCCAAAATGAAGGCCAAAGAGGGGTTTTCATGCATGCAAGGGCAACACAGAGCCAATTCATTCAAGACCTAATGACCTGGACACATGTCGGTAGGTCAGGTTTCTAGATTTGTCATTTCGAACTTAGAAAATTGCCAAGACACTAGCATGTCATGCGGACATTCGTGTAGTGCGCAGGTGTCCAAAGCCTAGATTTTCAAGAAATGCCTTGTCAAGCTTCTTTCATCTCACCATATGTCCTCATTGAGTCAGAATCATGAAATTCTGACTCAGGATTTTTCCACTAATGTTTCTAAGGTGTCATGAATGCTTAAGAAAGATGCAAAAATATGGAATTGCCCCCAAGTGCAATTCTACAACATTAAATTTCCCCCACTTTAGTGGGCTCGATTTTCAAAGAAATCAACCTCACTAAAGTAGATAAGGAAAATTTCACCCAAACTCTAAATTTTTACAGAAATACGTGCTAGGTAGAAGGACCATAGAGGTCACAGAGGTCGAGCTAACTAGTACCAAGGATCACCCCAACTCCTGAGCTCAACAATTACCAACATGATAGTCGTGAAAAACTGGTTCAAAACTATATGCTGCAAAACTAAAATTTTGAGTCACTTTCAAAAAATCAGAAGAAACTACCACGGAGAGAAGAATGATCAAGAAAAAAAGTGGTTGATTCAAAGGAAAAATATGATCAAGAGGTGACTATATGCCCCCTCTTGAGTTTTCCCCCAGCATGGTGTGGTAAAGTCAGGAGAAATTGAGAGGCCACAAGCTATAGGAAAAATGGGCCCCAGGGGGCCTATATATACCTTGGTGGGCCCCTGGAAGGGTCATTTTCTCTATTCACTGCAAGTAGATTGTTGGTTTTTGCGAGAGAAAATTCAGCAAAATGACAAGCAGGAGAGAGTACGAGGCATTGAGGCTAGAGCAGCTACGTGAGGACATTGCCGCAGGTCATGAGGTTGACTAGGTAGGATTTTTAGTCTCGATCTTTGTGCCTTTAGCTCATTTTGTAGATCTTTTCATGCTTCGAGGTGCGCAACCATCCTAAATGTGGGCCTGTGTCCTTTTTCAGTGTTCTCATCTGGGACATGCGTTGGGGTCCTAGATCTATGTTTTCATCCCAAAATGTGTTGGCATCCTTTGGGCGACCATGGCAATCTTGGATGCAGGTGTGTCGCGTAGACATCTACGCAATGCACATATGTCCTTTCACATGTTTGCTTATCATGAGTGTCTTTTTGAATTAAAACATTTTTACTTGTTGTAGGAGTATCTAGAGATCCAGGAGCATCTTGGAGGGCAAGCATTTCAGCTTGTCCATGAGCAGAGAGATCGCTTATCACCGAATGAGGTTACACACTTGGAGCAGGTCGGTCTCTAGCATGTATTTACTATGCCAGAGATGTGATACCATGATGGGATGCTCACTTCTCTAATGGAGTGGTGGGTTGCTACCACATCATCTTGCCATCTACCCTACAAAGAGATGACCATCACTCTCAAGGATGTCTATCAGATCCTTAGGCTCCCCATTTGTGGATTACAGGTGGCCCTAGATGACACTCGATCCATGCAAGAGCGCAACGAGGGGGTCTAGTACTACACAAGGTAGACTGATGGTGGCGATGAAACTGGTCATATCTACAACCATTGGTATGATCAAGCGAGGACTACATCACTGTTGCTATGCCAAGTGATGGTAGTGACAGTTGCTTTTTAGATTACTAAAGATGGGTGAGGCTCGCACTTGCATGGGGGCCTTGTCCTAATTATCAGAGATATGGTTGAGAATGGGACTATTTTTTCCTGGGGGTGCAGCATGTTAGCGGACCTCTACTAGGAGCTTGGATGATACATCCATTATGAGTACATGTACACTTTTGTAGGTGTGGGAATTCTCCCACATCATGTGCACCCGACTGATCGATTTTCCCCAATGACTGTCATCTGATGTCTTGATGGCCCACTGGTATGACATGACAAGTCAATGGTGTTTCAAGGATTTATAGTTTTGGAGGCTACAATTTGACACTGTCACTACAAGAGAAGTTTTCTGGAGACCTCCCCACTATTTTAGGTGGGTCGATGACATCAGGGTCCTCAAGAACCTACGAGACCCTTTTTAGTGGTTCACTGTGATTTTATTATTATTCCTTATTACTAGAGTTGGGTCATGTGGCAACATGGCCATATATAGACTATACCACTTGAAATTCCCACATACACCAGGGCACACCATGGTGCAATGAGGGTAGGTGATCACCCTCATCCTTCCATTATTAACATTGTCTTTTTAGATGATGATGACCCCATCATGATTTTTCAGCCATGGTGGCGTTAGATAATGTCGGAGTAGCAATGAACTACACACAGTGGTGGGAGAGGCAACATCCTACTCCAATCTTTAGTGAGGGTGCTTCGGGAGGGGACCCTGGCTGACAAGAGGATGAGCCCCACCAACCTCCACATGATAGGAGGAGAGGTCATCAACAGAGTGGTGCAAAGAAGGATGAGCCAACATAGGAGGAGGAGGAGGAGGAGGAGGAGGAGGAGGAGGAGGCGCCCATGAGGCCACAACAACAGAGGAGATCAGCTCCCCCCAGCTACCACTATTTCATTAGCAACACCATTCTCCACCATCCCAACAGTAGAAACATGAGCATCATCCGAGGTAGCCACCGATGTCGATGGCACAGGCCCCAGTGTCGACCCACACCCTGATCCCTCATGGTAGCTAGGGGATCTAGGTATACATAGTGCATTACTATTATATTCATGCTTTCCATATTTCTATTTATGTTTTATATATATACACATGTCATGTGATATTGATCCTTGTTTCTCTCTTTGTGATTGTAGAGGATGCAAGGGATGGACTAGGTTTATAGCTCAGTGCATTTCAAAGGTGGCCCCTACTGTACCGATCTAGGAAACAGTCCTAGAGGCTTATCAGCATGTTTCAGTGGGGAGACATGCCCCCACTTTCGAGTTCGTAGCACATCTACGAATTACATACGAGGAGTAGGGTGCAAAGGTGGTGCAACTGACTACAAAGTTGACAACCACTAGGGGACAACAAGATCAGCTGTTAGGGGAGCTACTGACGGCACTTTTCAAGCAAGATGTGGCAACGATGAGGGCTGATGCCACTAAGGTGGCACGTGATGCCCTTCAAAGCCGCATTGATGAGCTCGATGCATAGACAATAGTTGTGATCCTGACAGATGTTCAACAACTACAATAGGAGCTGATCTAGGTGAGGATGGACATTTGTTCACTGCAGGGGGAGCTTAGAGGGATACGAGCAGGCTTATTTGCATCACGCTCACACCAATCTCAGTCACATACCACCATACAATCTCCTCCCAAAGCACTAGAGCAGCCACCAGAGCTAGAGGGCTCGGAGAGCCAAATTCCATGGGGATAGGACCCTCCTTTTTTGTACATCATTTTTGTAGTTAGATGTAGACATACATACATACTTTTAGATCTTTTGTATAGACACATACTCAACAGCCACTCATTTTTTATAGCAGTGGCCCAATACATGTACATGATATTCAATTCATACATTGGTTTTAGTATCATGGCTTTGTTTATGTATGTTATTATATTTCCATGTATCCTCATGCTATGGATGTACATTTTCATTAGATGCTAATCATGATTTAATTAAACATGTTTTTCTACATGTTAATTGAATACTCTGATGATCTAATTATTTCAAAAGATGCAATGTTATCTATGGATATTTAGCATATTCACACACATATATGTATTGTTACACACATGGCCACGTCATAAACACATAAATATCCATATTGTGAAAATGAGTAAATGTTAATATATGCAGTATTACCACCTTTTAGGGAGAATACCACATACATGGTGCATTAGGAAACTATGCATAGTAATGAAGAAGATGCATCACATTAACAAGATCTTTTAAAGGTGTTCCATCCATAGATGATATCCCATAGGCACCCGAACCGTACATAGAAACCACGATGTAAGGACCTAACCAGTTAGGACTAAATTTCCCTTTTTGATCAGGTGTCGTGTTTACATTCCACTAATTTTTGTATAGAACTAGGTCCCCTAGCTTAAAAGTCCTAGGAAACACACTCTGATTATATTGCCTAGATAGTGACCACTGATAAGATTTAAGATGATCGAGGGCCTTTAGATGACACTTGTCAAGCATCTCTAGCTGATGCAAATGGTTAACTCGATAGGTTTCTTCTTCAGTTAACCCCCTAAGGGAAACCCATCGAGATGGGATTTCCAACTCCAATAGCATGATAGCTTCGACGCTATACATGAAGTTGTAAGGTGTCATTCTCATCACCATACAAACACTTATATGATAAGCCCACAAAGCATATGTTAACTGAATATGCTAATCCATACCATGTTTACTAACTATTTTATGAAGAATGAGTTCAAGTGTTTTGTTAGAAGCTTCTTCTTGGCCATTGGATTGCAGATAATACGACATAGAAAACCTTGTTGTATGTGAAATTTCTCCAAGAACGTTTTTACTTCCTTGTTTTCAAATGGTGTACCATTATCAGAAACAAGTGTAGCAGGCAGCCCAAAACAAGAAATGATGGTGTTCAAGAGGATGCTATAGATAGTTTCAGCATTCATAGATTAGAGTGGAATAACTTCAACCAATTTTATGAAATAATCTATAGCGGTAATGATAAAGGTGTGTCCCTTGGAAGAAGGAGGTGATATCTTTCCAATAATATCCAACCCCCATTGTTTGAAAGGCCAAGGGGAAGTTTGGTTTTACAACTCCTGGGTAGGAGCATGTATAAGTCAGCTATGCTATTGACATTGAAGGCACTTCTTGACAAAATAGAAGGAATCTTGTTCCATTGTCTGCCAATAGTATCTCATGTGTACCAGTTTCCTCACCAAGGATCTACCACCAAAATGTCCACCCCCAAAGCCTACATGGGCTTCTTTAAGGGAAAGGGGTATTTCCACCTTAGTGAGGCATCTTAGCAATAAGCCATTATATTCTTTTCGATAAAGAATGTCAAATAAGATGACATAACAAGCCGAAATATTTTGTATATGAGTATGATCATTTTTTTTCACACCATCGGGAAAGTTTCCAATTTTTTAGGTAATTGTAGATACAAGAGAACCACTCTCCTGAGTTTGTATGAAAGCAAACTAGAGACTCAGAATTGGGTCGATTGAGAACCGCTCGGGTTCGCGCGACTTGAACCAAGAAGTGATACTCCTTTGTATCCTCCTCTGAAGGTACCAAGGAAGTAGCACTTGCCATGGCATCCACATGTCTATTTTCTCTTCTAGGGATATTATTTATTGTGAAAGAGGAAAACTAATTAAGCAAGGACAAAGCGAGGTCTCGATACCAAGACAACTTACTTTGTTTAGCTTGATAAGTTCCTGTGATTTGATTCACAACAAGTTCAGATTCGCCTAGTATACGAAGATGTTTAATCTTCAATGCAATCATGACACGTAAGCCAGAAATAAGAGCTTCATACTCAGTGATGTTATTAGTGCAAGGAAAATCTAATTGGAAGGATGGGGGGACCAGTTTTCCTTTGGGGGATATTAGGACCACACCCACTCCAAAAATGGTCTGACACCTTGATCCGTCGAAGTAAATCTTCCACTCGAGGTCACAGTTGATTGTAAAGATATTCTCATCAGGGAATAGGTCTAACCTAGGGAAGGAGTGAGGTGAGGGAGTGTCTTCCAATTGATTGGCCACCGCTTGTCCCTTTACTGATTTCTGAGTGATAAAATTTATATCAAACTCAGGAAGAAACATAACAAACTTTGCTAATCTTCCAGCGAGGTTAGTGCTAGAGAAAAAATGTCTTAAAAGATCTATTTTTACTATGAAATGAGTTTCAACATGGATGAGATAGTGCCTTAGCTTTTGTGTAGTGAATACAAGATAAAGGCTTTGCTTTTCCATGGATGAATAATGGGTTTCATAATCGACGAGGATGTAACTGATGTAGTAGACCACTCTCTCTCTCCTTGCATCATCATACTAAGCTAGCAAGGTTGCCAAAACATACGGTGATGCAACAAGGTAAAGCAGGAAAGGTCTATCTTGCATAACTGACATCAGTACAGGGGGATTAGTCAAATAAGATTTGATGGATTCAAAAGCTTTCTAATTTCCTTCATCCCACATAAAGTGAACGTCCTTTTTCAGTAAGGGAATAAAAGGGAGGGTATGATCAACCAACTGAGATATAAATCTATGAATTGCTTGAATCTTCCCTTTTAAACTTTGGAACTCGACGATGTTCCTCAGTGGAGACATGTTAACAATATCATCAATCTTATTCATGTCAAATTTGATCCCACGGTAAGAGACTATAAACCCAAGAAGCTTGCTTGTGTCTACGTCAAAGACACACTTTTTGGGATTGATTCTCATCTTGTAAATTCAAAGTCTTTTGAAGATAAGATGAAGGTTCTTCACATGATCTTGATGATTTATGGACTTTTCCAAGATTTCATCAACATAATCCTCTAAGATCTTGTGAATGAAGTCATGAGATATTAGGGTCATCACTCGTTGGTAAGTCACTCTTGCAATCTTTAACCCAAAGGGCATGACCGCATAGTAGAAAGTCCCCCAAGGGGTAGTGAAGGTTGTCTTGTATTGATCATCCAAATTAATACGGATCTGATTATAACCCAAGAAGCCATCCATAAAAGATAACAACGCATGTCCTACAGTTGAGTCCACAATCATGTCTATATTAGGTAATGGAAAATCATCCTTGAGAGAAGCCTTGTTAAAGTCTTGAAAGTTAATGCATATACGAATATGACCATCTGGTTTGTTGACAATGACTATATTTGAAATCCAAGGAGAATAGTCAATAGGACAGATAAAGCTTGCTTTCAACAACTTCTCAATCTCAGTCTTGACCATTAAAGCTACCCTGGGATTGATCTTTCAATTTTTTTCTTAACTGGCTTGGCGTCGGGACCTAAAATGATATTATGGACCACTACGGATTCATCAATACTGGGCATATCCTCATACATCCAAGTGAAGATATCAGGGTAAGCACATGAGAGAGAAAAGTGCTCATCTGCTTCCTCAGAAGAGAGGCACTTCCCAATCTTGATCACCTTTTCTAAAGATTTAGGATCCATGGGGACCTCGATAGTATCTCGTTTAAGGAGAGAGCTGTGATCCTTGGGATGAGATATCAGAACCTCATCGCTGACGTTAGATAGACGGTCCTCTTCATCAATGCTTAGAACGGATTCTCCAAAGTATGCTTCTTTGTGTAAGCGATACGAGAATTTTTTCTTGTGGTGATAAGGAGGTAACGGAGAATAAACACCTAGAAATTCCCCTAATGCTTCATCCAAAGAGAAGACATCTACAAGAACTTTCTCGGCTTGTCCCCTTTCTTCTATCAACTCAGGATTGACCAAACTTAGTGGTTTGGCTGAAATCATATTAACACTCCACCAAGGTTTTTGTCTATACTGTTCAACGGGGCATCCCAAACCTAGGTTGCGTCATCGTTACTTAAAATAGATAGGGAATTTTATTCCTTGATCAATACATCCTAGGCCTTTCTACCCATAGCCATATCGAGAAGAAATTTCATAACCAAACCCATAACAAGCTTGTAGATTTTTAGGAGGGAGTGGCTCCACATAGAGCATCTCATTCCACCAATGGATGTTGAAAGTTTCTACGGGAGCATTCCCACTTCCTTTGCTTGGTTCACAAACATTAACCTCCCTTTCAGGAGTGGAGTTACTTTCCAAGGGAGAAGTGGTCTTCTAGATAGGATCACACTTCTCTTCCTCAATGGGAAGGTCACTCGTTCTTTTGTTAGCAGGACCTAGAAATTCTATAGAAGAGGGGTCTGACTTATACTCCACTATGAAGAACTCATAGATGTTCAAGGAGCCCCAGTCATCACCTAAGAGAGCATTTGATTCAGGGGATGAAGGAGAGGATGGGGGAGATTCAAAATATTTTTCCTTAGGCAGTTTTTCTCAGTTGATACTCACTTGAGGGATAGCTTCCATAGAGGGTATCAATGAGGAACATGCCATAGCATCAATGGTTAAGGAAGAAATTCAATTCTTGAGAGTGGATATGGTCGAATTATGACTAGTATCGGCTAGTAATCAAAGGTGCACCACCTCTAGATCTGCTTTAACCATAACCATCTGATTGTTGGCAATGAACTTTAAGGAATGATGTAGGGTAGAAGTTACTGAACCCATATCATGAATCCAAGGTCTTCCTAAAAGAAGATTATATGGTAATGGGTTAGACATTACATAGACCAATGTAGGCAAGATAACAGGGCCCAACTGCAAAGGTAAAATTATCGTACCTAGACCTTGGTTGCCAACATTATTGAACCCATGAATATACAAGGAAGAATCTGCTAAAGAGGATGAATCAACTTTGATTTTAGGTAGTATATCTATATCACAAATGTTGAGAATTGAACCAGTGTCAATGAGGGTACATCTAATACCAATTTTGTTAACGTTTACTATAATCATAAAAGTTTTTGCTTGTTTCTGCACATCCAGAGGTGGGAGTTCTTATAGGTGGAACGTAATATTTGATGAATCTGCTCAAATATGTGCCATCAACATATCAACATCTATAGGCCTAGAGAAGGCAGGTAAGAGAATCTTTTGTAAGGCTTCCTGTAGCATCTCCTAATAAACTAGAGCGGTTTGAAGCAAATCCCAAAGCAAGATCTTAGCTAGAGTAACCTAGAGTTGCTTGACAAGATCGTAATCACCTGGTGCTTTGATCGTCGGCTTAGGAGTTGGGGGAAGGTTAGGTTGAGATGGTGGTAAAGAAGTAGGAGTTTGAACTAGTTGCAATGTGGGAACAACAACTTGTTGTTCTAAGTTTTGTTTGTTTCTCCTTGTAGGGTACACATGTTCGACAACATTATAAGAAGTAGAGTCAGTAGCTTTCACAAATCTCAAATATAAGTCTGATGGATCGCTATGACATGAAATCCCATAAACGGAATTGACCTTTCTAGGGAAATTTTCAATTGGGGTCAAAAAAATGATGGGTTTCTTAGGGCTTGGAGGAGCCACAAAAACTACTACCACATTTACTGACTCCTCGGTTAGTGAGGAAATAGTTTGTTTAGAAGATTTACAGATAGGGGAAATTTCTTCTAAGAAATCATCTAGAGCATCTTCCAACATATGAAAATCTTATTCAAAGGAAGAATCAATATAACTAAACAACATTATGAAAATGGATTTGACAGTTCACATCAGGTTCAACAAAATGTGACATAAGAGGGATTCGTTGCACATGGGTCTCTTTATTCTCAAGAGATCACTAGAGAACGAACTGCCCTTATACACCTCAAACTGAATGAACTGATAAAATTTTAGGGAAAAGTGAGAAAGTAAGCTTAGGTCTAGAAAGAGCAAGACTTTTAGATTTTTGTTCTCAGTTGAGGAGTTCTCAGCCAAAAGACGTCAGTATAATTTTAGGACACCAGTGCAGTGCATTGTCATCCACAAGATGCACTAGCATCCTAAGCTACAAAGAACTCAAGAGATCAAATGGATGAAACTTAATCTTACTTCTTGACTCAGGTCAAGAGGTGTGTAGGACTAGGCAATCGATGAAAAACTAGGAATTAAAGGAAAATTCAAGAGAACTTGAAACAAGATTACCTTCATGTGTTCAAATCTTTAATCCAAGCTTCCCTTCGTAACTTGCACACAAAAGATAAAGGGGGAAAGGTTGGGGTTGTATAGGGGCCTACCTCAGTCAAACCCTCACATTGGTGCTCCCACCTCCATGGACAACCAAGTTTGGAAAGTAGTGTAAAGGAAGTAATGAAGTACGTGGTGAAAACAAAACCCACTTCAGAGTAGAGATTGCACCATAAAGTAGCAAATGAACTAGTAAGAAAAAGTGATAGGGAGAGAGATTGTTACCCATGGATCAAGACCCTCTTCCAAAGCACATAGTTGTACCATGATGTGATTGCTTGAGAGCTAGTAGTTGTTGGAGAGCTGGCAGCTAATGGAGGGACCTCAGTCTGGCATGGCTTCACTAGTGAAAGTGCTTCTATTCAAGGATAGATCTTACCCAAGAGTATCAAAAGTGGTGAAAATGTTTGAATTGAAGAATTCCAACCCCAAAATGAAGGCCAAAGAGGGATTTTCATGCATGCAAGGGTAGCACAGAGTCATTTCATTCAAGACCTAACAAGTTGGACATGTGTCGCTAGGGTCAGGTTTCTAGATTCGTCATTTTGAACTCGGTTTGGGGGGGTTTTGGTAGTTTTGGCTCGATTAGTAGCGATTTAGAGCTATTTTTTTCTTTTTTAGGAGCGTTTCTATACTAACCTTCTATTCTTGATTCATTCTAAATAACCTCCAAAATGGAATTTAAATAGAGAGATTTCGTTCCAGGACAATTTAGTTTATGAGGGAATGGAAAATTAACTTAGTCTAATTTGCAGAATTTGAAATCTATTTAAAACTTAATTAACTGCTTTGAAAATAAACTATTCCATTCCTCACTTACTGAATCGACAAGTAACTATTCCTCTTTCCATAGAATCCATTAAAAATATAACTGATACTATCTCAGATGTGCAAATGATTTTTAAACTAGGGAATGAACTACAAAACTTGATAAAACAGAACAATGTAAAATAGTGATGCAATGTAAATTTAATCTAGACTGTCTTTCAACTCACAACAATGAAATGATTTCAATTTGAACTAACATAAAAATGAAACATAGTAGTGATGAATAAATCTTAACAACTAACAGGATCACCTCATTCAAAAAGCATGCTGAAAGAATCTTTAACAGATATTTTGAGATCAACTTTCTTCTTATTTCAAGAGAATTTGCCCAGATAGGGACAAAGTACATAAATGATTCTAACTTAAAATAGAAGGGAAATTACATGAGAAAGATCAAAAACTTGATATGATCTAACATCCAACTGCGTTGGATTTGGACATAGATATCCATCATTATTTCAAAAAATAAGATAAGCGGGAAACTTAATCTACTCCAAGTCTAAAATATATCCTGGCGTGGAAGAATAAAGTTGGTGTGGATCCTTGTAACTGCCTTTAGTTGCATTGAATTCTATATTTGTGAACTGGATGTGCATTGCTGGAGCTCGAGTTTGTGGTTGGCAGAATCTTCATTCGACATGATGAGTCAGAAAAGGAGATCAGTGGATCATAACTCATTTGAGAATGAGTCACAAAAAATCTATCCATTCATCACTTTTAAACATAATCAGTTATCACTTGGCTAAAAAATAAATATTGGCTCTAGATGCATAAAGGTACACGTATTATAAAACATTCATAGATTAATCACCGTATTTTAATCATGCATATAAAAGAAATAAGCACTTATATTAACCATTCATAATCTAAGTATTTATACCTCTATAAGTTCACAAAACATACATAAAGGAAAATATTATGATTTTTGAAGCTAGATATAAAGTATTAAAAAGGTAAAAACTTAATGATTATGAGGTCTATACAGGGCCTCATCATTCTTCTCCTCCTGCATTTAACCATGCCCTCATGGTTTATTTAGGTGGAAAATGAATTCCCTATTGAGTGACTCAATCCAAAGAGCACAGTCAAAAACTCCTCTTTTGTATCCCATTACAATTCTTGTAGACACAACAAATTCATTTTTATTTTCCAACTTTTCATACCATGCTTTGAGGACCTTGGCTAGTATCTATGAAGATTCATTAACTTTAGGTGCAGGCATGCTAATGATAAGCATTATGAATCTCATGCCAATCTAGAATTCTTGCTGCTAATGAATTAAATTGATTACATGTCTCACACATGTCAAGCTCCATCTGAGATTATTTGGTGATATTGGTTCTCTCCTCTTTATTGAATCTGGAAGTGATCTGAATCTTTCTTCACAAGCCTGTATAGCTATAGGGGGAAGAGTTCCCTCGATATCCTAAAAAGTTGCAATGCTTTCTAACAAATTACTGAAATAAACATGTGTGATATCATTCAACCTTGAAATGGACCTGAATTTGCTAATGTAATGGATTGATTTTGGATACTCATTTCTCGTTGGCAATCCATATGCCTGTTGCATGCTTCAATATTCTTCCATTCTAGCTGACCACTCAACATGATTCTTTAACAATGAAACAAAAGATTTAATTTTAAGTTCACCTAGATAGAGATTGAGTAATTAGTAATACTTATCTCCCATGAGGAATCCATGCTGGAAGAATTCACATATTTGATTTTGAATGTCTAGACAACTGTTGGAATAACAATCCATGAATTCATAGTTTGTATAGAAATTAGTAGGTCTTTTTAGCACAATTTGATTCAACTTCCACTTCAAGAATAGTTCTTAAGAAACAACCCATACACTCTAGAAGGATTCCTTGTGAAAACTAAGGAAAATGCAATATCTACATTCTGGATTACCCTTTCCTCTACTTCTTCGTTTTCCTCTGTGATCTTATCCAACTACTCTTGGAGTTCTTTATTATGCTATTTATATTTCATAGCTATTAAGGAAAGGTATCTAGGGCCTATTGTTTGCTCCTGATATTGTTCCTTAGGTGGAGGAAGAGATAACCTATTGAGCAGTTGTTCTTGTTCCTTTTCCTCTGTGTTAGTCCTCATTTCCAAAAAAATTTTTAACCTATGAATCTCTCTATCTTTTTGTTCATCTTGAATGGTCTTTTGGGTTAGTTTTTCTTCTATTTCTTTCAACTGTGAAAATAACTAACTAATTTCCTTTTCAAACTGTTCTTTTAATTGATTTGTTTCTATCTAAAATTTTGATGTCTCCTCATCTTTTTGCCTCAATTTTTCGTCTAATAACAAATTCTACATTTTAAACTCTTCTAATTTTTTTTCTAACCTAGATATTTTGGGAGCAGTTTGAATTTATTCTTCTTCTCTTTCTTTTAAATTTTCACTATCGAAAAAAGGTGTTCTCTTCTTCTCTAGGTTGTTTTCCTTCACGATGGATAATTGCTTCTTCATTGAGTTGAATTCTCTCTTTCTATTCAATTTCAACATTTGGCATTTCACTTACCTGAAAAATTTCTATACTTGGTATTTCACCTTCATGTTCAACCCCTATATTTGATATACCAGTATCCTAAAAAGGAGAGTTAGGAATTGAAAAATTAACATCCTGAATAGGGGAATTATGAGCTAACAAATGCTCCTTTGGAGAAGTACATTCTGGACCCTACATTGGAGGTTGTGACCCTCCTTCTTCTTTTTCTATCGTTTCTTCTTCAGGATCCACTTCTTTCAATGCCTCCCCTTCAAGCTCTTCTTTTTCATGTTCATTTTCCTCAACCTCATCTTTTTCAATTTCTTCTTCCCTAGAATCATCAAGATTGATGGTGGAAGTAGCCTTTTCAGTCTCTAACTTTTCTTGCTCCATCCTTTGTGTTTTTGACCTAGTTCTCCTTTTAGGTCTCTCAATTTTCACAGTTTTCTTCTTCTTTTTAGAACTCTTTCTCCTAGTATCAGAACTCTTCAGAGTTTTCTTTTCTTCTATTTTCCTCTTCTTTATTGAAACAGATCTTTCTGACTTGTGCTTCCTAGTTTCCCATACTGGTTGAGCTAGGTTTTTTGTTAAACCCTTCATTTTCCTTTTCTTTGCAGGAGTAGAACTCTCTGGTTTTTGCTTCTTAGGCCTACCAATAGGTTTAACTAGGTTTTTAGTTAAAACCTCAATTTTCTCTATTTTAAGTGTCCTACCTTCAAATATTTTAGGTTTTCCTTCTTCCCTATCAGTATTTAATAGAAATTTCCTCCATTCCTCTTCCCAATTAGGTTTTTGCAAGAAATGGTGCTTAACTATTAAATGCATTAGACCATGATATGTTACTCTATTTTATTTTTCCTCGCATCTAACAACCATTTTAGTAAGTTGAGAAAAGAGAAAAGTAGGTAAATTAACCCTTACTTCAAGTTTAGTTACACCATTCCTGACATGATTCAACAATTTGAGTGGTGGACCTAGAACAATTGCAAACTGACCTTCGCGGGTGAAGAACTTCATAATGTAGATTGCAATGGATGCCCAGGGTTCCTGCAAACTATTGTGCTCAATACCCTTATTCTTCCCTTTGTGTATGTGAAAAACTGACAAAGGCTCACTTGGAACATGAAAGATTTCAAGTAGCTCTTACAAATTTGAAAGTTGAGGTTGAATAATATCACCTTCTACTAGAATTCTAGACAAAGCACTAATTACAACAATGGATACCTCAATGGGTTCTCCCCTGACGATAGTAAAGTTGATATGGAAGTTTTAGATGAACTCCATCATAATTTCCCACTCATAGCCTTCATATTTAAGTAAGAAATCTAACCATCCAGCTTGCTATAAATACCTTCTAGATTCAACATCTTTAGTTATTCCCTTTGGTTATGCCATTCTTTCGTACCCCATTTTTACAATAATGAAATTCCAAAATCTCAATGATTACCAACAATGTTGAAAATCAATTTCCAGAAATGGCAATCCTCTTCTATTTGAAATGGTGACATTAATTCCTTTCAAAACTAAATGACAAGATATCATAATGAATGTAGTAGTAACTGCATTTACTTTACTGCCTATTATGTATCATCGATTTACTGACAATAGCGTGTCACGTACGTCTTAGTTTGATTGCCCATCACTTCACCTTGAAACCCATCTTGTCATATTTATTACCCAGTTAAGTAGTGAGGTGTTCATTTGTATGTTTAAAACAAATTATTTTTGTCATTTCAAACAATCATAATTTAATCTATTAAGTATACTTTATAAACTATATTGAATGTACTTCAAACTTTGAAAAATGCCTGGAGATATAAATGCTTACCTATCAATGATGGAAATTTCAAATGATAGTGAATAATGGTAATACGTTTCTACTTAAGTCATACAATCTGCAAAAAAAATTGATCTTAATAAAATCAGCATTAATTAATGCAAGACAAGCTGAGCTCAACCCTTCTGGGAGCCCACTTGTTTCCACGTGTTAAGTCATTAATTTTGAATTCTTCAATTAACCCTGTACCTACACATTTACACAAACGAATTAGAAATAAATGGAGCTGAAAAGCTTCTGACAATACATGATCATTTCTAGGCACTCCTGATTGTCATGAGTTATCATAGTTAACATTCAAAAATATTTCCCAGCCCGATTTATCCATAGCAACCGATCAGAAGAGATCAGGAGCGATAAAGAGTGAGTATGAAAAATTTAATCATTTAGACTTTCTTTTAATAAAGCATGATCAGGAGCTATTATGAGCTCGAGTTAATTCAATTCTTTTGATCAAGCACGATCAAGAGCTCATTTTTTCTTCTTTTTTTCCTTTTTTTCAATATTTTTTGCAAACTAAACCGCCATTTATGGTTTTCAATTTACTTTGTTTTTTCATACCCATCAATAATGGGTCTAAGGACTAATCATTTCACCCAAAGAAGAAAAATCTTCCTTAGTAAAATGCTCAATTTCTACTTGAAGCTCTATGATAAATTCCTCCTTCGATGTTGGTTTGTGATAAAGCTTGAGCCTATGCCCATTTACCAGCATTTTTTTTCTCTCCCCATCTATGGGTATTAATCGAAAAACTCCATTGTCAAATACTTGTTTAATTTCAGATGGCTCAAGCCATCTTGTGTGTAGTTTTCCTTTAAATTCTTGAAATCTTGAATCAAATAACAAAGCCCAATCACCTACAGTGAATTGCTTACTACAGATGTTTTTATCATGTCATTCTTTCCTCTGGCCTTGAATGATTTTAGTTTAGTGCAAAGCTTTAGTTTTCTCATCTCATCCAATTTGTTTAGTTGCATTATCTAATTCTTCTGTGCTTCAATAAGATCTATCCCCACATTCACAGTTGTTATAAGTGTTTCTAACTCAAACTCTATAGGAAATATAGGAGTTTTTACATAAACCAGCTCATATGGTGAAAATACAGTAGTTGTCTTCCATGTTGTATTATATTCCCATACAGTTTCAGTTAACCTATCAGACCAGTCATTCTTCTTAGATGAGACTATTTTTGTGAGAATATTTTCTAGTTCTCTATTGGTCACTTCTACTTGTCCATTTGCTTGAGGATGATAGGGTGATTATTTCCTATGTTGAACCTAATATCTTTCTATAAATGCTTGAAGCATTACAAACATGAAATATGGCGCTTGATCTGACACAATTTCTTTAGGTGCTCCATATATTTGTAGAATATTCTTGTATATGAAATCTGCAACTTTCTCCTCTCTAGCAGCTGGCAATGCTTTGACTTCTGCCCATTTTGTAACATAATCAGTACATACAAGTATGTAATGATTTCCCTTGTATGGAGGATCTATTAGGCCAACAAAATCAATACCCCATTTTTCAAATGGTTCAAGTGACACTTGTGTTTGTAATGGCATATTTGTTGATCTTGTAGGCCTTCCCATTCCTTGACACTAATCACAATGTCTGATGTAATGATATGTATCCTTAGTCATAGTAGGCCAGAAATAGCCTGCTCCCAAGATCTTATGCACTATTCTTATTATGGAGTAATGTCTTGCTCCTAGTTCACAATGACATGCTTTCAATATATCATATACTTCAGTTTCCTACACACATCTCTGCATTACATGATCTAGGCACATTTTAAACAAACAACCATTAATCCATTCAAACCGAGAGTTTTCTCTAATCAATCTCTTTTTCTATTTTTCTGAAAAATAAGGAAATTTCCTAGTTACTAAGTAATTTGCAATATCAGAAAACCATCGTGACTGAATAGATATTGCAAATAGATGTTCATCGAGAAACACATCTTCCACAAGCTCATTATTACCCTGCAAAACCATTCTTGACATAAAATCAGCTACAACATTATCTCTACCTGGCTTATCAAGGGTGGTTATGTCAAATTCCTGTAATAATATCAACCATCTAATTATACATCCTCCCACAACAACTTTATTCATAAGATAACAAATAGCTACATGGTTAGTATGCACAATAATTTTATATCTAGTGATATAATGTCAAAATTTATTTATAGCAAACACAACTGTTAGGAATTCCTTCTCAATGGTAGTGTAATTTAGTTCTATTGGATTGAGGCTTTTTCTTATATAATATATAGCATGCATTGCTCTAGATTCATCCTTATGTCCGAGAACATCTCCTATTGCAAATTTAGAGGCATCTGTACCAATATGAAATGGTTCACCCCAAACTAGACCAACAATAATTGAAGTTGTTAAAGCTTGTTTGATTTGATCAAATGACTCCTCACCAGATGAAGTCCACAAAAATTTAGATTCTTTCTTCAACAAAGTAAAGAGTGGACCTACAATTTTACTAAATCCCTCTATAAATCTTCTGTAATAACCAGAGTGTCCCAAAAAATTCCTTACTTCTATTTGACTTTGAGGTACCAGTATTTGTAAAATTATTTCAACTTTCTTTGGGTCTAATTTGATTCCTTCTTTTGATACATGATGACCCAAAATAATTCCTTCCATCATCATTAGCAAGCTCTTCTCATGGTTTAATGACATTTTATGCTCCTTACATCTGTTTAGGACTCTATCCAGACTTTCTAAAGACTCTTCATAAGTTTTCCCATGGACTATGAAAACGTCCATATAAACTTCTACACATGTTGTTGTTAGATCTACAAAAATAGCAAGAACAACACATTGAAAGGTGTTAGGAGCATTACATAATCCAAAAGGTAAGACCCTATAAGCAAAGGTAACCCATGGAAATGTAAATTTCATTTTATCTTGATCCTCCAAAGCTACCTGGACCTGGTTGTATCCACTAAACCCATCAAGAAATGAAAAATAACTACTTCCTGATAAATTATCCAATACCTAATCTATGAAGGGAAATGGAAAATAATCTCTCTTTGTAGCTTTATTCAGTTCTCTGTAATCCACACACACTCTCCATTTCCCATTTTTCTTAGGTACAATGACTAATGAAGAAATCCATTTGCTATCAGAAATAGGATAAATGAATCCAACTTGAAGTAATTTTTCCATCTCTAATTGAACAAAGTCTCTTAGAGCAAGGTTGATTCTTCTCTGAGGTTGTCTTATAGGTTTGACATCTTCAGTATAGTTGTGGTGTGTACATATGTCTAGATGAATTCCTCTCATATCCTTATAATCCCAAGTGAAGGTTGTATTTTTCTCTAAAATTCCTTTTAGTCCTTCCTCTTGTTTGTTGTTAAAGCACTATTGATAAGTAAAGGTTTTTCAGCTTGAATAAGGATTCGTTTTGTCTTTTCTTGAATATTCAAGGGATCGCCAATTAAAGTATTCAAAGGACAAGGATGAAGTAGAAGTTGATGAAGTAACTGATTCTCATCATGTTTTGTGATGTTAGAAAAAGGACAACATGATGGAGTTTTAGAATCATTACATTCTCCTACATCTATTTCTCTTATGTTAATAGAATCTTGATATTCATCATCATGCTATACCAAGGTCATCATTGCAAGGCCCCTTATTTCCTCATCCTCAGAATCGGGATCATCAATCCATATTTGATTATCAGATGTTAAAGATGGTTTAGCTGGTGGATACAGAGTCACTTCTTTCTATTTCATCCCATTAGAAATAGTCATACTACCAGATCTACAATCAATGGGTGTAGCATCTATTGCTAACCAAGGTCTCCCTAAAATAATAGGATAACTCTTTCTTTGTTTAGTTTGTAAAATAAGAAGATCAATAGGATAATCACAAGTGTTAATAGTGATAATGACATCTTCAAGAATTCCTTCAGGTTTTGCGACTGATTGGTTAGCTAATTGTAGAACTGTGGTTGTTGGTTTAACATTCTTAGGATTAGGAATTGGTTGAGTAGGTATTTGAGGTTGATTGACTGGTTCAGAGCTTGATTGTTGGTTTTGTCCAATTAACTGATTCTGATTCCAGGGTCTCTTTGGCCCCTAATTATGCCATTGATTATTTCCGTGATTAGGTTGCCACTGGTTAGGCTACCATTGGGTCTGATTCTGCTACCATTGAGATTGATTTGGCTACCACTAAGGTTGGTTCGATTGTGGATATTCATTCTTCCCCCATGATGGGACCCAAGGGTTTTTCATGTGTGGAAGTGGATTTTACATTTATTGAGGATTCCATTGAGCTTGAGGATTCCATTGACCAGGAGAATTCCATTGGTTATTCCACTAATTTGAACCGCAATTGGGATTATTTCTAGGTTGACCAAAGGTAGGGTTAAACTATCTTTGTCCTACAAAATTCAGTTCCTCTTCTCCCAATTTTTTCAATTGATTCCTAATTTCAAAAAGGGGACTACATTTACTAGTAGAATGTTTTTTCTCACATATGTCATATAGATCTACTTGATTAAGAGGACATTCCCTCAGTGGATTCTTATCCCTACATTTAGGACAGTAGATGGCCAAAGGTTCAACTATTATTTTATCAGGCTGAGAACTAAGGTGAAGGAGAATGTCTATTTTTAATTTTGAAATTTATTCCATAACTTTAGAAACATCAGATGAAGAATCCTTATTCCTTCTCCTATACCCTGGTCTAGTTCTGGAGTAATTCCCACATATTTCAATAATTTCCTCAAATGAGTGTTTATTAATATCCCCTTTTCCTATCAAATTCAAGGCATCTCTGGAATCATCATCAATTCCTTTTAAAAAGATAGACTTACTAATTTCTTGATCTAATCCATTTCCACACCTTTTCAGAACAAATTGATACCTATCTACATAGTCCTCTAGACTCTTGTCTTCCAATTGCTTTATTTTAAATAGTTCTTCCTTCCTATCCCTGACTCTACAATAATCTTGATATTTATTTAGGAATACTATTTCCATTTCATTCCAAGTATTTATTGAATTTGAAGTTAATCCCATAAACCAACGTAAAATTGATTATTTAAGAGTGGAAGGAAATAATTTCAATTTTTGATTGTCAGATGTATAGTCATAAGTCTGACATAAAACTTTGAACTCGAATAAAAAATAATCAGGATATTCTAAAGTTTTCCCTCAAAATGTAGGTAGATTAGAGGGTGAGATATTTTTCATTGGTGGCTCATTGGCTCAGACATTTATGGAAATGGGAAAGGAAAATTTTTTGTTAGGAACCTCCTCCTCCTGATCTCTGTCTCCCATAATTTTTGACTGGGTGGATTCTATCCTAGCAAAGGGTGAACTTGTAGCACTAGGCTAGGATTCTTTATGATGGTTCTCTAATTCTCCTCTTACAAGTCTTCTAGATTGATCTTTGAACCTGTTCATTAACTAATCTTACTGACACTTTAAGGCTTAGATTTTCTTTTTAAAGCCAAATGTTCCTCGACAATGGCCCCAAAAATGATGGTAGGAAGTCATTGATGTCGTAATTCCCACTCATTTAATTTATTTAATGTCAACCCAGGGGTGTCTAAAGCTATTTGCGGTAAGAGTTGGATCAGTTTGGGGGGGTTTTGGTAGTTTTGAATCGATTAGGAGTGATTCAGAGCTATTTTTTCTTTTTCGGGAGCGCTTTTGTACTAACCTTCTATTCCTGATTCATTTTAAATAACCTTCAAAATGGAATTTAAATAGAGAGATTTCATTCCAAGATAATTTAGTTTATGAGGGAATGGAAAATTAACTTAGTCTAATTTGTAGAATTTAAAATCTATTTAAAACTTAATTAACTGCTTTGAAAATAAAATATTCCATTCCTCACTTACTGAATTGATAAGTAACTGCTCCTCTTTGCATAGAATCCATTAAAATGATAACTTAGACTATCTCAAATGTGCAAATGATTTTTAAACTAGGGAATGAACTACAAAACTTGATAAAATAGAACAATGTAAAACAGTGATGCAATGTAACTTTAATCTAGACCGTCTTTCAACTCACAACAATGAAATTATTTCAATTTGAACTAACATAAAAATGAAACATAGCAGTGATGAATAAATCTTAAAAACTAATAGGATCACCTCATTCAGAAATCATGCTGAAAGAATCTTTAATAGATATTTTGAGATCAACTTCTTCTTATTTCCAGAGAATGTGCCCAGATAGGGATGAAGTACATAAATGATTCTAACTTAAAAACAGAAGGGAAATTACATGAGAAAGATCAAAAACTTGATATGATCTAACATCCAACTGTGTTGGCTCTAGATATAAATATCCATCATTATTTCAAAAAAATAGATAAACAGGAAACTTAATCTAGTCTAAGTCTAAAAGATATCCTAGTGCGTAGGAATAGAGTTGGTGTGGATCCTTGTAACTTCCTTTAGTTGCATTGAATTCCATATTTTTGAACTAGATGTATGTTGTTGGAGCTCAAGTTTATGGTTGGCAGAATCTTCATTCAACATGATGAGTTAGAAAAAGAGATCAACGGATCATAACTCATTTGAGGATGAGTTACAAACAATCTAGCCATTCATCACTTTTAAACAAAATCCATTATCACTTGGCTGAAAAATAAATATTAGCTCTATATGCATAAAGGTACACGTATTATAAAACATTCATAGATTAATCACCATATTTTAATCATGCATATAACAGAAATAAGCACTTATATTAACCATTCATAATCTAAGTCTTTATACCTCCATAAGTTCATTAAACATACATAAAGGAAAATATTATGAGTTTTAAAGATAGATATAAAGTATTAAAAAGGTAAAAACTTAATGATTATGAGGTCTGTACAGGGCCTCATCAAACCGCCAGGACACTAGTGTGTCGCATAGACGTTCATGTGCCACGCATGCAACCAAAGACTAGATTTTCAAGAAACACCTTGTTAGGCTTCTTTTGTCTCGCCATATATCCTCATGTATTCAGAATCATGAAATTTTGACTCATGGAAGTTTTCCATTAATGTTTCTAAGGTGTCATAAATGCTTAAGCAAGATGCAAAAATCTAGAATTTCCCCCAAGTGCAATTTTGCAACATTACAACATTACAAAATGCATATGATGTGAGATGTTTCATGCTTATATTTTATCATGTATGGATGCGCTTTATTTACACCTATATGATATGCAATGATATGTGATGATATGCAATATAATGCTATGGATGGATGCAATTTTAATTATTTTTCAATATCTTTTCATGATATCCTATGGGATGGATGGTATGCTATGCAAATGTTTTGGATGCATTTTATTTTTGTGTATTTTCTATGCAGATGTATGAGATAATGATGTATGCATATGGATGTATGGATGGTTAATGCAGATGTTTATGCTTATGATATGATTATGCAATGCATTTTTATGATATGATATGTGATGCAATGATTTGAGATGATTAGAATAACAAATCTATATTGTTCATCACAACTTAAATGATAATGATGATGCAGGTTGTATGATGTGGTATGCTATGATTATGAAAGATGTATGCATGTTGATGATTTGAGGATGTAGGATGGATGCATTGATGATGTTTTTGATTTTTTTCATGATATCAAGTTATCGTAGAGTGGAGATAGAAGAAATAAGATGAATGGCCATTGATTTTGATTATTCCTTCAAAATATCCAACAAGTCTATGATCCACTGAGAGTTTATTAGAGATGGTGATGAGAAATGCAGGATGAGGATGAATACATGATGATGATTTTCTCAAATCTTGGGATTGGTATTTTCAATCATTCCTTATTTTTTGATATAACACATAGACATGATGTATCAAGGTATTGATAACTAGGACGACATTGTATCCAGTGTAATGGACTTTGACTTTGCAAATAGATAGGATAGTTCTTATTCACACCTTGACATACAAAAACCTCATTGGAATGTAAGTTATAAGCTTAGAATATATTGGACCAAACCATATGCAATATTCAACAATGTACTCCAAACAACTTCCCTACACAACTAAGAAAGTATGCATCAAGATTATTTTACAAGAGTATCCAAGCACATCAAATGAAAGATAATGATTGATGCCCCATTCTTTTCTCTTTAAATAATTTTGATAGACATCATTGACAGGTCCTCGGAATGGGTCATTTAAGATAAATCATAAGAAAATATCAAAGAAAAACAGTCAGTGCTATCTATATTTTTCCAATTTATTTTAGCTAAGTTGATGTCTGATATTGATGTCCATCACAGGAAGGATACATCCTAGGACATGTTGATTAGGGGGTTTGATGTACGATGATGATGAGCTTTATGATAATACGTTGATACCAACTTCATTGACACATTTAAGTATGATATAGACTTTAGATTTTGACACTTAAGTTCTCACTTTACGACTTTGTGATACTTGTTTTCTACTTGATTTACCAAAGGTTGAAGGTTACAATCAATTTATTATGGGCAATGATTTATTGTAGGTGAAAGCAAAATGGGATGGATGGTTTTGGGTTTTTTGGAATATTTCAATATTTTTGGTACTTTTGAGAATGTTTTGAGGCTATTTTTTGGTCTTTTTGAGTTATTTATTTGGATGTGTTTTTTGTTATTTGAGGCTATTTACGGTTTTTTTGAGATATTTTAGGCTTTTTAGGTCTTTTTGAGAGTTTTGACCAAGAACCTAACCTAAAAGACCTATCCTAGGGACCTCAAGGGTTGATCAAAGATTAGCCTTGCCTAAATTATACATGCAAAGACCATGTAGTTTGGCTGGCTTGACTTATTAATAATGAGATATTAACAATTGAGAGATTTTAGTTTATTATGATAGACTCCTAATGGACTGACCTAGGGTGTCTCAGGGGCACATCAATGATGGCCTTACCTACGTTCAAGCTCAGAGACAACATAGTTCGACAAGGGGTTCTACTTTTGGATTTTTGATGTTCGACATTTTTAGGGTTTTTGATGTGTTTTAGATGTTTTGGATTTTTTGCACAATCTTGACGATTGTATGGATATGTGATGATTTCAGTGATATGTTTTGGGATTTTGTTGAAAACCAAGCTAGGATTGATTGACGTAATTGATGTATTGATGATGATAAAATTGTTGAGGATACACAACAATGCAAGGATAATGTTAAGCAACATGAGGATTGGGAAGGATATCCCGAGATGATGGTGGATTGATTGGATAAGATTGATCAATATTTTGAAGCTTGGTTTGGAACAAAGTTTGTTGGAATGAGTTGATGTGACGTTGATGTGAAAGTTAGATTCAACTGGTATGGATTGTTTGGATTGATATTTGATAAAAGATAAAGCTTGATAAGGAACATCTTCTTGTCAAAATGTGTCATGGGCTAGTGATTTGGATGTTGATGAGATTTTGAGGTAAATGATACCTAGATCATGACTTCAATGTCACATTGTGAGATATAAGACATAGATCAAGAGTTATTCTAAAACAAAAGTGTAATAACCTTCCCCTAATTTCTAGAAATTCTTCATAATGCAATGGATAACCAAGAGAGGTAATGTATATGCAAAGAGTTCAACAGAGTTTTAACATGCTATATATAGGCTACAATACTTCATGAGATAAAATTGTAAAGATCCTATCAAGAGTTTTTCATGAGTAGAGTTGAAGTGTATGCCGAATCTTTGTCAAGATTGAGATAAAGTGGTATATTTGGATGAAAGCTAGATTGGATGGATGGAGGGAACATTAGATTTATCATGACAAGGATGAAATTCTTTTGTCTAAGAAGAATCATATGGATGCTTGATTCCACTCATGGCACCTATTTACCAGGTTTTCACCATGGTACTTGCCCAAAGCACCACTGTAGTGGTTTTCAATGGAGGAAGATTTTTATTTTTACCATTTTCTTGATTTTTTGAATTATTTATTTATTTTTATTTTTAATTTTACCCTCATGTTGAACCACCTAGTGGTACTGATGTAGAGGCCACTGTCATAATGTGCCAATGATATCTTTCTTGAGGAAGTTGCTTTGCTAAGAAATGAGTACTTGAATGCAACCTTAAAGAACTCTGCTCTGCCTTGTGGATACTAGACCTAACCTTGTTTATGTGTGCACATCTCAATAAAGTGCCTTCAAAATCCTTCTGATGAATGGTAGGTACCAACACATGGTCAATGTGAGAATTGGATATCATGGATGAAATGGATGCTGATATGTATGAAGGAATATGAGATGCATTGGTTGATGGTTTGGAAACTTTAACTCTCCAAACTTGGGAAAATGAGCGATGATGGGTGGGAATGGAGGTTTTCATGGAATTAGGGCCAACCATTGGATATACTTTTTTCCTTTCTTGAGAAGCTTTCTTTTTCTTTTGAGGACACTTTTGATGGATACATTTTCCTTTTTGATTCTGCCCCATAGTTTCTTTGACTGATGGAGTTTTGGAGGGATGATTTTATTTATTTTTCTTTGGTATCCATTTTTACTTGGCGTGTCTTTTTTTATTTATTGCTTCATTTTCTTTTATGATCTTTTCCTTGCTTTGATAGGAACTCTTATTTTTACATTAGTCCCAATTTGTGTATGAGATGATGGGTGAATTCCAACTCTGATTCGACTAGTTGTAGTGTTGACTGTGTTTTCATCATAAGGATCCTTCATGCCCTATATGTTGATGTTTGTTGTAGAAAAAATTTCCCTCGATGTTGTGAAGGTATTATCAATACCTAATCCTTTTCCCTAATAATATATCCTCTGATCCATAGCCACTAAATATGGCGTGTCATGAACATATGATATTGCTATGGGTTCCTACTATTTAGGAATATGAATTATTTTCTCTGGTTCTATGACACTATTTTGTATTGATACTATTTCAAAAGATGTTGATCTTGACTCAAAACATTTTGATTGTACACAATCACTATAAGAATCAAGAATCTCGACCATTGCTTGCTCTTTTGTAGGACTATAAAAAATGGGAGTCATGTTTTGGATGAAGAATGTCTATATTTCCATCAGAAAGAAACATCTCAGGGGTGATATCAAGGACATCATTGAAGTTTAAAATGGTTTGGAAGATGTCCCTTAGCTCTTGTTGAAACTCTAGGGATAGGGCCAGTTCTTGATCTTGACTCGATTCGAAGTAATTTTTATTATCCTAAAGAGCCTCCTCTTGACATGATCCTTGGGTAGATGATATATCATCGATGAAATGTTCTTCACAACATTTTATGGGTATGGGTGCAATAAGGGATATTCTTGGCTCATTTGGAACTTCTTCAACATGCTCAATCATTCGGTCATCTATGGGAGAGATATCTCAATCTGATATCTATTTGATTTCATTACAGTATAAAATAGTGCTAAATATTGTTGATGGGTTTGGACTTTGTTTTAAAATAGTATCTTGATATGTGTCTAATTCCTCATGTTGTGATAAATAAATATGTCCCACTGTGGTATCACGAGTATTGTTTATGTTTTTTGAGGTCGATGCCTTACCTGAATCTTTTTCTTTTGTATGGTCAAGCATAGGGTTTGTGTAAATTTTTAGGTTTTCATTCCTAGTTTTTTGATTGACATGAATGTCTCCTTGTTCAATAAGATCTTCTATTAGATGTTTGAGTCAAAAAAAAAAAAAATTGTATGACCTTTGTATCGGTGAAATTCACAAAAAATTATCTTCTCTATAGTTGTGAGGTTTGACTTGTCGCTCTTTATAGTTTAAGAAATTTGGGAGTGTGATAAGGTTAGAATCTATCAACTACTTCAACACATCCTCCATAGGTTCCCCTAAGGAATTGAATTGATGTTTAGGAGCACTATTTGTTCTTTGTTGTCCACGTTGAGTGTTTGTAGCATTAATCATTGGTTGATTGTTTGGTGGTTGCATGTACGGTTGTTGTGTATGTATGGTTTGGGTTTTTTCTTTCCTAGGAGAAGTTAAGACCACCTTTGTATCAAAAAAACCATCACTAGTAACATTTTTTTTCTTGGCCCAATAGCAAGGCTTCTCATTAAAACTAGTGGTTGGGTGGTTTTCTATATATACTTGTGTGTTTCCTTATGAGATTAGGGCTCTCTCAATGTTAAGGGCTCTAGGGACAAGCTCATCATAAGAGGTAATTCACTGCATCTTCAAGTGGAAGGATAGATCTAGATCAAAAATTTCTATAATGATCCCCAATTGTTGCTCATCGAGAATGATCCACTTGCTCTTACTAGATTTTTCCCTCCATCGTTGCAAGAAGTTGGAAAAAGATTCTCATTTGTTTTGTTTGAGAGTGTACAACTCTTCTAATCTTGCATCAATTTCAAGATTGAAGGAGAAGTGATCTATGAAGTTTTCAATGATTTCTTGGAAAAAAATTATGCCTTGAGGTAGCTGTGAAAACCAATCCAAGGTAGGACCTGTTAAACTTGATGGGAAGAGGTGCATTAAGTAGGAATAATTATAGGCCACCTCCATGCACATGAAATTTAATTCCTTGACATGGTCCACATGATTTCCTCTCCCTTTATATTTATCAAATTTGGGGATTTCAAAGCTGGACAGGAATGGTACCATTGTGATGTTTCGGTCAAATGGATAAGGACATAAATTTTGTGTATGGGGATTCTTTACCTTGCCCATTCAAAGGTCCTTTATTTCTTGGGATAGCACCTTAAATTTTTATGCTATACCATCTTGTGGACTTGGTGGAGGAACATATGTTGGGATGACGGATGAGTTGTATACAAGATTTTGATATGATAAGATTTTTTATGGGGTGTATGGAAACGTGATATTCTATGAAGGTGGTTGTGGTGTTGATGTATATGTTCCCAAATTTTTTGGGTTGATAATTCTTTTGTTGAGGGTTATAGTATAAACCTTATTGTTGTTGTTGTGAGAGAATTTTTTGTTGTTGAGCATATTGCTAAGCAAGCAATGCTTGTTGTTGGGTTTGTTGTTTTTGAGCTCGTTTTTGTGCAGCTAAGGCACCTTGTTGGGCTTGTTGTTGGTTTTGTTGTTTTTGAGCTCGTTTTTGTGCAGCTAAGGCACCTTGTTGGGCTTGTTGTTGTTGTGTTGCTAAGGATGATTCTTCTTCTTCTTCATCTTCTTGTGTTGCTAAGGTTACTTGATGAGCTTATTTTTGTTGTTGCGATGCTAAGGCTATTAGCTATTTGTTGTTGTTGTTGTGTTGCTAAGGTTGCTTGTTGCTTTTTCTACTACTGGACTGCTTGATGGTAAGCTTGTTGTGATTTTTTTAAAGCTAAGGCATGTGATTTCAATGTAGGATCAATTAGTGGTTGGGGCATCTATGATAGGTTTTGGGTGTTGATGTTTTGTGCAAGTTAAAGATTTTTTATTAGAGGTTGGGGGTTCGCTTGGTTCAACATTCCTTGAAAGATGGTGGATTGAGATGAACCATGGGGAAAGATGATGATGCCATTAGATATTGTGATGGTAATGGCATATTAGGACCTTGAGTCCATTTATTGAAAGGATTCCCTTGATCGATAATTTGGGGATTTCCTTGTTCTTGGGATGTGGTCAAGGTATTTCCTTGGTTGTCGGGGTTCATAACCAAGGTTTTGTTTTGATTTGGGTCGATGATAGATGGATTTGATGTGGATGGTGGATTGACTTGAGTAGCCTGGGTAACCACTTGTTTCAATGTGTTGATAGGGTTTTTAGAACCAGTTGCTAAGATTTGACTTTGTGTGAGAGCATTAATTTTCTCTTGTTGTCCTACTTGAGGAACTTGGTTCACATTACCTTGTGTAACATTAGGCATACTTGGGGTATTTTTTATGATGGATGAAGATGGTTGCACTTGAAATGTTGAGGTTGTTGTGGCATCATAGAATGTAAGTGGTTTTCCAAAGGTTGGTGTCTGACTTATGTTTTCGGGAAGGTTCGTGGTTAATGGAATGGCCATTTTATGAATACCCAAAGTTGTGTTTGTTCGTAAACATGAAGTGAGACCAAGGTTGGTTCCTATCCTACCTGCAAGACTAGATGTTAAGGGTTGCCTTGGCACAAGGGATGGATTTGGTTGAATCATATATGAAGTCAACCCTTGTGTCAATGATTATGCAATTAAAGATGAGAAAATTGGAGCCACATTTTATAAGGCTAGATGTTCCATGATTTCTTCCCTAGTAAGTCCAAATGGATTGTTCCTGACATCTTCTATCTCATACAATCCTAATGGAGATGAGGGTTTTGGTGAAGGGGTAACATGACTTCTTGAATCAAATTATTGAGGATTTGGATCACTCGAGGTAGATGGGACTTTGGTTTCTTCCATGATTCTCTTGTGTTGTGATATTTTTGTAACCATAGATTGTGAGTCACCTATGGGAGAGTTGTGTTGATATTTGTAATGTTTAAACTCTCTAGTTGACTCAAATTTAGGTAAAAGGGACACTCTAAGTCTTTTTGGAGCAATGATGACAATGAGAGATGAAAATGTGGATGATTTGGAAAATGATCTTTGCAAACATTTTAGGACAACACTTTTGACCTGAGTTTTATGTTTTTATGTTTGGATAAAAGATGTTTATGAACCTGAGAATCTTTAGGGTAGAATTGTGACCTTCAAGATAAATGAGATCATGGATGATAACTAACTTAGCCAGATGTATGGAAAAGGATTCATTTCACATAAAAAAGTAGCTGAGTTAGGATTTGATTTTATTGATAGATTTCCAAGTCCAAAAAGTGATAGTGTATTTGAAATTTTTGCAAAGTTTGGTGAAGTGAAGTTTGGATTTTGATAAGGGGTGGATGAAATGTTTGACCCAATGTTGACCTAGAGTGAACTTTTGTTTCATAAGACCAAGGTAGTGAGAAACATGCTAGACCTCTAAAGTAATAATAGGACTCAAATGATTTTAGAAATAGGACCCAATGATTTTGGTAAAGTGAAACTCAATGATTTTGGATAATGGAACTCAATGATTTTAGACTCAATGTTTGCATTTTTTTCCTTGTCTCAATTTCATTATGTTCGAGGAGTCAAATATTTGAACATATATCAATGTGAGGTGTTCATTTGATTTAATCTTGGATTAATGAGGTTATTTTACCACATACACTTCTCTTGATTATGTTTTCAAACTAAATGTTTATGTCAAAAACATCATAACTTTCACAATGTCCATTTTGTGAAGAACATAAGGTTGAAGCCATAATTTCCTATGGTTTCTTTGGAAAATATGGATTGAGATATAAGTCGAGATATTTATAAATCTCTAAGGATAGAAATCCTTAGGACAAGCAGTAATATCAAGGCTATTTCAAAAGGTATCCATATTTAGGCCAAAGTGTTTGAAATTTTGAGGAAGATAGTGAATGTTTGTTTTGTAATGTTTTGGAACCAAGCAATGTATTCAATTGACTCACAATAATTTATTGCCTAGGTTTAAAATGGCCATACTTGTTGATTCCCCACTCAGATTTCTCCAAACACTAAGACAATGGAAAGAGTTAGAGATTTGGTGACATTGGCTCCCCTCCATGGCACACACTTCTTGGGACCACTAAATCTCTATTAGGGTTAGAAGGAAGATATATAACAAGTTAAAATCATATTTGATTAATAAAACAAAGAAATAAAACACACAGGAAATTATAGAAAAAACAAGACAACACAGAGAATTTAATGTGGTTCACCCAATTCGGGCTACATCCACAAAACCGCAGCCATCTAATGATTTTATTATCTAGTACAAAATATATTACAATCTCGCAAAGAATTCCATACTACAACTCCCCATCCCAATCGCTTATATCAAGCTTTTAGAAGCTTCCAAAATATTAGGGTTCTACAATGTCAAATTTTTCTTTTTCGATGACGAAGCAAAAAAATAAAATCTCAAGGGTTGTTGCCCCCAAACCCCGCCCAAGGCCCGGCCCAGCCTTGGACCCTGACAAGGATACATGAAGAGTTATAGTATAGCATGATCAGTCACCACATACCAACAATCTCCCACTTGGAGACTGATCAGGCTCCACACCAACACAATCTCCCACTTGGAGACTGATCCTGGACAACACCAATGCACTTACAACTCCCACTAGAAATAAGCACCTTGGACCCTACTTCTCTATTATAATTTTTACCATGAAGACCAACTGAAGCTAAAGAGGATCTCATCTTCTAGTATATTGGCATTTGTATTTATCTTTTCCAGCTTTACTTGTCCATCCTCCAACACTGATCAAATGAAATGATATCTCAGTTGTATGTGTTTGGTTTTAGAGTGCAAGGCATAATTCTTTGCAAGATGTATAACACTCTGGCTATCTATAAACAAGTGATTTTCAGCCTATTTTTTTCCCAACTCTTCCATGAAAAATTGCAGCCATATCATCTCCTTTTTTGTCTCTGTTGTAGCAACATACTCTACCTTCATGGTGGATAAAGCTATCACCTTTTGCAATCAAGAAATCCAACTCACTGTCATCCCACCAACTATAAATACATAACCTATGGTACTCTGCCTAGTATCTATATTCCTTGCCAAATATGAGTCAGCATAGCCTTTTAAATTAGTATTAAAGCCCCCAAAAGATAAACATTTATTAGATGTACCTCTCAAGTATCTAAAAATCCATTTTGTCGCTTTCCAATGCTCAGCTCTAGGATGACTCTATACCTACTAACAACTCCTACAACATGTGCAATATTTGGTCTTGTGCATACCATGCCATACATTAAATTGCCTACAGCTGAAGCATATGGTACCTTGAACATTTTTGCTTCCTCCTCTTGTGTTTTTGGACACATATCCTTAGTCAATTTGACATGACTAGGCAAAGGTGTACTAACAACTTTTGCATTCTCCATATGAAATCTTTGTAACACCTTTCCAACATAATCAGCCTGAGAGAGAAACAATTTTTTTTTTCCTATCTCTTATAATCTTCATACCAAGGATTTGTTTTGCTACCCCCAAATCCTTCATAGAAAATGAATTTGATAACTTTTGTTTTAAATCCTTTATGTGATCCATGTTAGACCTTGCTACAAGCATATCATCAACATATAAACATAAAATAGTGTAGCTATCTTCAGCTAACCTCTTAAAGTAAACACAATGGTTTGAATTACACTTGTTGTAGCCTTGCTCAGCCATAAAACTATCAAATTTAATATACCATTGCCGAGGTGCTTGCTTCAAGCCATATAAACTTCTCTTCAATCTAAAAACTATTTTCTCCTTACCTTTGACCTCAAATCCTTGTGGTTGTTCCATATTATTTTCTCTTCCAAATCACCATGGAGAAAGACAGTTTTAACATCAAGTTGTTCTAAATGCAAATATTTAGCAGCCACAATACTTAAAATAGTATGAATAGAAGTCATTTTAACAACTGGAGAAAAGATTTCATCAAAATTAATACCCTTTTTCTATGAAAATTCCTTTACAACTAATCTGGCTTTAAATATTTTCTTACCTCCATCCTCCTCTTTCAGCCTATAAACCCATTTGTTTGGTAAATCATTTTTACCTACAGACAACTTGCATAATTCCCAAGTCTGATTTTTCAGCAAGGAGTCCATTTCTTCTTCCTTTCCATGCTCCCACTGAACCTTGGTATCCACCTACATAGCTTAATCATAGCATTCTGATTCACCAGCATCAATTAATAAAATAGAATACAAAGAGGTAGAAAATATTTTCAAAGGTCTACTTATCCTTGAAGATCATCTAACATTCACTGGATTTTTTGGTATTTGTTGTTGTTGTTGTTGCAGAGCATGAGGAACCACTAGAACAATGTTGGTTGGAGTATCATCCAGCACTGCATAATCATTTTCTTTCTTCTCATGATGCTACAACTGATCTTTGTACAACACTTTCTCATTGAATATGACATCCCTGCTTCTCACAATTTTCTTATTTTCAAAATCCCAAAGCCTATAACCAAATTCATCAATTTCATATCCAAAAAATATACATTTCTTTGATTTTTCATCAAGCTTGGTTCTATTTTCAAAATCTACATGTGTAAATGCTTCACAACTAAAGGTTCTGAGAAAAGAATAACTGACCTTCTTACTTGTCCATGCTTCCTCTAGAATACCACAACCCAAAGGATTAGAGGGACCTATCTTGATTAAATAAACAACAATGTTTACAACCCATGCCCACATGTTTAAAGGCAGACCAACATGCAATCTCATAGTTCGCGCATGCTCCATTATTGTTCTATTCATGCGCTTAGACACTCCATTTTCTTGTGGAGTCCTTAGAACAATTTTTTGCCTAATAATACCATTAGAGGAACAATAATCTTCAAAATATTTACTAAAATACTCACCACCATTATTTGATCTGAGACATTTTATGTTTTTACCCGTCTCATTCTCAACCAAGCTTCTCCATTTTCTAAAAGTTTCAAATACATCAAATTTATGCCTAAGGAAATAAATCCATACCTTCATAGTTGCATCATCAATGAATGTAACATAATACTGAGAGGCACCTAGAGAAGATACCTGAGTTGGTTCCCATACATTTGTATGCACAAGCTCCAATTTCTCATCTTTCTTTTGTTTCCCATCTTTGAGAAAACTAACTCTCTTTTATTTTCCATACACACAACTTTCACAAAAATCCATATGAAAACATTTTAGACTTGGTAAAAAATTCTTTGAATGAAGTACTTTCATACCTTTTGCACTCATATGGCCAAGTCTATTATGCCATAGTGTTGATTCATAATCCACAACAACTATTTTATTTTGCACTTGCTAAACTGTAGTAACTGTTCCTGAACATTGATTTTTATCTGCAATAGATAAAGTATAAGGAATAGTATGACCTATACAAAGATGTAAGGTGCCTACCTTAACACCTCTTTCTACCTCTAAGGCACCTTTTGTAACCTTCCAATTTTTATCACTAAATGTAACAACACAACCTTCATCATCTAGTTTCCCTACTAAAATTAAATTTCTTCTTAACTTTGGAATGTGCCTTACTTCATGTAGTAGCCAATGATTCCCATTCTGCAACTTAATATTGATTCTTCCCTTTTTGAAAATCTAACAGGGTTCATTATCTCCTAAATAAACCAGCCCAAAATCCCCTTGGATGTAATCAGGAAAATAATTTCTATGGGGTGTAGCATGAAATGAAGCCCCTGAATCTAACACCCAAGAATCATCAACATTGTCAAGGGAAAGAATCAAAGAATCCTCATTAGATTTATAACTTACCACATTTTCCTCTTTATTTCCTTCCTTTTTTTCTCCTTCTTTATTTTTTTGAGACCAACAATCTTTCTTTAAATGACCTGGCTTACCACAGTACCAACAATCCCTCTTATCTCTAGATTGGGACCTTTTTTCCTTTGATTTTCCTCATGACTTCCCACGACTTCCAGAATTGTTTCCTCTCTCCTTTTTTTTCACCTGCTTTCTACATTCTAAACACTACCTGATGCGGATGTTCCACCTGAGATTTTCCTACGAATTTCCTCACTCAAAATAACACCAACAACATCATCAAATTTCAATGTATTCGAACCAGAAACAAAATTGCTAACAGCCATTACCAAGCTATTCCAACTTTCAAGCAAAGAACACAGAATCAAAAGAGCCCTAACTTCTTCATCAAAGTTTACATTTATATAAGTTAATTGACTGGTAACCATATTAAACTCATTTAAATGATCAGCAACTAACCCACCTTCTACCATTTTCATATTAAATAAATGCTTCATAAGAAATACCTTATTCAAAGTAGAAGGATTTTCATATAACTTTGCTAGGGTTTCCATCAACTCTTGAGTTGTCTTTGCTTTTGTAATACTGAACACCACCGATTATGCCAGGCATAAATGAATACTTCCAAGTGCCTTTCTATCCAATATATCCCAGTCCTCATCAGACATTGTTGAGGGTTTCTTGGTTTTCCCTTCCAATGGCCACCATAAATCCTTCTGATAGAGGTAGTCCTCCATCTGCATCTTCCATAATTGATAGTTCTACCCATTGAACTTATCAACCTTCAACTTACCCTTGTTTTCCATTTCTCCCACGCAACTATGATTTCTTCCTATAGATGATAATCGAACACAACCTAGCTCTAATACCACTTGTTAGGGTTAGAAGGAAGATATCTAACAAGTTAAATGTAGATTTGATTAATAAAACAAATAAATAAAACACCTAGGAAATTATAGTAGAAACAAGACAACACAAAGAATTTAACGTGGTTCACCCAATTTGAGCTACATCCACAAAATTGTAGCCATCCAATGTAAAACATATTAAAATATCATGAATAATGCCATACTAAAACTCCCCATCCCAACCACTTATACCAAGCTTTTAGAAGCTTCCAAAAAATTAGGGTTCTACAAAGTTAGTTTTTTTCTTTTTCAGTGACGAAGCAAAAAAAAAGTAAAAAATAAAATTTCTCGGGGGCTGCCACCCCCAAACCCCTGCCTAGGGCCTAGCCCAAACCTTGGTGAGGATACATGAAGAGTGTATAGTATAGCATGATCAGTTGCTACATACCAACAATCTCAAAATCCTGAAGATCCTAAGATCCTAAGGATTTTTCTATTTCAACAATGAATAGTACAAATGTGGGGCAACTTCAAAACAACCGTTCTTGCACCAACAAGTATTTAAGGATTTTTGGTAGCTAAAAAATGGTTCTTAGAAACAAACCAAGAACACCTAGTTGTATATGCACCTGCTTTTCCACTTAAGGATCTTACTACCATTCCCATTCCACTTAACGCATGGTACTAGGTGTAGTATGTTATATAGTCTAGGATAGAAGGTACTTTCTCATGATTTCCCAACCTCTAATATAGCCCGCTGATAAATGTGCTTGCAATAAATTTCCTATGAGTTTCCCATTGTGGGGTATATCTCATAGTAAGCCCTCTCTTAAGGGTGACACAAAGCGTAAAAGTGTACTTAAGTATTTCTCTTCACCCAAGATCACATGAAGCGCAAGGGGATTGTATACATACTATAAGTGCACACAAGCAATGAAGTACACTTGGAGTGTTTCTCTTCACCCAATATCACACGAAGCACAAGGGGATTGGATACACACTACAAGTGTGTTATATCAAAGCAATAACTCATTCATTTTAACCTCTAAAGCTAAGATGAATTCATTTTATGCACCAAATGAAATGTTAAGTTGCCTTGTTCAATTTTAAATCCCAAAAATCAATGATGAGATAAGGGTTCAATTTTAGTCTCTTTTGAGCATTCGTTTTAAACCCAAATAAAATTTAGTGAGGTCCTAAAGCATAAAGCATAAAGCATAAAAAATTGGGTTATAATTTCCCCAAAATGTCAAATTCTTGTTACAATCATAGAATTTTAAGATAAGAATGCTTCTTCACTTTAGCTTTGTGTTGTCCAATCTTGCAAAACCACATTAGTCTAAAAACCAGAACAACATTAGAGGCATGTTAGTAATTTGATGAATAAAAAAAAATTAAAACACATGCTAAAAAATGATCATTAAACCTCTTACCAAAGTTGGGCATCGTTGCACACAATAGTGTCGCTCTGGTGAATAAGGGCGTTGCTCTGATGAATAAGGATGTTGTTTTGCAAATAAAACAAAGAGCATGATAGCATCACTATTTGATCAAGCATCGTCATTTGTAAATCTTCGATACCTTGATAAAGTATTAGCCTCGATGTTTGTTTAATAAACATCGGTGCATTTAATAGGCATCATTTTTTCAAATGACGATAGTATTGTTGTATGGAAACACCTTGCAAAGGCATCATTGAAATTGAGTTGGAATTTGAGCTAGAAATTGACTAAATTTGATCGGTTTTCCCTCCTTCTAGCACCAAAATGTTGACCTAGGATATTAGTATGGATCGATTATGCTTGATCCAAGAAGAATCAAAACATATTCAAGCCACTAATACTCAATCTAAAACAAAATCATTCAAATAAAAGATAAATTAAACATTTATTAAAATGAAGCATTCTAAATATGAAAACATGGAAATGCCTATTCTAATCCATTTGAAACTTATCCCATTTTGGAATTGGTGTTGTTTTGATGTGGAACAATGACCCTTTCCCAATCCCATGATTAGTGAGATTGTTTCAATCGATTCTATTGAATAGAATCAATGAAATGATTGTGATATATGGATGAGAACATGATTTATGCTAAAATTAACATGATGCAAGAATTAATCTACCATTATTTTATGCTAAATGATGTAGATATGCAATTTCTAAGCTAATCTAAATGAGATTAAGCTAAAAGATTCAAACCCTAATTATCTATTTAGCTAAATGGATGCATTGAAGAAATTAATGGAAGCTTAAAGCTATTATGCAACTAAAAATGAACTAAAATATGCTAAATGTGTGCAAATTATGTGTGAATGAAAGTGATTTCAACAACATAAGTTTTCAATTGAAAGATGGATCCATTTGTCTCCAAATAGTGACCTATTTATAGGAAAGCAAATGAGAAATGAAGGGTTGAGATTGGAAAAGCTAATCAACGGTCAAGGATGGTGGAAGTGGGAGGCATGGATCATGGATTCTCATCAACGGGTGAGAATGAAAGATGAGATTTAGTCAAGGCTTATCATTCCTTCCAAACAAACACACTTTTGACTTGTTTAAGACGTCAAAATTTAACTTGCTCAAGAGGTTTCAATTTTAGCTTGCTCAAGAAGCCAAGTGAGAATATTCCCTTTTTCAAATGGTTGTAGGAGAGAGAATATTCTTTGGAATATTCTCATGGGTGAGGAAAAAGGTGATTTAGTTAATTAAAAACTAAATTTAATTGTGCAAATTAGGAATATTCTTTTGGATTATTCCTTTGTAAGTGGGAGGGATTAGATTAATTATATAATTTCTAATTAAACAAGGTTTAATCATAAAATTATGGGAATTAGAAGAAGAAAGTGATATTCATTAAATTAAATGATTTAATGAATGGGAAAAAGGTGAAATGATATTTAATTAAATAGCATAGGGTTATTTTATTAAATAAGAAGACTTAAGGAATTAAATTAAATACTTTGATTTATTTAATTTAATGAGATGAAATGTTAGTGCAAAAGGGGAGGAATTAACTTGATTTAATGAATTAGGTTAATAGATGAAAATGATGCAATTAATTAAATAGCTAAGATAATTTAATCAATTAAGTGAAAAGAGGATGAGTTTGAGAAGAAATGATGTTAGTATACTGGATTTGAGTGTATGATATCATTCAAAACATTTTTTAGTGTCTACAAAAATTGATGGGGATTTATTTGTTGTTGATATAAATATGGAGTTGAAAATATATGGGAAGAAAATAAATAAAGATGCAAATTTGTATGTAGCATTTTTGTGTGAAGAAGTTGAAGATGTTATTGTTAGATGCATGAGACAACTAAGAGGGGGGGTGAATTATTTGTACATTAAAACATAAAAACCCAAATTAACATTAAAACTCTTAACAACCTTCAAACCCCTAATTAGATTTACAATGCAAGTAAATCAAATAGTAATACATCAAACACCATGCATAATATATAAGACACCAATTTTACGTAGAAAACCCAAGAAGGGAAAAACCATGATGAGGATTAGCTCACTATATAAATGAATTGCAATACCAAATATAATAGGATCTCTATCAGATGGTTCATTGCCTAAAAGAAAGAAGGGATCACTACAGGGTTAGAAAGAAGAAAGAAACGAGATTTTTACAAAGAGAACTTTATGTCAGAGCAATATGAAAATCCACCACAACAACTCTGCACCATCTACCACCATCAACTCACTACCTTTAGTAACTTTAAGTACACTAAAAATGTAGACACCTACTCACATCTTTTGGTAGCCTTAGTCATCAAAGCTCGCACTCAGATCACAACAGTTGATCACATTTCACTCAACTACACACCATAATTCATTCTCCAACTCTCTACCTTAAATTTATACCATCCACAACCTTGAAAATATTCTCTAAGGTTGGCTATGCATTTCAAATGTGAAATTAAAAAATAGGTCAACACCAAACACTTCTATGGTGGAAAGAAGTGGAGGCAGAACACACCATGGGTTAACTAGGACCCAAATATACATAGACATGCTTCACCATTCTACCACAAAAAAACAACCTCACAATTAGTGCTAACATGAAAATTTGTTGAAACTTGTATTAATGCCCTTAAACAATTAAGTTCATGCTTCAGTAGGTCTAAAAAACAACTTGTGGACAACTTAAAACATTGCACCACATTCTAGAATACTCCATCATCGACATATTATCCAACAACACTGTCGCAACCACATACCACTGAAGAACATAACCATCCTATGTAAGAAATCAAATTACCACAACAAACAACTCATAATTCCAACCTTGTGGAGCAACCTAACATGAAAACACCTAATAGAAGATAGATATAGACCATATGAGAAATTTTCTGAATCCGTAAGATAGAAAACCTCAACGCAAAGAAATGTGGAGCAATTCCATTTCTCCCAAACATACTTATTCACAGTCCACACATGGTGGTGAACAAAACTTCCACTACAACATGATTCATAACCTAGAACATTGGATATAGCACCTTTGAACACCTTTGATCAACGTATCCAAATTGTACAAGCATAACTTCAATGCTAAAGAAATGCAGAGCAAAATACTGAACATCGCTCTATCACATTTCTCTCTCTTTTATTCAAATTTTCTCAAAATAACTTAGAAACCAAGTAATATGCTAAATATGTAACATCATAGACATCTTCTCATCACAACCACAACATCTAAAACACCTTTTTAACACCAAAAAAACTTCCTCAATCATATTCATACCACACTAGATAGGACATCAATAGAAACACTAATGCAACACTCTCCAACAAAGACATCAATGAAAACACAGAAGGTTGGCATTAATCATAATAAAAAAATTCCAACAACTCAATATCTCCAACAATATCCCACCTACTCTAGAGTTTGACATCAATTAAAACACTAATGAAAAGCCTCCAACAATCTCCCCCTTTATCATTGATGGCAACACCTAATGAAAAGCCATGAATAACAAAAGAAACTCTAATCCAAGAGAAACTTTGATCACCAATACACATTTCCCCCCATTACACAAGCATTTATACTTTTCACTCTCTCTTTTGCTTCATGTTATTTCCTACATCTCCACTCTATGGTTTTTCAACCAACATTCTCCCCCTTTGACACCAATCTCAAAGGGAAACACACATACTTTATTTTTCTCCCCTTAGGGTCACAAGATGTGCTCCCTATGACTCCACCAATCAAGAAAACTACTAATTTCTCCCCCTAAGAGGTAGCCTCCACAAGTTTGGAACAAGAATGAATCTTGATTTTCTCCATTAGTCTAATACACAATCTTATGCATCTAGTTGAAAGGAGGGGAAATAACCCCTAACTTCTATCAGAGATACTCAAATGTATATTTAGGAAGAGCCTTTATGAAAATATTTGTAACTTGATCCTTTGTAGGAGAATACTCAAACTTTAATTCATTTTCTGCAACCTTCTCCATTGTAAAGTGATACCAGATTGAGATATGCTTTATCCTTCAATGCATTTCTAAATTCTTTGATATATTGATAGCACTTGTATTATCACACAAGATATAAATAGGTTCGTTATATGATATTCTAATATCCTTAAATTTTTGCTTCATTCACAACACATGTCTACAAAAATATGTTGTAGCAATATACTCTACCTTTGTAGTAGATAAAGATATTGAATCCTTCTTTTTTCTTATCCAAGAGACCAATTTGCTTCCAAGAAAGAAAGCATCTCTACTTGTACTTTTTCATCCACAAAACCTACCCAATCTACATTTGTATAGGAAATTAAAGAGAAACCAGTATCCTTTGGATACCATAGACCATAGTCTAAAGTGCCCTACAAATATCTGAATATTATATTTACTACTACCACATGTGATTCTCTAGGATCTTTTTAACATCTAGCCACAAGACAACCTGCATGCATAATATCCAGTCTAGTAGTAGTTAGATATAGCAGTCCACCAATCATTGATCTATACTTTCTTTGATTAGTCTTAGGATATTCATCATTCTTACTCAACTTGCAACCAATAACCATAGGAGTACATACAGGTTTAGAGTCTTCCATTACAAACTTATTCAATATTTCTTTGGCATAGTTTGACTAAGAAATGAATATTCCTTTTTCTATCTGATTGATTTGTAGCCCAAGGAAGAAATTAATCTCCCCAAACATTTACATCTCAAATTCATCCTGCATCCTTTTTGTAAACCTCTTACAAATTGCCTCATTTCCTCTAAATATTATGCCATCAATATACACAACCATAATCAAGATTTGATCTTTCTCAACTTTAAAGTAAATATTTCTATCTACAATACCTTTGTTGAATCCCTTCTACAAGTACCTATCCAATCTTGCATACCAAGCTCTAGGAGATTGTTTGAGTCCATACAATGCCCTCTTTAATCTACAAACCATATTAGGATTATTCAATAACTAAAACCCTTCTAGTTGTTCATTTTATACCTCTTCTTCCAACTCACCATTTAACAATGCAAGCTTCACATCTATCTAATAAACCTCGAAGTCCTTATGTACTAAAAAGGAAAAAAATATCCTAATGGCCTCCATTCTTACCACTAGAAAAAATGTATCCTCAAAACCCATTCCTTCCACTTGTGAGTATCCCTTACACATAATTCTAGCCTTATTTCTGACAACTTCTCCATTCTAATTTAGTTTGTTTTGAAATACCCATTTATTTTCTCTCACATTCTTTTTTGTTGGTCTTGAGACTAATTCCCAAGTCTAATTCTTCTCAATCTACATCAATTCTTCTTCCATAGCTTTGGTACAATTATCATCCTTACATTCCTCAATCACTTTCTTAGGTTCTACTTTGGAGAGTAGACACAAATTTACCTATTCTTCTATCATGGAAGCTTTTCTTATTGTCAACACACCTTTTCTCTTGTCACCAATGATCTGATCTTTAGAGTGATTCTTATGCACATACTTAGGAATCTTAGGAATCCTTTTCAAAGCTTCTTTATCTTCAACCTGCATATCCTTCCACTTTTCTTCTTATTTTTCTTCTTCTCTGCAAGAAGACTCATCATATTCATATCCTTCTATCAATATTGACATTTTATGTGGTTCTTCATCTACTTTAACACTTGAACTTTCAACTAGCTTCATTTGCCTCTTGTTGTAGCCCGGTAAGTCTTGCTTCTTCTAGAATATCCAAGGAAGATTCCTTCATCCGACCTTGCATAAAAATTTCCCAAGTTTTCTTCATCTCTCTTGATATAACATTTTCTTCCAAACACTAAAATATTTGATAGCAATATTTCTTCCACACCATATTTTATAGGGAGTCTTTGAACTACTTTCTCTTTCTTGTACTCTATTGAGTATTTATACTGTAGTGTGAATAACTTCTCTCCAATAGACATTCAATATATTTTCTTCCTTCATCATTATCCTAGCTTCTTCCTGAATTGTCTTATTCTTTCTTTCCACAACTCCATTGTGTTGAAGAGTTTTAAGAGATGACAAATGCCTCTTTATTCCATGATCTTCACAAAAAAAATTAAACTCATTTGAGGTGAATTGTCCACCTCTATCAGAACTTAAGAACTTTATTTTCATATCCATTTCATTCTCAACCATAGCTTTAAACTTTTCTAAAGCTTCTAATTTTTCTTTGAGAAAGGTTACCCAAGTCATTCTAGAGTAATCATCAATTAAAAACATGAAATACCTGTCACCTTGAAAGCTTCGTATTCTTGTAGGCCCACATAGGTCTATATGCACCAACTCCAAAGGTCCTATGATAGAATATTCTTTGATTTTGAACCTTTTTCTTATTTGCTTCACAACCTAACATTCCTTGCAAACTGCATTGATAAGCTTTGCAATTCTTGGTAGATCTCTCATAGCTTGAGTAGAGTTGATCCCCACTAGACTATAAAAGTTGATGTGACATATTCTTCTATGCCAAAGACAACTTTCATTGATTTGAGTCATAAAGAACTTACCATTAGAACCTTTGACCTGATAAACATTCCTATTTGTCCTTGTTCCTACAACAACCAAAGTTCCAAAGCTTCCTTTTCTAATCTCACAATCATCATCCTGAAACACAAGATTATATCCTTTGCTACACATTTTTCCTACACCAAGAAGATTATGTCAGAGACCCTTGAAATAAAGAACATCATCTATATTATTCTTGCCATAAAAACTAATTGAACCTTTTTCACATATCTTAGTAGATGTATCATGTTCTCAAAGTTGTTGGATGAAGGCACAGTTCTAGGGAATAGACAAGAATTAGATTTTTTCACACATGGCATTTGACCAAGAAGCAAACACACCACTGCTAAAAGGAATGGCTAAGCTTCTCAAGGCATACAACCAAGAAAATAAGGATAAAACTAGGAAAGAAAAACATTTGGCCAGGTACCATGTAAATGAAGGTTTAGACTAGGCTATGGAAGTTGTACGTTCAAGTGAAGACCTGTGAGTAGAGCTGAGTACTATTACTGTTATGTTATATAAGCTTCAATCTTCTCAAGTTTAAAAAACTTAATCTTATCACCTGGCCTATGATTTGAGCATCTACTGTCAATTATCTAGTGATTTTTCTCCTCTCTAACATGAAAAGTAGTCAACATAGTCCCTTTGATGTTGTGACCTATTTCAGGGGTGAATTTCTTCATAAATCTTTTAGATTTAGTAGAATTAGTTCCAAAATTTAGAGCCATGAACAAGCATTATTCATCATTTTCATCATCTAGGTAGTCAAATTCATCACCAAATATGCTAGCATCGTCTTTACCATAATAAATTTTCTTGATAGATTTACCTTGATTATCCTTGTATTTGTCATTTGAAACTTTGGTTAAACATCTTGAAGCATAATGACCTATCTTTCCATGGTTAAAACACTTGAAAGGTAACTTACCTTTGTATTTTCCAGTGCCATTTTTTAATCTTACATTTTTATTTTTTTTTCATCAAAGATCATCTAAATCTAATTCATCATTCTTATCTATATTGCTAGATTTAAAAGTAGTCTCTTTTCTTGAATCATTTTGACCAAACTTTCTCAATTCAAAAGTAGTTAAAGAACCAAACAACTCATCTCTAGAATAATGATCTAAATTTTTAACTTCCTCAATAGTAGAAACTTTAGAACTATAAGATTTAGGAAGAGTTCTTAATACCTTATTTACCACCTCATTTTCCTCTAGTTTTCCACCAAGGGCATTGATAGAATTGACAATTTCATCCACTCTATGCATGTAGCTTACAATATATCCATCCTCTAACATATTTAGGGTTTCAAACCTAGTCTTCAAATTCTACATCTTTGCTTGCTTGACTTTATCATCTCTTTCATAGATACTTTTCGACTTCTTCCATATTTCTTTAGCATATTTTTAGCTCATAACCTTCACAAGTTCTGAATTAGAAAGACCACTCAAAAGAGAAATCCTTTCTTTTCCATTGTTCTCATACACCTTGATCTCATCATAAATTTTTGGACCATTAGTATGCATGGTAGATCCATCTTCAATTGACTTCCAAACTCTAAACCCTAGGGAAACAAGGAAACCTTCCATCTTGGTTTTCTAAAATGCATAATTCATCCCATCAAACAAGGGAGCCTCCTTCCTATGCAACATCTAGATCTACCTCAAGCACTTAAGCTTCTTCTAAGGAACCTTCCTCTAATACCAAATGTTAGATATAGAAGACAACTAAGAGGGGGGTGAATCAATTGTACATTAAAACATCAAAATCCTCATTAACAATCAAACCCTTAACAACCTTCAAACCCTTAATTAGATTTAGCATACAAGTAAATGAAATAGTAATACACCAAACACCATGCATAATAGAAAACCAAGTTTGCATGGAAAAACCAAGAAGGGAAAAACCATGGAGATGATTAGCTCACTATATAAATGAATTACAACACCAAATATAATAGGCTCATTGCCAAAGGGATCATTTCCCAAAAGAAAGAAGGGATCACTACCAATGGCTCACTACGAAATTAGAAAGAAGAAAGAAACAAGAATGTGAAACTAAGAACACTATCTCAAAGCAATATGAATATCCACCACAACAACTCTACATCATCTACCACCTTTAGCTCACTACCTTTAGTAACTTTAGGTACACTAAAAATGTATACCTTATGCTCTCTACTTCTAGTAGCCTTATTCATCAAATCTTGCACTCACATCACAACACTTGATCACATTTCACACAACACAACACACTTTATTCTCCAAAACTCTACCTTGCATTTATACCATCCACAACCTTGAAAATATTCTCCAAGGTTGATTATACACCTCAAACATGCAATTACAAAATAGGTCAGCACCAAACAATTTCATAGTGGAAATAAGTGAAGGAAGACCACACCATGGGTTAACTAGGACCCAAATATATATAAACATGATTCACTATTCTAACACAAAAAAAACCTCCACAATTAGTGCTAACATGCCAAGTTGTCCAAACCTATATTAACGCCCTTAAGAAATTAAGTTCATGCTTCACCAAGTTCATAAAAAACTCATGAACTACATAAAGCATTATACAATATTATAGAATATTCCATCATCAACATATTATCCAACAACACTACCACAACTACATACCATTGAAGAACATAACCATCTGTGTAACTAGTCAAAGTACCACAACAAATAACTCATGAATCTAACCTTGATGAGTAACCTAACATGAAAAATTATAAGACAAAATAGATACAAACCATATGAGCACTTTCCCAAATCTGCAAGATAGAAAACCTCAACGTAGAGAAATATGAAGAAATTCCATTTTTCCTAGACATACTTATTCACAGTCCACACACACTAGTAAACACAAATTCCTTCACAACATGATCCAAAACCTGAAACAGTGGATATAGTACCTTTAAACACCTTTGATTGACATATCCAAACTACACAAGCATAACTTCAAGACAAAAGAAATGTGGAGAAAAATACATAAAACCTCTTTATCACACTATTCTCTCTTTTATTCAAATTTTCTCAAAAGAACTTGGAAACCAAGTGACTATGCTATATCTACAGTATGAAAGATACCTTCTCATCATAACCACAACATTTTCAACACCTTTTCAACACCAAAAACACCTCCTCAATCATATTCATACAGCCACACTAGAGATTACATCAATAACCACACTAAAGTAACAATCTCCAACAAAGTAATCAATGACAACATAAAAGGTTGACATTAATGATAATATAAACATTCCAATAGATCCATTTCTCCAACAATCTCCACCAACTCTAGAGGTTGACAATGATGACAACACTAATGACAATCCTCCAATAGTTACAGTGATTGAAGACATGAAGATGATGGTGGGAGTAGATGGGGTAGATGAAAACCTCATATCAAAGGATGTGATAAAGGTTGCAGCTAAAGATAAAAATGAAAACATTGCAAAAAAGAAAGAGGAGGTAAATATTTTTGTGTTTTGTGATTTCCATGAAACTCTAGGGGTATATTTGTATGTGTATGTTGTAGGTGTTGATATGTATTTTGAATAAATTTTGTGAAGGTGGTTAGATTTTGGTTGGTTTGATCCAAAAAAAGAGGTTAAGAAAGGAGAGAATCCTTGGGGGAGGAGGATGGTTCAAGGTGGATACAAATCCATGAGAGGAAAGAAGAATGGTGAGAAGAGATGTTGGAAAAAGAGGAAGAAAATGCAAGAGGATAAGGAAGAAAAATGGATGAAGAACAAACATAGGATCCTCAAATATTCATGGGTTTCCACTCATGAAAAATTTCTCTTACCCAAGTTGTTTGATGTAGGAACTATTGGCATATGGCTTCTATTTTTTTCATTGATGGTAACCTAAGTCATTCATCCGGTCCATAGTCTAGTTTTGGTTTATAGTGGAAGAACAGAACAAAGAACAGGGTATCCTGTTAAAGGAAATAATGTCGATCTGAATTCCACACCAGACTATTATTTTGTGGTGTGGATCTCAGAGAATTTTTTTTAATGTTTTTAATACCTTATTCATGAACTATATTGATGTGCATTTACTAGTATGCGATCTAGGAGATCCGGTGCACTAATTTTCTAATTATCTATGTTAGAAAGCCGACTTGGTGGAATTAGTCATTGTGGATGTTTAAGAAGTAATTGGTTAAATTTTTATGTGCTTGAATATGTTTATTTGGGTCCTCTCTATGTCTTAACCAGCTTTGGAGGATACACATAAATAATTAGTGGTGGATTTAGCCAACAGTTGAAGAATATTTTATGTTTTATGTAAGCCGACATATGAATTATAAAATCCTTGATAGCGGATATATATATGAGATCATTTTTATCATTTTGAGATAGTGAATGTGTGGAATGTGAAGAATATTAGTGTGTGGTGCAAAATTCAGAAGGGTAATAGTGTGAATTCATATGTACATGAATTTATGATGCAAAGAGCAGAAAAGAGTAGAGCAGAGCATAGCAAAGCGAAGTGCATAATCTAATAGAGGATATAGATCTATGAGCCTAACCAGAACTGTAACCTAGCATGAATAGATGCTACTATTTTAGTTCAACCTTAAGATGGTCTTAATGTGAACTTTTGTAAGGTAGTGAGCCTTTCCTTTGAGCTATGAGCTCTAGGCAGTGTGCCTAAATGCAAGTGCATTCTCTTTTGTAAAAAAATTATTTGAGTACTCAAATTATGGATTAACCTCCACCGTGATTTTTCCCCTAATAGATTTTCCATTGAAAAATCCTTGTGTTATGGTATTTTGGATGATTAATTTATGTGTTTGCATCTTTCCTTTGGCTTAATGTCCAAATGGTATTAATATCATATTAATAAAGCTAATATTTATAGAAAATTGATTCACCCCCCACCTCTCAATGTTCCCTTGAGTCCAACAATTGATATCAGAGCTTCTAGTTCCTTAGAAGAATTTTAGCAACTTGAGGTGGATCTTGGAATGTTATGGACTTTGGTAGTATTCAGCAGTAGCTTTTCATGGCATTTGATGACCTTGATCAATCTAAGGAAGAAGTCCAGGAATTGAAAGAAAATCTTAGGGATGCTGAGAAATTCATTCAGACATTGAAGGATCGGATAGTTGAATCTAGGGAGAAGAGAAAGGATCTCTATGATTAGATCAAGTAACAAGAGAGAGAAAAAATGGATGATTCTCACCTAAATCAAACTTTGAAAGAAAAAACTGAAGAATGTGAAAAGCTTGCTAGAGACAATACTACTCTAAAACATGAAATGGAATCTATGGTGATGAAGCTGACTAAAGAGAATGAAGAAAGGAAGAAGAATGAGGAGAACCTTGCTTAGTCATTAAAGGAGAAATCTAATGAATGCAGAAGATTAAATGGAGAATTCATTCAGATGGAAAATGAACTGCTACAATTCAGAAACAATGGAGAAGAACTTGAAAAACATATTTTTATTCTTAGAAATGAAATTACTAATACAAATGAATATAAGGAGAAGTTTAAGATTAGTTTAGTGAAGCTTAATGAGCTAACTCAAGGATAGAAGAGTGGAAATGGCAAGAGAGGTCTTGGATATGAAAAAGAAGAAAGTTACAGATCTAGAAAAAAGAATTTTATACAAGGAAACCAGATGAACAAAAGTGGAAGGTATCCGATAAGACAACCTAATGCTCAAAAATTTAATGGATACTCTCTTACTTGCAATAAATTTGGTCATATGGCTGCTGAATGTAGAATTAATATGAAAAAAAGAGATTCATCATTTTCTGGTCAGTGTTTCAATTGCAAAAACTTTGGTCATAAATCAATTGAATGCAAAAATTTGTCAAACTATTATGTCAATAAAAGGAATGTTTAATGTTATACATGTGGAAGATTTGGGCATATTGCTAATCAATGTAGATCAAGAAGAAATCAATGGAATTATCAATCTAGAAAAGGAAGTATTGTGTGCTACAATTGCAATAAATATGGTCACATTGCAAGATTCTACATAAACAAAAATGTGGATAGAAGAGGTCTGGTATATAGAGGTAGAAATATACAGAAGGATGACAAAGGAAAAGTAAAAGTGATTGAAAATGAGATAAGAGATTAGATGAAGAAGACATAGGTAAGGAAGAATGAGTTTGATGCCAGAAATGGTCCTACACTCAAACTTGCTTTTGGTAATTCTTCGGGAAATTGATTTCAGCCCATTGGCCTAGGGGGAATTGTTCAAGAAAATATTTCCTCCCCTATCCATAGTTTGTACCAAAATGAAAAGGATGATAAAAAAGGTGTATTAATGATATGTAGAGGTTTTGGATAACTTTCACAAGAAAATTCAAAGAATCATAGGTCTGCAAAGAATTTTTCTCTCGCTATCTAAGAAAACAAAGTATCCAAAAAACCTAGGGAAAATGCATCTATTGCAAATGTGTGAACTATAAAAGTCAAGTTGGAACCCTAATTTGCCACTTTGCATCAAAGGAGAAAAGAAGGAGAGCACTCAGTAGAAAATTTTTGAAGAAGTGAAATTGATTCGTTAGTGATTCTTGAAACTCATCAGGTATTTAAGTTGTCTTTGGATTTTCCATATAATTCGGTGTGCGATCGATAAACATAAAATACGAAAGGAAGAATGGAAAAAATCAAAGGGTCAATCATTTTGGATGAATACAATAGTGAAAATATTAGGTCCATGAGAAATCTATTATTACCCAACGAATTGAAGCAGTTGAAAGAAGCCAAACACAAGAATTTGGATATTTGGAATGAGTTTCCCTACTTTGAGAATGCAGAAATTGTTAAATTCATTTTAAATAGAATGCACAATGATGGCTTGATTTTGGAAAAACCTTACATCATTTCGAAGGAATTAATTGAAAATTTGATTGGATTATGTAAAGTTGGGGACATACTAAGAAATAAATTAATCTAGAACAAAGAGGTTGAAACCCTAACCAAAATAATCGGAGATCAAAGGGCACTGATAATTTTGACAATCAAGAACCTTGTTACAAAGTACATTGTGCATGGAATATCATACAAAGTCTTTTTTCGATACAAATAAGGAGCAACTTCAGCTGGTGCACTTTACATCTCTCACAAGATGATAATGGAAGCTTAGGACTTTGACCTGTGTGGACCATCAAAGGATCAATTGATGGAGAATGTGCAATTAAAAAAAGAGACATGTTACCCTTTCAGGTTCAGTACTCTGATTATATGTTTAGTAATGTATTTCTTGAATTGTTTTCCAAACATCAACAATATGGTGTGGAAAGTAAATGAACCGTTATGCAAGAAAATATATTCATACTCTAAGAGCTTGGCTAATTGGGATCAAGAATTTGAAATTTTCATTAAGAATTTGCTTGGAAAGTGTGACTCAGTCAATATTTCTCTTCCAATAAGAGCAAGTGAAGTTGGCTCCTCTTCTGCTGGCATGGAGAAAAAGTAGAAAAGAGAAAAATAAATTGTTGAATATAGCCCTCCAGAATGCAAGATTCCTAGAATTGAAGGAAAAGGAAAGGAATAGGAAATTGTGGATATTCCAGATGGAGAATTTGATGAACAAACTGAGGATCCATAGGGAAATGAACAAGAATTAGCTGAATTGGAACTAGAAAAGGAAATGTCAGAAGCAAGTGAGGAAGAAGATGACCTAACAAAGGAGAAGCTCCAACAGCTTATTCACAAGGAAGGTGGAATGAATAAAATTTCCAAATTGTGGTCTATTAGACCCTCATATGATCAGGATATGATCCTAAGTCTTCTAAGTGCTCATATTGTGCAAAGCTAGATCAAATTAGAGATTTTGTAGAACATCTTACCTGAAGAAATGATTGAATGCTTAAAAGAAAAAATGAACTCTGAGTCTCAAGACAAAGAAGAAGGTGAAGTTATCTCACATTTGAAGGGGCAGTTCAGGCTATCACTCACCAAATTGAAAAAGAAAATGAATGAGCTGAGGCAATGCATAAGTGTAGCTAACATCTAAAAATATTGTATCTGTTGGCCTCATGCAATTGGAAAATACAAAGAGAAATTAGAGCAAATTGAAACAAAGTTGAATGAGATTGGAAAAAGATTTGATATGTCTCAGGATCAGGATGGTAAAATCAAGAAAAATATTTGAGAGTTACAATCTAAGCACACAAAATTTTAGTTCACTAATAACACACTTGTGGACATTTTTTGGAAAGTGAAGGACCTGACTGAATGCAAACTTGAACAGATGGTTGAGATACTAAGGAGAGGTGAAAATATAGAGGAATCAATTACAATTCTAGAATCCCTCACTGAGATTGTCAAGAATAAATCCAAGAATAACAACATGATCATAATAATTGGGATCACAATAGATTCTTGGAAGAAATTCCTTCCAGAGATGAAGGAGAATCACAAGATAATTTTCTAACTCAAGCAGCAGTTGGCACTTTTCAAATTTTTGAATAAGTTTTGAAGTTTTTGGATGATTGAATACATATTTTTGGATATGGTTCCTATGCTTTTTCATTGATTTCAAAGGGGGAGAGAGTGCATTGAAAAATGTCTCATCAATCTTTGGGGGAGCTATGTTTTGAAATTTTTGAAACGTAGGGGAGAGAGAGCTTTGGTAGCATACTCATAATGATTCTGACACTTAGTCCTTTTTCACTAAGTTTTTCCATCAATTCCAAAGGGGGATATTGTTGGTATATGGCTTCTAGTGTTGTCATTGATGGCAATGTAATTCAATCATCCGGTTGACAATCTAGTTTTGGTTTATACTGACAAAACAACGCAAAGGATAGGGCATCTAGTTAAAGGTAATAATGTCGATCTGAATTCCTCATCGGGCTATTATTTTGTGTTGTGGATCTTAGAGAAATTTTTTTTGATGTTTTTAATACCTTATTCATGAAGTATCTCGATGCTCATTCAATGGTATGTGATCTAAGAGATCTGGTGCACTAATTTTTTGATTATCTATGTTAGAAGGCTGACTTGGTGGAATTAGTCATTGTTAAATGTTTTTCTGCTCAAATATGTTTATTTGGGTCCTCTCTATGTCTGAATTGACTTTTGATGATACGCATAAAGAATTAGTGGTGGATTTAGTCAATAGTTGAAGAATATATTATGTCTTATGTAAGCGGACATATGAATGATCAAATCCTTGATAGCAGATATATATATGAGATCGGTTTTATCATTTTGACATAGAAAATGTGTGGAATGCAAAGCATATAAATGTGTGGTGCAAAATTCAAAAGGGTAATAGTGTGAATTCATCTATACATGAATTTATGATGTGAAGAGTAGAAAAGAGCAGAGCAGAGTGAAGTGCAGAATCTGACAAAGGATCCAGATCTATGAGCTTAACCAGGACTGTAGCCTGGCATAAATAGATGCTACTATTTTACTTCAACCTTTAGATGGTCTTAATCTGAACTTTTGTAGCATAGTGAGCCTTCCCTTTGAGTAGTGAGCTCTAGGAAGTGTGCCTAAATGAAAGTGCATTCTCTTTTGTAAAACTTTTATTTGAGTACTCAAATTGTGGATTAACCTCCATTGTGGTTTTTCCCCTAATAGGGTTTCCATGCAAAAATCCTTGTGTTATGGTGTTGTGGATGATTACTTTATGTGTTTGCATCTTTCCTTTGGTTTAATGTTCAAATGGTATTAATATCATATTAATAAAGCTAAGATTTTTAGAACACTAATTCACCCCCCCTCTTAGTGTTCCCTTGAGTCCAACAATTGGTATCAGAACTTCTAGTTGCTCGAAAGAATTTTAGCAACTTGAGGTGGATCTTGGAATGTGATGGACTCTGGTAGTTTTTAGCAGCAACTTTTGATGGCACTTGATGACCTTGATTAGTCTAAGGCAGAAGTCCAGGAATTGAAAGAAAATCTTAGGGATGCTGAGAAATTCATTTAGACATTCAAAGATTAGATATGTAAATCCAGGGAGAAGAGAAAGGATATTTGTGATCAGATCAAGCAACAAGAGAGAGAAAAAATGGATAATGCTCACCTGAATCAAACTTTCAAGGAAATAACTAAAGAATGTGAAAAGCTTTCCAGAGACAATACTACTCTAAAACATGAAATGGAATCTATGGTGATGAAGTTGACTAAAGAAATTGAAGAAAGGAAGAAGAATGAGGAGAACCTTGCTTAGTCATTAAAGGAGAAATCTGATGAATGCAGAAGAGTAAATGGAGAATTCATTTAGATGGAAAATGAACTGCTAAAATTCAAAAACAATGGAGAAGAACTTGAAAAATAGATTTTTATTCTCATAAATGAACTTACTACTACAAATGAATATAAGGAGAAGTTTAAGATTAGTTCAGTGAAGCTTGATGAGCCGACTCAAGGACAGAAGAGTGGAAATGACAAGAGAGGTCTTGGGTATGAGAAAAGAGAAAGTTCTAGATGTGGACAAAATAATTTCAGACAAGGAAACCAGATGAACAAAAGTGGAACGTATCTGGTAAGACAACCTAATTAAAAGCATCATCTTGATGATGGATCATGGAGTATGATCTGAAACATTGATGTAAAAAACTAGCACAGTTTCAATCCATAAATTGACACTTGAAGACAACCTAATGCTCAAAAATTTAATGGATACTCTTTTACTTGCAATAAATTTGGTCATATGGCTGCTCAATATAGAATTAATATGAAATCAAGAGATTCATCATTTTTTGGTCAATGTTTCAATTGCAAAAAGTTTGGTCATAAATCAATTGAATGTTGAAATTTGTCAAACTATTCTGTCAATAAAAGGAATGTTGAATGTTATACATGTGGAAGATTTGGGCATATTGCTAATCAATGTAGATCAAGAAGAAATCAATGGAATGATTGGTCTGGACAAGGAAGTATTGTGTGCTACAATTGCAATAAATATGGTCACATTGCAAGATTTTGCAAAAACAAAAATGTGGATAGAAGAGGTTTTGTATATAGAGGCATAAATATATAGAAAGATGACAAAGGAAAAGGAAAAGTTACTACATATGAGATAAGAGATCAGATGAAGAAGATATGGGTAAGGAAGAATGATTTTGATGCTAGAAATGGTCCTACACTGGAACCTGCTTCCAGTAATTCTTTTGGAAATTGATTTCAGGCCATTGGCCTAGGGGAAGTTTTTCAAGAAAATATTTCCTCCCCTATCCATAGTTGGTACCAGAATGCGAAGGATGATCAAAAGGTGTATTAATGATATGCAGAGGTTTTGGAGAAATTTCATAAGAAAATTCAAAGAATCATAGGTCCGTAGAAGATTTTTTCTCTCGTTGTCTGAGAAACAATAGTATTAAAAAAACCTAGGGAAAATGCATTTATTGCAAGTGTGTGAACTATAAAATTCAATTTGGAACCCTCATTTGTCACTTTTCATCGAAGGAGAAAAGAAGGAGAGAACTCAGTAGTAGAATTTTGAAACAGTGAAATTGATTCGTCAGCAATTCTCGAAACTCATCAAATATTTTAGTTGTCTTTGGATTTTCCATATAATTTAGTCTATGGTCAATAAATGTAAAATATGAAAGGAAGAATGGAACAAATCAAAGGGTCAATCATTTTGGATGAATACAACAGTGAAAATATTAGGTCCATGAGAAATCTACTATTACCCAACAAATTGTAGCAATTGAAAGGAGCCAAACACAAGAATTTGGATATTTGGAATGAGTTTCCCTACTTTGAAAATTTGACTAGATTATGTAAAGTTAGGGATATACCAAGAAAGAAATCCATCGGAAACAAAGAGATTGAAACCATAACTAGAATAATTAGAGATCAAAGGGCACTGATAATTTTCACAATCAAGAACCTTGTTACAAAGTACATTGTGCACGGAATATCATACAAAGTATTTTTCAAAAATAGAGAGGGATAAACTTCGGTTGGTGCAATTTACATTTCTCACAACATGATAATGGAAGTTTGGGACTTTGACCTATGTGGACTATTAAAGGATCAATTGGTGGAGAATGTACAATTAACAAAAAGAGATAGGCTATCCTTTCAGGTTCGATACTCTGATTATATGTTTAATAATGTATTTCTTCAATTGTTTGCCAAAAATCAACAACATGGTGTGGAAAGTAAATGAACTGGTATGCAAGAAAATATATTCATACTCTAAGAGCTTGGCTAATTGGGATCAAGAATTTAAAATTTTCTTTTAAGAATTTGCTTGGAAAGTGTGACTCAGTCAGTATTTCTCTTTCAGTAAGAGCAAGTGAAGTTGTTTCCTCTTCTGCTGGCATGGAGAAAAACTATAAAAGAGAAAAAGAAACTATTGAATATAGACCTCTAAAATGCAAGATTCCCATAATTGAAACAAAAGGAAAGGAATAGGAAATTGTGGATATTCCAAAGGAAGAATCCAATGAAGAAACTGAGGATCCATAAGGAAATGAACAATAATTAGCCAAATCAAAACCAGAAAAGGAAATTTTAGAAGCAAGTGAGGAAGAAGATGACCTAACAAAGGAGAAGATCCAACATCTTATTCACAAGGAAGGTGGAATGAAGAAAATTGCCAAACTATGGTCTAGAAGACCCTCATATGATCAAGATATTATCCTAAGTTTTCTAAGCACTCATATTGTGCTAAGTTGGATCAAATTAGAGAGTTTGTAGAACATCTTACTTGAAGAAATTATTGAATGCTTAAAAGAAACAATGAACTCTGAGTCTCAAGACAAAGAAGAAGGTGAAGTTATCTCACATTTCAAGGGGCAGTTCAGGCTATCACTCACCAAATTGAAAAAGAAAATGAATGAGTTGAGGCAATTTATAAGTGCAACTAACAACATCTACAACTATTGTATTCGTTGGCCTCATGCATTTGGAAAATACAAAGAGAAATTGGAGCAGATTGAAACAAATCTAAATGAGATTGGAAAAATCTTTGATATGTCTCAAGATCAAGATGGTAAAATCAAGAAAAATATTTGAGAGCTACAGTCTAAGCACACAAAAGTTGAATTCACTAAGAATACACTTGTGGAAAATTTTTGGAAAGTGAAGGACCTGACTGAATGTTGACTGGAACAGATGGTTGAGATACTGAGGAGAGGTGAAAATCTAGAGGAAGTAATTACATTTCTAGAATCCCTCACTGAGATTGTCAACAAGACATCCAAGAATAACAACATGATCATAATCATTGGGATCACAATAGATGCTTGGAAGAAATTCCTTCCAGAGATGAAGGAGAATCACAAGATAATTTTCTAACTCAAGCAGCAATTGGTACTTTTCAAATTTTTGAATAAGTTTTGAAGTTTTTGGATGATTGAATACATATTTTTGGATATGGTTCCTATGCTTTTTCATTGATATCAAAGGGGGAGAGAGTGCATTGAAAAATGTCTCATCAATCTTAGGGGGAGCTATGTTTTGAAATTTTTGAAACATAGGGGAGAGAGAGCTTTGGCAGTGTACTCATAATGATTATGACACTTAGTCATTTTTCACTAAGTGTTTCCATCAATTCCAAAGGTGGAGATTGTTGACATATGGCTTCTAGTATTGTCATTGATGGCGACCTAATTCATTCATCCAATCCACAGTATAGCTTTTGTTTATACGAGTAGAATAGAACAAAGAATAGGGCATTCGATTAAAGGCAATAATGTCGATCTAAATTCCTCATCGGAATATTATTTTGTGTGTGGATCTCAGAGAAATTTTTTTGATGTTTTTAATACCTTATTCATGAAGTATCTCGATGTACATTCACTGGTATGTGATTTAGGAGATCTAGTGCACTAATTTTTTGATTATCTGTGTTAGAAGGCCGACTTGGTGGAATTAGTCGTTGTGGATGTTTAAGAAGTAATTGGTTAAATTTTTTTTGTGCTTGAATATGTTTATTTGGGTCCTCTCTATGTCTTAACCAACATTGGAGGATACACATAAAGAATTAGTGGTGGATTTAGCCGACAATTGAAGAATATTTTATGTCTTATGTAAGCCGACATATGAATGATCAAATCCTTGATAGCGGATATATATATGAGATCAGTTTTATTATTTTGAGATAGCGGATGTGTGGAATGTGAAGCATATCAGTGTGTGGCTCAAAATTCAGAAGGGTAATAGTGTGAATTAATATGTACATGAATTTATGATGTGAAGAGCAAAAAAGAGTAGAGGAGAGTGAAGTGCAGAATCTGACAGAGGATCTAGATCTATGAGCCTAACTGGAATTGTAACCTGGCATGAATAGATGTTACTATTTAATTTCAACCTTCAGATGGTCTTAATTGGAAATTTTGTAAGGCAGTGAGCCTTCCCTTTGAGTAGTGAGCTCTAGGCAGTGTGCCTGAATGCAAGTGCATTCTCTTTTGTAAAATGTTTATTTGAGTACTCAAATTGTGGATTAACCTCCATCGTGGTTTTTCCCCTAATAGGGTTTCCATGCAAAAATCCTTGTGTTATGGTGTTGTGGATGATTACTTTATGTTCTTGCATATTTCCTTTGGTTTAATGTTCAAATGGTATTAATATAAAATTAATAAAGCTAAGATTTGTAGAACACTAATTCACCCCCCTCTCAATGTTCCCTTGAGTCCAATAGGAGCATCCAAGTGCATGGGAAATCTTGCACACCAAAAAAAATGTGTTGTCTTTAATTTATCATTTTTGGTTTTGTGTCTAATTTTTTATCTTTTGAGCATGATTTAAGAGAACATTTCACACATTTATAGAATATTTAAAATAAAATTCTTATACATATTGTATATGTGGCACCAAAGACTTAATTTTCATGTGTAGTGTCTCAAAAATTGAAATTTTCCTCACCAAATTAGAGGAGAAAAAAATACAATTCTTGGGCATGTGAGTGGGAATTTATTTTAATTTGCAACTTCCATTTGCATTTAAAAATTTGATTTTGAATTGATGGTGGAGGAATCTAGGCACTTGGTGGAGTTAGTGGAGTGAGCCTATGAGTAGAAAAATTGGGGAAAATACAATTATTTTTATAGAAAAACTTAATGAGAGGAATATGCCCACATCCAAGAGGATGATCAAAGGATTTGATGTTGATTTTTCTGATGTAGAAGGCTGATTGTGGCCTCTTGAATTAGATTTGATAGTGTTGGAAGTGAATTCTTTCCCATAGCCAAGTTTTTGGATTATTATCTCTCAATTTGATGCTAAGGTTGTAAACATGAGGAATGGAGAAATAAAATGATTACTTTGAATTTGAAATGGTTTTTTTAGTGCTAGAAGTTTGTATTTTATCTCTCAATGGTTGCTAGTAGTTTTTATGAACTTGATTTTCCTTGTTGAATGTGTGAAACTATGGGTTTTTTGAGTTTTTGGCTATGAAATCAAAGGGGTATTGTTGGGAGAAAAAATATGATCTATTTATCTTTTTGTAGATGAATGTGGGGTATTTCATTATCCAAGTTTTTATTAGAAAAGGAATTCATTAAATGGTTCAAATTAATTTTTGAAGGAAGGTATGTCATGAGCTTTGAGTGTGGATTTAGAGTTGTTTGAATTTTCCTTGTGGGGCTGCAATATTCACACTGCTATTTGGATTTTTGATGTTTTTTCTTGCATCATCAATCATCCATTTTATATTTTCACTATCATCTATGGATTTAGCTACATTTTATTCAACATATGGAGCATTCCCAAGTTGCATTAAGATATTTCATGCAAGTTTATGCCAAGTTTCTTAATTAAATGTTTTAGTAGAGGAACCTTTGAATAATCCATATGTGTAGGAGAATAAGAGCATGAAAAAGCATATAAAAAAACACCAAGATACCCCCTCTTTTCACTTAGTTAAAAATCCCCCCAATTTTGTTTTGGCACTTTATATGTAGTATGTTTACAATGTTAGAGTTTTTTTTAGAGTCTTACAAGATTTTAAAATGGACTCAAATATTGAAGTTACAATCTAATATTATAATGAGAATATCAAAATAGCACAAGTGTGAAGCACTCACAAAAATATCCACTTTAAAAAGAAATCACTTCAATTTGAGGTGATATGTGAAATGTATAGCTATTTGAAGTTAAAAAACTAAGACTACTTTTTAAATTTGATGTAAATAAATTTCTAAGAAAATGAGACAACTTGAAAAAATGATCACACCACTATGAAAAATGAAATTTTTGACCCCAAATATTTAAGAAAATTACACTAAAAAAGGCCTCTATATGGCAAAGAATAAGCCTTTTGTAGATTAAGTGCAAAAATGAAAAACTACAATGGTAAGGGGGTGCTTTTTAAAAAAAAAATTCTTACTGATTTTAACACAGTGTCACCACATATTTTGTGGAATTTTTACCAAATTTAGGAAAACCAACAATTTTTCTATCCACTTGATGATTTACACCTTCACCAAGTTTAGTCAACCTCTAGATAAAACTAGTTACTACTAATGTTTTTGAAACTCATAAATTGGAGAAAGTTGTAAAAAAAAATCCACTAACTTTCGTGAGTTACCAAATAAAATTAGCTATCACCAGATTTGGAAAATTGCAAGCTAAACTACCAAATATGATGGATTACATTACGTAAGTTGAGGAGGTCAAGCATATTTTTTTAATATTTTTTTACGACTATGAATGCCAAATGAAGAGGGCCTATGTGAGGTGTCACCCCTTCCATTCTAGTTGAATTCCATGGGGGCCTAAGCCCGATGGCTCTAAGTGCCAAATAATACCTTGGGGTACCTTGCATAAGGGTTAGAACACATTTCAATTTTGTTTCAAATAAATTTTTTACAATGATTAAATAAAATTCATTATTTTCTTGAAAAATAATAATGTTATTTTTTCTTAACAAAAGAAAGTAATAATTTTTTTTTTGAAATTCATATCGTACATTGCACAAATGGGGGTGTACAACTTAGTTTTTGGGCCTTTTTGATGCAGTGGATCTCTTTTTTGGCCTCAAAATGCCTTATTTTTAGTAGCACTCCAGATCTTCATAGAAAACCTATGTTCTTCAACCCTTCATAGATATCACCTTCGATGGTTTATTTAGATGAAACAATCAGCAATTTTTAATTACTTAGCCACTCTAAATAGTGGTGAGCTTAGATTTTCTCCAAGAATATCTAAAATTTGTTTGTAATTGAAAAGTAGAAGAAAGGAATCCCCCTCCAAAAAATAAAATTTCTATCAGTATTTTTCAATTCTCTAGATCATCATAGGATGCAAGAGAAAAATATACTTTAATTTTGATAAAAAGGGATCTAAACTTATAGATTTCCTAAAAAATTGCTAACCCACAACTCACAACCAACTCTAATACTATATGTTAGATTTGGTTGTAAATCCACCCAAAATCAAAATGACTAAAGAAAATAAGAAATAAATATAGATATGAACATAATAAGATGGATTCTATTCAATAATAAATATGAAGAATTCTAAATGAGTAATTTACAAATGAACTATAGGTGAGTATATGTAGGATATACTACCCAAAGACTAAAAAATACAACCAATATGAGATCATGTGTAAAAACTCCCTAAGTAAACTTAAACTAGTGTGAAAAGGACCTAGTGGAAAACTAGCAAGGAAATGAAGTAGTTAGGACGTATAACTTATTCACACTAAAAAACTACTTAGAAGGTAAATCAAGAATTTCTAGTGCATCAAATTCCTAACATTCATCCGTAAACAAAAGTAAAGAAGAAAGAAGTATATGTAATAAAATAATTATTCAATGTGTCACTAATGTATCATGTTTCTATGCATAGTAAAAGTGAATATTAGTAAGAGACATGTGGAATTGATGCAGGAGCATCCAGGGTGTGAGAAATCCTACATCAACCAAAAACAATAGTGTTGTTTCTTTTGCAATAAGGGCTAAATTAGCTAGATTTTGATGAGAAAGAGAATGGAGTTATGTCTTTAAGATGTACAAAAGTTTGGGCTTTAGGCCTCAAGCTTATAGCTTATCACATGACAAAGAAGGAAATGTAGAAGGAGTTAGTCATTTTTGGATCAGGTTGGTCCAGTTTCGAACTTCGGGATTGTGGCTTACTCATGGATGTAATAGGCAGACATCAACATTTAGTGTTAAGGATAATCTATGTTTCAATATTTGGTGAATTGGATCCATCAATGAGATATGGATATTTTGAAGAGACATTGTTTTGTTTCTCTTTGACATGGTGATAATGGAAGGTGTTGGAAGCGACAAACAATTGTGAAGGATTCTTATCAAAGGGAGATGCGTATATTGGCAAGACAACAATGTAAGTCCCCTCGACATCCTAATAAGCATTTCATTGAAGAGACAAACACATATTAGTGAGACATAATAATGAGTCCCTTTGACATCCCAATAGCACCTCATCATATAGAAGGGTGAATATCAGTGAGACGAAATGACTAGTCTCTTCAACATGTCGATAAGGTCGAACCAAATGACAGCGAAGGATGACATCAATAGGACATGTGGCGATGAGTGTTTGATTAATTTCTCAAGTCACACTAGTGACATTAGGTGTACAATGATGACAGTGATGACATGTAAGTAGTAGGGACCACCTAATAAAAGCTACAAGGAATATCGATAAGACCTTATATCGGTGTGAATTGCTTAAGTGTATCTTCAACATTCTGATGGAACTTCACCAGCAAGACTTCACCATATCAGAAGAAGTCACTTGGGAGTCCCTCTAATGGAGAAATAGGTGTATCGAGGTAACAATGGGGATTCAAAGAAAGTTTCTTTGGTGTCCCCTTGACACAACAGAGTCATGGCAAAGACTTTGGTGGGACCTAATAGGGAGGTGATGTTGGAGTATAATGACATGGATGGATAGATGGTAGAATGTGATTGGATGATAGGTCAATTCACATCATTGTTGTGAATTGTGAATGGTGATGAGGTATTGGAGAGTTAGATCAATATTGGTGAGACTCAAATCTATCTCATCTTGATAATGTAATGTGTTTTTGATAGTGTGGTATTAATATGGTGATCAATAGTGTGCTAGAGATGATAGAGTAGACAATGAGGAAACCATTCCTAATTGTTGGTTGGGCGACAGAGGTGGTACTAAGGTAAGGTGAGTGAAATAATTAAATTAATATCAAATTAGAGGTGAATGCATCAAATGGAGAAGAAACCCTAGATGGTCATTTGCTAAAAATAGGAAATATGATGAATCTGGATGGGGTAACTGTGAAGGAGAAGGCTTGCTGGTGAAGATAGAGGAAAAGATATAATTTGATCAGAGAAGAAGAGAAGGGGAGAAGAGTGGGTGGAAATGGCTAGCTAGTGAGAAGAGAGTTGAATTTCTAGAAGTACAGGTGTGAAGAAGGATGACAATAGGAAGGCTTGAGAGAGACTAGAGCTTGGAGGATATCTCCTATCGTAGAGTTGTAGATTATTGTAATCAAAGCCCATATGATGGCATGCAATGTTGTAATGTCATTTTAGTAATAAAAGAAAGCTTTAATTTTCTCTTGCATTTTTGTTATGCGAATCTATGTTTTTGTGGTGATTTTGAGTTGTAAGGGGAGTACCCTTCATTAGTGGTATCAAAGCAGGAGTTCATGAGTGTACAGGCAGAGCACTGGATGTGAGGCAATTTGCACCAAGATCTGAGGGTTGGAGTGTGTGAAAAAATTTCTTACAAATGTATGCATGAGATGAACTAAGGTTCTTGTTGCTATGAACAAATCGTCAAATGTGAGGTAGTTCACACATGTAAAACCTGAGGGTTTGAAGCTTTTTGTTAAAGAATTGAGATTCTATGGATTTGTAATAATATTTCAAGGTGTTGAAGATTTGTAAATGGATTGCTAAACATGAGGTAGTTTACATATGAAAAACTTGAGGGTTTGAATAATTTTTATTGTTAAGGCACTGAGAGTGTGTGAAACTTGCTTGTAGATGGAAGTGTAACTTGCAAGAAGATGTTTTTAGTGGATTGAAGAACTGAGGTTCCCTTAGTTGTAAATAGATCGCGAAGGAGGCAGTTTACATTTGTGAAACCCGAAGGTTGAAGTTTTGTGTAGTTACAAATTTGTGAGGCCTTGAAAATGGAGAAGAGAAAGAGTAAAAAGACCTTTTTTATTGGATGGATTCTAAGGATTCCTAGAATAGAGGAAATTAGAGAGATTTCAAAAGATCAGAGAAAGAGAAATAATAGAGTTGTAGTAGAAAATAAATAAATTAAGGGACAAGATTGAAAGGAGGAAAAAAGAGAAGACCATAGCTGAAGGTAATTTTTATTGTCCTTATAATGATGTTTTGACTGCAGGAAAGAAAGAGGATGCAACAAAGTTTTATGCATGTGACATAGACGAAGAGAATGAGTATGAACAAATTGAGGAACTTGAACCTTAAGCTAAGGGATGTCTACTATAATACATGAAGGATGAAGATAAAGAGGTGGTAGGAACCAAAAAAATATGGAGAGCAATGAAGGACCTTGAAGATGCGGAAACCCAAGTGGTAGCATTTGAAGAAAAGGTAAAACTTGCATCTTGTGAATGCATAGAAAAATTTGGTTTGCATAATATGAGTGGAATGGCTAGGTATGAGAAGGTTAAAATATTTTCAGATTTTGGTGAGCTTAGAACCAAATCTGGTTTGTGTTGGAATGACATGAAGAGTGATAATGAAGGAAGAATTGCAGTAGTGAAAGTTGTGATAGAAGGTAATAAGGTTCACCTAGATTTTGGTGTATGTTCCAATGAGGATCAACATGTAGAAATGGACAAAGCCATTGCAACCATAAATCCATTTGAGGGTGTTGAGATTAAGGAACATGACGTGAAGTGTGAAACCACAATATGTCCTAAGGGTATACAAATAGTGACATATCATGATGAAGACAAGATTGAAGTGGCAGTAGTGGAGAATACTCGGGTAAATTTTAATTCTAGTAAACGTTGTTGTTACAAAGAATGTGAGTGTAATGAAGTTATAGAAGTGTGGAATACACCCAAGATAGGTACAATCAAGGTTCTAATGGAGAAGAAAGAGGTAAATTTATTTTTTTGTGAAATTTTTCATTTGTCTAAGTATGATAATTGTAATGTCAAAGAAGGTGTTGTAACAATGAGTGTCTTTGTAGTTGAAAGTACTACAACTAGAAGTAAGGAAGGAAACGAAGGGAAGAAAGTTGAGTTGTTTGGTAATCTTCCCTTGGCATCAATTGATGACTTCTTATGTGATAAGTAGATTGGTATGATTGACAATTTTCTCCAAGGAGACAAGGAAGAGTCCTTTGATTATACTGTTAACATTGGTGTGGATGCAGAGGAGGAAGTGATTGCATCTAAAAAATGTCTTTTAGAAGGCATAAAGAAAGAGTACAGAGTTGTACCCAAGGGTGATGATGAACAAGTGGATGTAGCAACACTAGAGAAGGAAGTAATGTATTATGTTTTAAATTTTTTTGATGGAGATATGACTGGGTTTTGTATGAATGAAATTATTTTAGTAGTGGAAAAAGAGTATGATGCATTGGTTATAGGACAAGAAAGTGATACAATTTCATGTCTTATCAAAGGTGTGAAGGAAGAGAATGAATTTGAAGCTTCAACAGGTGATGAGAAGGTAAAATATTCTCTTAATAAATTTAAGAAATATGATTTTCATGTTGAGATGGATGAGTTAGTGAATGTATATGAGATGGTTTAGTTAGAATTTGTTAGGGATGATTGGTATGCAAAGAAGGATTTGTATGGTGTTGCAGAGTTAAGTGGAGGTACAAATTGGTATCCCATAAGATTAGAGGTGAATGAGAGACACATTTGGAGGAGGTGGTTAGGTTATGGTGGAGTTGATTCCAAATCAAGGTAGAGGAGTAAAGAATATAGTTTTTAGAGGAGGAGGTTGCTTGTTTCATCTAAGTGTTTGAAAAAGCAATTGTAGGTACCATTTTTAGCAATGGGGTTGGCTAAGGATTGCTTATAGTCTAAAAGGGTGGTACTACCACTCAACTCCATTTTGTGAATCCATATTCAAAAAATTCTTCCCACCCTAGGTGTCTGATGCAGGAGCATCTAGGGTGTGAGAGCAATCCTGCATCAACCAAAAATAGTACTGCTATTTCTTTTGGAATAAGGGATAAATCGGCTAGAGTTTTATGAGAAAGAGAATGGATTTATGTCTTGAAGATGTGTAGAAGTTGGGGCTTCAGGCCTTGAGCTTATAGATTATTGCATGCCAAAGAATAAAATGTAGGAGTTAGTCATTTTTAGATTAGGATGGTCTAGTCTCAAGCTTTGGTCTTGTGGCTTACTCATGGATGTAACAAGCGAACATCAACATTCAGTGTTAAGGATGACTTATGTTTTGACGTTCGATGAATTGGCTCATCGGAAGGATATGGAGATTTCAAAGAGACATTGGTTCATGTCTCTTTGACATGACGATAATGGAAGGTGTTGGCAATGGTGAACAGTTGCAAAGGATTCTTATGAAAGGGAGATGCATGTATTGGTAGGATAGCAATGTAAGTCCCCTCAACATCTTGATAAGAATTCCATTGAAGAGATAGACACATATAAGTGAGACATAATAATGAGTCCCTTCGACATCCTGAAAGCACATATTCAAAGAGAAGGGTGAATATTGGTGAGATGAAATGACTAATCTCTTCAACATGTTGATAAGGTGAAACCAAATGATGGTGAAGGATGACGTCAATAGGACACGTAGCGACAAGTTTTTGGTTGATATATCAAGTCACACTAGTGATGTTAAATGTACGATGGTGATAGGGATGATGCGTAGGTAGTAGCGACCACCCAATCAAAGCTACTAGGAATATCAACAAGACTTTCTTATATCGATGTGAGTTGCTTAAACATCTATTCGATATTTAGATTGAACTTCATCGGTGAGACCCCCATATCAGAAGGAGTCACGTGGGAGTCCCTTTGATGGAGTGATACACATATCGAGGCGACAGTGGGAATTTAGAGAGAGTTTCTTTGGTGTCCCCTTGACACAATGGAGTCATGGCAAAGACTTTAGTGCGACCCAATAGGGAGGTAACGTTGGAGTATGATGACATGGGTGGACATATGGAAAAATGAAATTGGACGATAGGTCAATTCACATCGTTTTTGTGAATTTTGAATGGTGATGAGGATAGAAATAGGATATCGGTGAGAGAGATCAATATCAATGAGACTTAAATGTATCTCAGACCAATAACGTAATGTGTTTTTGATAGTGTTTTGGAGACAACAGAGCAAAGAAAAAGGAAATAATTCATGATTGTTGGTTGGGAAACAGAGGCGATACTAAGACAAGGCGAGTGAAAGAATTAAATGAAGATCATATTAGAAGTGAATGCATCAAATAGAGAAGAAACCCTAGATGGTCATTTGCTAAAAATAGGACATATAATGAATCTAGACTAGGTTATCATGAAGGAGAAGGCTTATTGGTGAAGGTAGATGTGAGGATATAATCCAATCAGAGAAGAAGAGAAGGAGAGAAGGGGGGAGGAAATGGCTGGTTGGTGTGAAGAGATTCAATGGTCTAGAAGTGTCAGTGTGAATAAGGTCAAAAATAGGAAGGCCTATGAGAGACTGGGGCTTGGAGGATAACTCTAATCTGTAGAGTTCTAGATTATTGTAATCAAATCCCATATAATGGCATATAATGTTGTAATGTCATTTCAGTAATAAAAGAAAACTTTTATTTTCTCTTCTATTTTTGTTATCAAAATCTGTGTTGTTGTGGTGAGTTTTAGTTTGTAAGGGGAGTACCCTTCATTAGGAATTAAAAAGACAAATAAAGTAGGAGAAAGAAGAAGAAATTCATGGAGTTTTTTTAATGAATTCTATTGGGTTGATGATTATTAAAAATAAAAATTGGGAGACACAAACTAGAGTTCTAAGCCCCAAGTATTTTTTGTGTTTTATTATACCCTAGACTCAATCATACAAGACTAGCAACGAGTTAGTTTAGACAGTGCATTAACTAGTTAGCAAAATGAAATATATAGAAAACTTATTGTACTATAACTCATAACACATAAAAATAAGTCTAAATATATGTGTGTGTGTATAAATATATAATTGGGTTAGTGTAGGATCATGGGGGTCCAAACTAGGCCTCTAAGTAGTGATGAAAATTTAGAAAATCAGAGTTAGGCAACTTGACATAAAAATTTGAATAGGTTATTAACATAATTTGAAAAATATGTAAGAACAAAATTTGTAGAAAATTGAATGTAGTTTCTAGGCTACTAGTCCTTTTTTGGAAAAAAGTAAATTTGTTTTGAGAAAATTTGAAATTTCAATGCAATGGTACTAAATTTTCAAGAAAAAGATAAGAAGTGGGTGTATGTCTAACCACCCTAAGTATGAGAAAATAATAATATTTTTTTTTGAATCTTTCAATATAAGTAGAGGAAACATGCTCGGATGTGCCTAATTTTTTTTGTAATTTTTTTCCATGTAAATAATTAGTTATGATTTTTTTACTAAAACTTTTCAAAATTATTAAAACATTTGCATTTGACCACCATAACTTGGTCAAAAATTTATGATTTTTTTTTTTAAATCATATATTATACCAAGCATAGAATGTGGTGCATCTTGTAGGTTTGAAAATTTTTAAGTAGTTTTAAAGTTATAGAAGTTTTTCAATCAGCCTATCAATAAGGACTTTAGTCATAATGTATGTAGAAAATCAATAATAATTATTTATTAAATTTAAAATAAGGAAAAACTTATATTGGTGGAAAGATGACATTTTTTTCTATAAACCTTTTTCATTTGATGAAATTCATCAGCCATAAGGGCGAACTTCAGAAAACTAAGCAAATTTTCAAAACATGTTTTTGGGTTGACTTTCCAAGTTAGTCAATCCCGAACCAAATCTCGAGCCTACTAATTATGTCAGAAAAAATGAATATTCGTTACTTGTATTATTCATAATACATAATATTATTTATTATATAATATGTATTATATTATATATTATATTATATTATATTATATTACTATATTACTATATTATTATATTATACATTACTATATTATATATTATATTAATATTATGTAATATATATTATATAATATATTTAATACATAATATATAGTATACACTACATAGTATATATTATATATTTATTGATGTGTAGCCAATTCACAATATAGAGAGAGAGGGAGAGAGGGAGAGAGAGAAAGACTTGAGAGGGAGTGAGAGACCTCAGAGGGATGGGGAGAGAGAGCTAAGAGGGAGAGAGAGAGGGGGAAATGAGATATATATATATAATTGAGAGGGAGGAGGAGAGGAGAGAGAGCTAAGAGAGATAGAGGGAGAGAGATTTGAGAGGGAGAGAGGGAGAGAGGGAGAGAGTCCAAGAGAGGGGAGAGGGGGAGGCCTAAGAGTGAGAGGGAGAGAGAGAATTGAGAGGGAGAGAGTGAGATAGAGAGAGAGAGAGACTTGAGAGGGAGAGATGGAGATAGAGACTTGAGAGGGGGAGAGAGAGAGAGACTTGAGAGGGAGGGAGAGAGAGAGACTTGAGAGGGAGAGAGGGAGGGAGAGAGGAAGCTCTGAGAGACTTGGGAGAGAGAGAGGTAGGGAGGGATCTAAGAGTGAGAGGGAGAGAGAGATAGAGATTTGAGATGGAGAGAGGGAGGGAGAGACCTAAGAGGGAGAGAGAGAGGGAGAGAGAGAGAGTGTGTGTGTGTTTTTTCTTGTGTTAGGACCCTCTAGAATAAGAAGAGATACAACCATAAAAAAAACCATTACAACTCAATTCAACATTCATTCCATTAAAACCTTCAAGCTTAATAACATGTCATTACATCATTCATGTAAAAGGTATAAAATCATCATGAATAAGAATCATTATCTTTCAACCATGATACATAAACAATAATATTATGTACAACATAGGGGTTTGATGCAACCTTCAAACAAAATCCTTACAAGACAATAAGATACATGTTCATTATATTGTTCATGTTAAATCTATACAATAATCATGATCAAAAAATAAGACATCACTCAACCATGATGCATGAATAAACACTATATATGAACAAACACTAAATTAATAGATTATTTAATATTTATTACCAATTTTTTGTCTCATCATTATACTATCATATTCATAAATTAAACACTAAAAAATATCCATCCAACCAAATTCTTTATAAAATATCCATTGAACAAAATGCTTTATTAAATATCCATCCAAGGTCAATTTTTTTATAAAAATAAGATCATTGTCTTAATACAGTTTTGCAACTCTTTGTTGCATCTCTTCATTTCTTTGTGTTTTCCTCTTTAGAATGGGGCTATCTCCTTTCCTCTAGCCATTGATGATTGTCTAAGTCCACTTCCATGGACCTAGCTGCATCAACAACATTTTTATTTTTTGATGTAAAATTCCTCAATAATGGGTGAACACATTCTTCATTCTAAATAGTGTTAACTTGATCCTGAATGGTTCTAACATTCACTTCGACTTGTTCTCGAAAGCGAGCACCATTGGATGCAGGTGGTGGAGGTGAGGGGTTATGAGGTGGAGTTGGAGGGAATGGATCCATGATTTAGATATAAGTGAGCCTACATTAAATTTGTAATTTCAAAATGTAAGATACATGTTTAAAAATCCCCTTAAACTATTCAATATAAATGAATTATTTGAATACAAATGAAATTTTTTGTAAAGCTCATTTATGTCTAAGGCATGTAAATGAAAAATAAATAATTGTTAAAGTGATGCGAAATCTCATTTAAAAATACTTAAAAAATTCACCTCGCTGCAATGTGGAAGTGTTAAACTCCAAATTAATTCAACAAAGGTGGAAGTGTTAAGCTACAAATTGATTCAACAAAGGTGGAAGTGTTAAGCTCAAAATTGCCAATAATCTATATACATAGTTAGTAATGGTTAAACAAAACTTGTCCCTGTAGCCATAGGGAAATGGGCTAAGTTAATGGGTAATAATCAATGGGCTATGCAAGAGGCTATCATACAATATGATAGCTTCCTACATAGCCCATCGATTATTACCCATTAAATTCACCCATTTCCCTATGCCTATCAGGACAAGTTTTGTTTGGCTAGTACTAACAATGGATCCAGATTCACTAAGTATTGGAAATTTAGAGCACTTCCAACAAGGATCCTTTCTATTTTGAGAGCTGAGGACAATAAAAACAATTAAAAAATTAAAAAAAAAAATTAGCAAAGAAATACTAACTTAAGAATAAGAAAAAAAGTAAGAATTTAAGAAACATGAGAATAAGTGATGAAGAAGAAGGAAAAATAGATAAGAATGTAAAATAGTTTAAATAAATGTAGAAAGGGGGTAATGAAGGTTCAATTTTTTTGTTTGATGTTTATTTTTGTTTTCCACTAACTAGGGTTTCAAATTTTTTGTAAGTTTAGATAGAAATGAAAAAACTAAACAAAACTACAAAGAATGAAAAAAAACACCTAAATTAATCATTAATTGGCAAAAAAAATAGAAAAAAATGCAAAAAACACATATCTAAAACTCGCTGCTCACAATGGAGGTCAATGCTTGACTGGTACCATCGTGAGAATGAGGCAGGGTTCGGTTTATAAAGTCCTCAATGAAACGGATATCCGTTTCGTAACAGTCTATTATATATTCCCATGAGGCTTCAAATCCAATGCAATTAATAATAGATATCCATTTAAAACATATATCTATTCATAACGAATATCTGTTATAAATGGATATCCATTTATTATATAATAAATTTACTATATATAAATATACAATAATATATTTCACATATACTATATATTATATAATATGTATCATATATTCAATATAATATATACTATGATATATATAATTTATATTCTATATATTGTATATATATTAGATATATTATATATTATATACTATTATATATATTATATATATTATATATTATATATTATATAATATATTTAATACATAGTCTCCCTTTGAAAATGAGGTAGGGTTCGGGCTGTAAAGCCCTCAAAGAAATGGATATCTATTTATAATAGATATTTTTTTTCTATATAAAAATATACTATAATATATTTCATATATACTAATATTATATATTAAATATACTATAGTATGTATTAGATATAATATATACTATAATTTATATTCTATATATTGTATATATATTAAATATAATATATAATATATTTAATACATAGTTTCCCTCTGAAGTCTCCATCTCCCTCTCAGATCTTTAATATATATATTTAATCATTATATATTAAAGAGAGGGAGAGAGAGAAAGACTTGAAAGGGAGAGGGAGAAAAACTAGAGAGAGAGTGGGAGACAAAGGGAGACAGAGGGAGAGTGGGATACAAAGAAAGAGAGAGGGGAAGAATGGGGGAGAGAGGGAGAGGGAGAGAGGGAGAGGGAGAGAGGGAGAGAGATAGGGGAAGAGTGGGAGAGAGGGAGAGAGAGAGAGATGGGAGAGAGGGGAGAGAGAGGAGGGAGGGGGAGGAGGGAGGGAGAAGGAACCTAAGAGGGAGTGTGGGAGAATGGGAGATAGGGAGAAAGGGAAAGACCTAAGAGGGAGAGTGGGAGAGAGGGAGAGAGGGAGAAGGAGAGATGGAAAGAACTGAGAGGGAGAGTGGGAGAGAGGAAGAGATGGAAAGATCTAAGGAGAGTGGGAGAGAGAAATAGAGGGAGGGGAGGGAGGAGTGAGAGAGAGGGAGAGGAGGTGAGAGAGGGAGGGAGGGAGGGGGAGGAGATTGGGAGGCGAGGGAGGGGAGAGAGAGGGAGAGAGAGAGGGAGAGGGAGAGAGGGAGAGGGAGGGAGTGGGAGGTGGAGAGTGGGAGAGAGGAAGAGTGGGATAGAGGGAGAGTGGGAGAGAGAGAGAGGTAGAGATGGAGAGGGAGAGAGGGAGAGAGGGAAATATTGAGAGGGAGAGAGGGAGAGTGGGAGATAGAGGGAGAGGGAGAGAGGGAAAGACCTGAGAGGGAGAGTGAGAAAGAGAGAGAAAGTGTAACACCCCTCTGTTTTTCTCTTATGTTTGATTAAAATGATTTGTTATTTTATCATTTCTTATTGAGCAATAGGAACTATGTGTGTTATGAGATGTAATTTCCTTGATGTTATACTTGACATGCTTTGATTTAAAATAATGTTGGTTTATTATGACATGATTATTGCTTATGAGTTTTATTAATATGGAAGTGTCAGTTTGATGATACTGTATTGGTGAAGGGGACAAGATTGCATCACTCACTTGCGAGCACCCTGCAATTATGTGATTTTATTTTCATAGTGTATTTTATAATGATTTTCTATGCATGTGTTATTGATGCCTTGGATACAGGTTTGCAGGTACATGACATCGACTCCACCTGGCTTCACAGGTTTGAGCATGTCGACCCAACGGTATGATGATTGGGAGATAGTAACTAGGTTACCTGTGTCAAGTCTACACCCTAGCCATAGTGGGTCGTCAGTCTAGTCTGTTGTGTCTTTGGGTGCTTGTTTTAATATTATTTTAATTTTGTAGGGCTCTTAAGTATGAAAATTAATACTTTGAATTAATGCTTTAAATAATGTTGATATTTATTTAAATTTAAATTATAAATTGTGGATAGAATTTTATATTTAAATTAATTAATTAAATTAAATTTATTTAATTAATTAAATTTAATCCAATGGGTTGAATTTATTTATTAAATGATTAAAATTAATTAAATAAATTTTATGTTGAGAAAATTAAAAGAAAAGGGAAATTAATTTAATTTTAAATTGTAAATTTCAATTAGTGTTAATTAATTTCAATTTGGAATTAAATTGTAATTAGAAATTATTTTTAAATGCAAAAAGGCTTTGAGAAAATATCTGTGGTTGTTGAGAAGATATTTTTAAATTGACATGTGTGTGAGAAGAATTAATTAATTACTTTGTTGAAAGATTATTCTCGGAGAGAATTTAATTGGAAAAAAAAAAAAAAAGTTACTTCACGGGAATGAACAGAGGGATATTTTTGGGAGGAGAGGTTTTGGTTGAAAATTGAAAAGAAAGAGGGGTTCTCAGGAATTTTGGTGGCTTCTGTGTATATTTACATCTTCCTGGAAGTGGTGTTTTTGGGAAAAGCTTTGGAAAATAATCTCTGAAAGGGAGGCTCTACTCCAATCTTCATCTTCTTCAAGCTTCAGGAAAATAGGTTCTTTTAAGTTTTATTTTATTTATTTAATTAATTGAGAAAGATTGTCTATACAAATTTAATTCTGTAGAAGCTTTGCTTAAAATGGTAATTGAGATTGAAAGATTGCCTGTGCAAGAAGCTTTTGTGTTTTGGTTGTAGAAGCTTTAAATTGTTTTCAAAATTTGTAAGGCTTCTTTATTGTTGAATTGTTATGAAAAAACTCAAAGGAAAACAATCTGCGATTTAAGAACTTATTTTAGTTTTGAAAGCCTCTGTGTAAATTTAGAGGAAAGGGATTTTTGTAATCTTCTGGGATTTGTTTAAATTTTCCTGTAGAAGTTTTGTTAAATTTTATTATGAGGAAGTCTATGTAACTTTTCTTTTAAAAGATTGAAATTGAAACCCTTTCATAAATTTGGGAAAATGGTTATGGTAATTGTGAAAATTCCCCTAAGGAAAAATTGGTTGCCTAGTTAAAATTTGCCTGTAGATGGCTTTGTTCAGAAACTTTTCCCCAATTTGATTTATTGTTGAAATTCAATAAATATATATACAATATATAAATATGAGAATACATATATATATATATATATATATATATATATATATATATAACCTCACATATATATATAATATATATATTTAGTTATTGATAAACTATATTATTTTATTCTTTTTAAACGTCGTATGGCGACTGCATAGGGGTTTTTTGTTTTTCGTTTGAGGAAGTTTCGTTTGTTAAACAAAACAATTTTTTTTTTTAAGTTGTGTGTAGGGGGAGGCAGGTGAAATACCACCGCTGCACCCCCCTAAGGGAGGTGGATGGTGGTATTTCCACCGCCCACCCCATACATGGGGTGCGCTGGACTTACCACAGTCCACCCCCATTACTGTGGGGTGCGGCTATGGTAAGCCAGTCGACCCCCTCCTTTATGACATTTATTCTTTTTAGACTTGCGTCCCTTTTTCGGATGTATTTAAATTTGGTTGTATTAAATTCGTTATTATTAATTTCATTTTTATTAAATTCGTTTTTATTATATTCATTTTTTTTTTTGTATTTCGGATTTGTTTTGATATTAAATGTAAAATATATGGTTAAAAATAATGTGTATATATATATTGTATATATATTGAATATATAAATATATATTTGTAAAATTTATATTATTGTATAGTTTTAAATGATGAGGTAATCAATGTTATGGAAATTTATTAAGTATATGTATATTTTCTCCAAATGTAATTTAAAAGAAAAGGTTGCATGCATATTTATTCGAATAGAAAAAATACGTATACATTAGTTATAAATATTTTCCTCGAACTGAAGATTAGATAATTAGATTGGTTACATATGTTAAATAGATGCATGTTCGAGTTCAAGTTGAAGTTAATTCTAAAATGAAGAGTTCTTGTAATGAAGATATTGTTTTCGTTTAAATAGGCATTGGATTAGATGCATGTAAATGCATGTATTAGGTGAAATTAAAATAATGTGTTTTTGAAAAAGAGAAAATTATAATTTATTTAAATGATGTAAACCATTTGAGAAAATAGATATTTTATTAGTTTAAAATTGAGGGAAGTGGAATAATAAATGGAATGATGTTTTTATAGTTGTTTAAGTTAAATTGAGATATTTAAGAGTCGGTTAGTTAATTGGTTGAATTTTCTCCTTTGTCTTTATAAGGGTTCTTATTAAATTAGAGAAAATTGTGTAACTTGTCTTATTATTCCTGCTTATCACTGAATGTGAAAGGATTTAGTAAATCCAAATCTTAGATTTAATTATCATGTTGATTGCCTATGTGGTTCATCTAATTGCAATTAGAGGAAATGAATATTTAATTAAGTGTATTGTGGGAATAGGTATTTAAAGAATATATACAATATGTTAGTAGGAATAAAGGTTCTATTATTTTAAATTGAAGAAATTAGGGAAATGGTTAGTGTGATGTTTATCATTGTTTGGAAGAGCCTTTTTAATTAATTAGTTAAATTGGGATAATTGAGGGGTGCGAATTATTCTAAGTTATTTCGTTGACTGTATGCAAGGTTGTGATAAATTAGAATATTGTAAACATTAAACTATTATTCCTTTATGATGTGTTTGAGATATCTTCTGTGGTATTTAGGGGTAATTGAAAAGAGGTAATAGATGAGTTATTGTAAGTCTTCCTAGTTGGGTATGTTAACCTTGAGTGTTGTTATTTCATGGTCTTGTCTTTTGTAGTTCTCTATGGTAGCAAGGATTGTCATTTTCAATGAGTCACCTAGTTTCCATGAATGGGGATTGGTTTGTTCTTCTTTTAATGGATTGTTGGATATTTTGTACCTCCTTAGTTTGGAGTGGTGATGAATCACATGATAACCATAGGAGGGTGAATCTCAATGGGGGCCAAGATCTGGAATGATCTGATGGGTAACTCATGTATCTTGAGTGGCTTTCTCCTAGGTTAGTAGTATGTTTAGGTTACTGGTGAGTCATACTGTTAAACTCAGATAGCAATGTATTCTTTGAGTTAGTCTTGTTCTTGTGGTGGTTTTGTTAGTGTTGAGTCAACCTGTGACTAGAGGTTGTACGGATTGTCCTTGTATCCGTGTTACTATCTCCTAGCACGGGGGGTGGGTGTTCGGGTACCACTTGGTTGGGAGGAACATGCGCCCTACGTCGTTGGGTCCCCTTTTGTTTTGCAGATTGTGTGGTGAGGTTTACTATTGGAAAGCTCGCAGTGGTTTCATTATTTAGTTTAATCTTTCTATTTACTTCAATTTAGCTCATGTAATTATTATTCCCCTCATTTGTATTTGAGGAGGAATCTTTTTATTGTAATAGTTAGGTTTGATCTACCTCATTCCAAGAATGAGTATTGTAATCTACTTTTATGTTAATGTAATCTAGAACTTGTTATATTTTATCCTAATGTTAGAATCTTTAATGCTTTGTAAGTATGTGAAATTAAATGTATGGTTAATATTTTAATAAATTCTTTATGTGCAAGTAGTGTGTATGTTTTGGTTAGAGGTAATCTTGTCGCATTACCTTAGAGGTTGTTGTGAAGTATTGTGCGTCTCCTTTGATAATAATTCACTTTTAAGAAAAATAAATAAAATTGTTCGCTTCTGCATTGAGTTGCAACTTCCTTTAGGGTCTCATGGTGGGGCATTACAGAAAGAGATAGAGGGAGAGGGGGAGAGAGGGGGAGAGAGAGAGACAAAGAGAGGGAGAAGGAGAGAAGGAAAGACCTAAGAGGGATAGTGTGAGAGAGGGAGAGAGAGAGGTAAAGACTTGAGAGGGAGAGAGGGATGGTGTGAGAGAGAGAGGGAGTGTGAGAGAGAGGTGGAGAGGGAGAGAGAGGGAGAGGGA